>CM076722.1:21084327-21542240 GCA_038501795.1 Pseudopleuronectes americanus
GAGAGAGGACTATTTCAGTACCCGTGTAGACTGGGCTGAAACACTGTTTACCTCTGAAACTTCCAAAGTGTTTTGTGGAGTCAACCCCTCCATTGGCATGGTGGTGTATATAATGAGTGAATTTTCATAAGTAGATGACGGCAGTTTTCATGGCCTGTGGGATCACACCTGGGAGTGTTGAAAAACCCGTGATATGCATGTTGGCTAAGTACATTTCGTCTATCCAACACAATGTTAACAATGGTGGTTTTAAATACACAAATAACAAAAAAAATACTTTCATTTACAAATGTATTAGTGAGCCAGGATTTGGATTCACCAATATAAATATGTGTTTTCTATCCAATGTATGCAGATAACTGAGAGATCATGGAGGTGTTAAATGGACGCCTTCCCTCTAGCTGAGCTCAGACTGAGTCACACAGCGCGTGACGGTGGATTAACTCCCACTTCCTGTGACTGCCTCCAGTTATTTTTTTGATAGCCGCTTATATTTTCAACCCCTCTGAGCCGCACACCTCAATTGGGGGTCGAGTCGAGCTGGCAACTTTCCATCAAAAGTCATTATGAGCACGAATCAGATAGACGTCAGTGATGGACTTAGGCAGAAATCAGCATTTAGACGATAAGATAACTCGCCCCATCACTTGCCCATAAACAAGCCTGTTGCCCACTCTGCCCACGCACACACACTGCAGCCTCATTTCTTCTCAAACTGGTGTTATCCGGTCGACGTTGACGGAGAGAGGGAACGAGCTGGAGTTTGTCTTCGCCCGAGCAGCGGCGCAGGCTGGGAAAGGTCGTCCATTACGGAGTGTTTGTGTTGCTGCGTTTAACCTTTGAGATGATTCGTTAAAATGAGTGTTTATTTATATTGTCCAAATCACACCAAACTCAGCACTGCTCTTCCCCGAGCCATTCAAACAGACAGAAAGATAGAATGACAAATATAATGTACATAGTAAGTTGATGCATGTTTAGTACTAAGGATGATTTTAGATAATAGGGGATTTTAACTTGAAACACCATGTTTTTGCTGCTGGCTGAAACAAACTATAATCCAGGAGCAGCAGTTAATCCAGCAAATTTGTGTTGGCAGCGCAACAGATACTTGCAACCAATATCCTATTTTCTAACATTATTCTAGACGTGATAGTGGGAAAACATTGCATGTACAGCAGGGTATTATTTCTCCTTGGGTTGCATTGCTTTCTGTCGCTGTGGTCGTGCTATACACGCAGCTCGGCAAAAAACCCTACCAGACTGAAAAAACAATTACCACAGCTACATGTCTATTCCCAGAAAAGCATTAGGGAAACAGCATGATCTTTCCCAGGTGGAGAGCACGGGCTGACTCACTAACACATAACACCAGAAGATGTTGATGCATACACGACCTTGACAGCCCAGAGGTGAAGAGAAAGAATTTGGGAAGCAAACATTCAGTTTGATTTACTCACAGAATCAAAAGAAGCTGCCGTAATTGCATCAGTGGGGGAAAAAGCTGACGAAACTACACGGACATGATCTAAACATGGACTAGAAAGGTTTTCTGCAGGATTACACAAGTTCAATTTAAGACATTTTAAGGCCTTAAATCATTATAAATGTAAGACCTATTTCATAAAAAAGTCTCAGAATTACTTACTCTTTCTATGCCATGTTTTCTCTCAAACTACAGACAGAGACAGTCAGTATTCAGTCTTCCCACCACCGAGCTGTGTAAAAAAGTGTTTTTTGCAGGTTATCAATTGGTCTTGTTTGTAGTTTTATTGCAGCGTACTAATATCTGTATCCTTAAGAAAGAACTTCAACAGACAGAGGTTTTACCACATATACACAAGACATATTTTAACTAGGGCTACGTTGTAGCACTTGCAGGCCCGAGCACCCGCACGTTGAAGCCTGTTGCGGTCGGTGGAGAGAGCGATCGATGTCCAAGCGCACATCTCCGCTTTGCACGCGTTTTGCACATTGCGGCAAGGATAAACGCTTCACTTCCTGAGTCCGTCACTCGATGTCGATCCTTGCCTGCTAATTGCTCATTACGGTCCACACTATCAAATAGTGAACATTTTATGTAAATCGAATGATAATTGTAAAACGAAGCTTACTTCCTGTTGCCAGTGGGTGGCGCCATCACTATTATTACGCACAGACATATAGATCCGTTCAAGTAGGCGCTCTGATGTAGCGATAGCAATTTTGTGTTAATTGGACAATGTTTCCACAACTTAATTTTCACTCTGATCAGTAGGTGGCGCTATGACCCTGAACTAATATTCATATATGGAGCTGTTCAGGTCACGATTGTGATCATAGGTCAGTAGTTTGGAGCCGGTTGGATAATGCAAAGTGGATTAACAAAGTACTTCCTGTTTCATGGCGAATCAGTAAGTGGCACCATGACACTGAGGAAATATTGACACATAGAGCTGTTCAGGCTTGTACTCTAATCAGGAGTCAGAAGTTTGGTAGTGATAGGACAATGTAGCATGGAGTTATGAAAACATTGTGTCCTTTGGCGAAGGACTATCATTCGCGGCACATCAATGTACATTGGCATTTACTTTGATGATCAAGGTCTAGTGTAGATAAACATGTATTTCTTTACAAAGAAGAAACTAAAGACCTTAAAACCTACCGTAAAAACCCTATTGTAAAAGAACTCAAGTCAGACATCTCATTTTGATTTTATTTCTTTATTAAGTTTTGTTTCACATAAAATTGATAGTTGTGTGAGGAAACTGAAGCACTCAGAGTAAACCCACACAACCCTACACATCACATTATAGTCATAAGAGCTAGAGAGGCCCTTGAGACTCTCAAGAGAGAGTGAAAGAGAGAGAGAGATATTCTATCGATTGAAGAATTTGAAGAAGAACTTGCTGATGGCCCCTCTGGACAGCTGACGTGTCAAAGACTTGGCGATGATCTTCTCCACCTCGGGCTCCTTCATACGCATGGCGACCAGCAGCTGCTCAGGACAGGTCCACCTCTTGCATAGGTCCTTGAAAATGGCTTGGTAAAGTTTTGGAATATTTTTCGTGGTGAGAACTAAGTCAAAGTCTTCCAACTCGGTCCATGTGTTGATGAAGAGATTTTCAATTATCTCCACTAAATCCTCACTCGTCAATGCCACTTTGGTCTTCTTGTGCGTCTTCGTGACGACCTGGTTCACGAGGATACGGACGTACATTTTCTTCTGGATGTCTGTCAGCTCGTTTGCTTTCTTCTTCCTGATCTTGCCCTTCTGGTCCTTATTGTCCTCCTTCTTCTTCGGTTCAGGGACCTTTGGGATCTCAGGGACCTTTGGGATCTCAGGGACGTTTGGGAAGTCACAGACCTTTGGGATCTCAGGGACCTTTGGGATCTCAGGGTTCTTTGGGATCTCACGGACCTTTGGGATCTCACAGACCTTTGGGATCTCACGGACCTTTGGGATCTCAGGTGTTACTCGTGAGCTTCTACAAGCGGCCATCACCCTGTTGGTGTGGCTGTCGACCTGCTTGTTCACAAACCAGCTCATGATGGACAGGAAATATGAAACCTTCTTCAGTATGTCTGAGTACAGTTTGGTATTTGACTCAGGAACCAACAATGGGCAATCTGGATTGATTTTTTGATTTGTGACGTACATGTAGAGTAGACCAGCGATTTCTTTAGTGAACAGAAGAACTCTGTCTGGTGGAATGTTGTTCACTTTCTCAAACACACAAGTCTCATCTTCAGCTGTCAGCTTCATCTCCGTCTGGAGCAGAGCGTAGATGTCCTCCATCAGCTGATCGATTGACTTCCTGCTCTTGACTTTTGGTTTCTTTTTGAAACATCTCTTGAACTGTGTCAAAATTTTTAAAATCCATGCTGTTGCAAATGTCTTTGCAAAAATGTTCTTGATCTTCCCCTTTTTTCCTGTGGTGCTCTTCTGGGAGCTCTTGCTCTTTTTGGAGTTGAGGCTGTTACTTTCAGCTGTCACAATTTCAATGCTTGCCTCAATGGCCGGCTTAGTAATGGCCTTTGCAGCATTTATGATCTCCACAGAATAATTCTTCTTGATGTTCTCAATGTCTAAGATCTCATCGAAAATGGGCTCTGTGATGTCAGTCACCTCCTTCACAATGACCTCCTCGACAGTCAAACATTCGTCACTGCGGGCGCTGCTCTGTCTGGAGCTGCCCACTGAGTTACTTGTTGAAACAATTGTTGATATGGAGGAGGTGTCGCTCACCAGGCTCTCTGCAGGGTTCTGCTCCTGTGAGGGAGTCATCCTGCTTCGCTTCTGTCGCAGTTTGCCCCCGTACAGGCGTTTGATTTTGTTAGCGAATGTCTTGAACATTTTGCTGATGAGGTAGATCATCTGGTGCAGTTTGCCTGGGTCTGTGACACGGGTCAGTAAAAGCTCCTCAGGGGGAACATTGATGGGACTATTACTCAGGCTGGAGTTGATGGTGTCAGTCACCTCCTCCACCACCAGGTCGGTGAGATCAGCCAAATCCACAGACTCCAATTTGCCGCCAGGTGCAAAACTCGCCCTGATGGTGTCGCCCAGACTGGTCCGAACATCCTCCTGAGTTATAGGTGAGACAGAATCTTCCTGACTCTTCAGCAGAGCTGTTGAAACAGTTGCTAAAATGTCCAGAAAAAGCTCTGCCAACAGAACCTTGGTGATGTTGTCGGGTTTGCCTAACTTTAACAGGTTCCACTCCTCTGAAGTGGTTCTGGTAAAGAAGTTCTCAATGAGCGGACGAATGGTCTCCATTTTGATGTCCGGTTGAGTATCTGACTGGGTCGCCATGGTGATTGATTTCATTGCTTTTTTTCAGCTTCTCTGAAAGTTTTCTCACTGGAATCGTTGGATCGCACAGAGGTAGGCGGTGGATATAACGTCTGTTTGTTTAGGGACACAAGTGGTGAACAACTTGTATCTATAACGCAGTGTTCTCCTCTGGTTAACAAGGCAGCGTTATACATAAAAACATAGAAAGAGGTCTTGAAAGGCAGAAATCTTCAAAGAGAAAAGGCCTAAGAAAAGTATCATCTTACATGAAGTTTTTCTTTAGTTAGTAGGAAGATCAAGGCATGTAAAGGCAAATCATAGCATGCAACAACATCTTGAATAAGAATAATGCAAAAACATATATTTCCAATATTTTGTTTTCATTCTGTTGTTTGAATCTATTTATATTTGAAGAAACAATCCTATGTGCAATTATTATTTTTATTAAAAGATGTTTTGATGTATGTACTCCAGTATTTATTGATTATATTATTATCAGAGTCCCTGTTGATAATAACAAGAAATAAATTAGTGATAAATTGTATCAAATAATTAGGGCTACGTTGTAGCACTGGCGGGCCTGAGCACCCGCACGTTGAAGCATGTTGCGGTTGGTGGAGAGAGCAATCGATGACCAAGCGCGCTCCGCGTTGCATTTTACGCTCTGCTGCAGTAGGTTTGCCAGTAGGTGGCGCCATCACTATTATTACGCACAGACATATAGATCTGTTCATGTAGGCGCTCTGATGTAGCGTGAGCAATTTTGTGTCAATTGGACAATGTTAACACAACTTAATTTTCACACTGATCAGTTGGTGGCGCTATGACCCTGAACTAATATTTATACATGGAGCTGTTCAGATCAGGATTGTGATCATAGGTCAGTAGTTTGGAGCCGGTTGGATAATGCAGAGTGGATTAACAAAGTACTTCCTGTTTCCTGGCTAATCAGTAGGTGGCTCTATGACACTGCGGAAATAGTGACACATAGAGCTGTACAGGCCTGTACTCTAATCAAGTTTGGTAGTAATATGACAATGCAGAGTGGAGTTATGACAACATCCTGTCCTTTGGCGAAAGAAAATCCTTCGCCGCACATCAATGTTTACACCGTTTGAGGGAATCTCACAATTATGACCATCAACCAAAAACTTGACTGAGCTCTTTTGAGCTGTATATTGTAAAGTAGCCAGGAGCAGTTCATCAAAGTAAAAAACAAGACATTTCCTGGTGCCACCAGGGGGCGCTGTAATTTAAAGTCATAATTTCTGTTTAGTTGTCATCAGGACGGAACTCATATCTTACATGTCTAGTTTGGACTTGATTGGACCATGTATGTCCGAGATACATATGCTCGTGTTTTGATGGCGTGTAACCAAACTTTGACGCCACGCCACGGTCACACGGTGTGATAAAGAAAAATCCCTAAATAATTTTTTTTCACAATCTTGTTGACATGACACTCATCTGAATTACAAGTTGATCTGATGAAAGCCCTGGGACAAGTATGTCAAAGTAAAAATGTGGAATATGGCTAATATGGCCACTAAATCCCAAATGGCGGGTTTCCTGTTTGGTCTAGCATATCTATCCAAGAGACTTATTTGTTTGTTATGAAAAGACACATGCCCAAATTGATTTTTCTACATGTCGGCCAATCGTAGTGCCGGGGCTGCCCTTTATGGGGGCGCTGTTCAGTTTTTTTGCCACGCCCATTCCTTAAAACCATATGAATATCTCCAGGGAGGGGCTGTTGATACACACATGTAGTTTGAGTGAGATAGAACCATGAACACTGAAGTTATAGCAATTTCGTGTTTCACGGCGAGTTGAAGAACTTTGATGCTACGCCATTAATAAGGCGTTTGGCGAAAAGTCACAGTAATGTTATACAAACATTATCAATGTCTTGAGACCCATTTGATACAGTTTGACATGGTTGAGGTCAAAGGATGAAGAGGAATACATCCAAGTGTAAGACATGCAAAAAAAAAGAAATTTCCTGTTGCCACCAGGGGGCGCTGTGATTTCAAGTCATGATTTCTGTGTAGTTGTCATCAGACCAGGACTCTTGTCTTACATGTCTAGTTTGGACTTGATTGGACCATGTATGTCCGAGATACAGATGCTCGTGTTTTGATGGCGTGTAACCAAACTTTGACGCCACGCCACGGTCGCACGGTGTGATGAAAACAAATTCCCTTAATGATTTTTTATCTCCATCATTTTGTGATGACACTCAACTAAATTTGAAGTTGATCAGATGAAAACCCAGGGACAAGTACGTCAAAGTAAAAATGTGGAATATGGCCAAAATGGCCACTTAATTCAAAATGGCGGGCTTCCTGTTGCGTTTTGCCATAATGTCCCTTGTGAGTTTTTTGTGCGTCTGGTCATGATACACGTAGGCCACGATTTTTGTAAAGATCGGACAAAGGGAAACCTAGGGGCTGTGTTCCAGGGGGCGCTGTTGAGCCATTTTGCCACGCCCAATTCAAATCATTCCAGAATACTAAAATATCCGTAGACCTTGAATTTCCTGCAAAGTTTCATAACTTTTTGATTATTTCTAGACCCTCAAAAAGCCCCCTAAAGGGAAATAATAATAAGAAAAACCCTTACAGATACAATAGGGCCTCTCACCATTCGGTGCTCGGGCCCTAATGAGACAAATAGTGTTGAAGACTTTTTTTTAGACTTTTCCTCTATCAGCTGAAGCCCTGCTGGAGGCCACTGACTATAGCAACAAGATTGTAGCAATGGTGGGGGCACAGTTGGATACAAATGCAAAAGCACTATCTTAGTAAGTCTATTGACAGGAAATCAATATTTTTCTAAGACAGCAGCCCGGAAAATGAAAGTTTCCCAGCATTCATGGGTTGCCTCTGAAGTATGTTTCGGTCAATTTCCGAGAGATCATATCGGCACATCTCAGTTGAGTCATGTGACCATAAACAGTATTCCACGCAGTGTAAGATGCTATTTATGTAATTTCCATCCATGTCAGCGAATTGGCTGCTTTGTATTCAGGTCAGATTTTTGCCCCCTGTGGTTACAAAGGCTGAAGAGGTCCCTGAGTAAAGAGATAATTCTCACTCCTCCACTCCACCATACTGGACTATCTGCACTCACACAGGCTGGAATATTAATGCTCTAATAATACCTGTGGCGCAGACCTTTCCACACCACTGTTCATTAGAGTGTTACTGACACCTCTTTCACTGATAACTGCAGTCATTAAGTGTTAGCTCCTTTACTAGTGCAGTGCCCATTCTAAACAAACCTGCTTGGACAAAGCTCCTTAACCTCTGGTTCCCTACAGATGACTCTCACTCCTCACACAAGTCTAGAATAATGAAACTGGATCAGATTCAATCCATCAGAGGAAATGGGTCAAAGCAACAAGTCTGGTCACTCTTTGAGTGTGCATCTTTGTCGCTACGACAATGAATGCTACACATTGTTTAGCACAAAGTTTTTGCCTGGATTTTCTGGACCTTGCCCAGTCGTCCACTCAAAAACTATTAAAATGAAATCTACATAAAAAAAAACCTAGAGGTATGTTCACACCGAACAAAACAAATGCTGCAGGCTGCAAATAAGGTAGTGCCGTGATAGCGAAGTGGAAGTTTTCTTGCGTACAAGCCCAAAGTGTTTATCCCGTGGGACGTTTCCTTATGAAATCATGCAGGTGTCAGCTGCTGATTGCACACGTTTGCAGCTAATCATCTCCCTATCACTTTACCTCCCTGCAGCTCCATTACGCAGCATGATTACCTTCAGATGAAAGCTTTTTATATGTGCACACAGCAAGAAATGAGAGATAATGGGAAGGAATAGACAACTGTAAATCTCCTCAAAATAAAGACTGTACCCCCCCTCATCCTCTACAAAAGCACATTACTTAAACAGTTGTATATTAAAGAATAATGGAAATTAAACTTTGCCTAAAAGCAGAATTGAATTCCCTGCTATGCTGTGTTTGCTTTTGTTTTGTATTTAATGCAACGCTTAATTAGGCTGCATTTATAGACCCATGGAGACTCAAATCCCGCAAGGGCCAGAACTGTTGTAAACATAATTGGATAATGGTTGATTAAATGTATTAATGTCAGATGCATAACACAATATTTTCCAGTTAAAAGTTAAATGTAAACAGCCATTTGCCGATCTGAAAAATTCAAACATAACCAATAACCCCGAAAATAAGAACAGTTTTCTGAATTATAGTAGTTTTTATATGAAAATCAGCATCAACACAAATTTACTTTTATCTTGTTGATTTTTTTCCAGCACACAGCAGCAATTCAAGTGTAACAGTTTTTCCAGCATTAACACTTTTGTTCAAGCGCATTTAAGAAACTCAGCAGTTGATCATTATAAAACATTTAAACAAATTAGGTTTCAAATTAAGTGAGAAACAACCTGATTGACATGACAGAACAGCAGGTAACAGAAAATGATGACAAACACATCTAAAGGATCATCAGAGACATTGAAATATGTACCAATTAAGAGAATATTTCTTATATACAGAATAAAACCAAAAAGTAAGACCATGAAATGAAAGTAGAGTGCACATACACTAATCAAGTAAATTACAGGAAGGGTTTAAGAAAAAATGACGGTGACAATTTACAGCACATCATAAAACTCATGCCTCTTCCTCCCCTCTCTGAGAATATATATGATATAAAACCAATAGAAATTGTTTACAGCAATTTTCACCCACATATTCTAGGCTTTCCCTCATTTGTTCTCATCTGTGTTTTAGTTACAAACATAATTATCCACTTAAACGCAACTATAGGTTACTTTTTAGGTAACACAGACACAGACACAGACACTCCCTTTCTGGACAAACCCTTGATATGTTCATTCACACATGCGTTTATGATGCAGCATCAAAATCACCATTCCACATATGAAAAGTGATCGTGAAAAGAGACTAGCTCATGAAATTCCAGGGCTGAAGGTCTTTTAGGAACATCACTGCACCTGCAGTACAGTTTAACAAGCTACAATATTTAGCTCTTTATCAATATAAATATTTAAAAAGATTGACAGACTTTGATTATTAATAGTTTTTAACCTACAACATTAAAACCAAATAGGTCTATAACACTTTTGAAATGCATTTCATTCAAGTTAGCCAATTTGATATCGTAGTACATTGGCTATGTGACCTCAATGCAATGCAATCTTTGAAAACATGTGAAAATAGACAAAATATAAGCAAATGAAAAATATGAGAGGGCAGATACATACCCTGCATGCATGATGTGTATATAGGCTACTATATATACCAATACATCTTATATTTTCCTGTCACAGATTCATGATGATATGAATATTTGCTGCATTGCTTTTTGCCCTGCTGCCTCTCTCAAATGCATCGACCATCTGTCTCGGTCAGACTGACATTTCTGCACCAGGAGGAAACTCACCTATGTCAGTGTCCATTTGAAAAATCCATAAGAACTTTACTGTGTTGGGCAGGCAGGCAAGATTCAGCATTACCTCACCTCTTTCACTGTGTATGTTTACATGACAAGGCCACTATGCCAGGCATTGTCATATTTGTGAAGATTTTTTTAAGCAATTTTCTTGTGTTTTGTCTATTTTGCATGCATCTCATTTGACTGCAGTGTGTTGAGGTTCAATAGTATATAATGCTCTTGTAAAATATAGTATCATATAAGTAGAAACATTTACCCATACACAATTTTACAAAAACTAAAAAACAGGTATTTTAGGAAACATCAGTGGTTCTTTTACAGTTAGTGAACGTTTTTGATATTTTGTATTCTATTCAAGTGTACTGGCAGTAATAAGTAAAAACATAGAGATTCCCTTAAATGGTCAGTTCACCCCTCCACATTAACTGTATGCACTATTTGTTAAAAGTTGGAAAATAGTTGCAAATGTTCTACAGAAACAACCCAATATGCATTACTAGAAATCAGTGGGAAATCTCAAAACTATTTTGAGATTTGAGTGAACTGAACCTTTAAAGTCTTAAGTTCAGTAGTGCTACAAAGTCAAATTCATTATTTTGAATACAAACCGTAGTGGTAAATCAGAAGTACCAAACCTGTGGCGAAAGCGCCATGTCAGCCACACTCCTCTTTGTTTCAGGACACTGAGGTTGAGATGTGTAAACAGCCAGCAGTGTAGATATGTCAGTTGTGGCAAATCATGCTCTGAAACTCCAGCTCCTCTGAAAAGGCTGGAAAGGTTTCTTGAGGAACATGAGATGAGGTTTGAGTCGAGGGGTTTTCGCCGGTATGACAGCAGCTTTGCTTTCCGCTGTTGGAAATCGGTTTTGGTAGACATCCGGGTATGACCTCTCGAACTGAAAAGGGAAGGGAATCCATCTTTATGTGTTTGTTTTCTGACACAGAAATGTGTTTATATTTTGTTATTTTGATACTGCATACTTTCAACTCTTTTAAGCCTCTAAAAACCTTCAAACTGAGAAAAAAGAGAACTATATCCTAATGCACAGAAGCAGTCTTAATTTACTGTATTTCTCTGACCAAGACTTACCACATACTGTATCCTTTCCTAATTGTGTGGACGTACCTGTTTCAGCCTTTTTCTTTTGTCTTTGTCCGGGAGTTCTTTGTCTGCTATCAGACCCTCAAGAAGCTGCTGCAGGGGGGTCTGGGTACCAATCACCTTCTGCTCCTCAGACTCCACCCTGCGGATCTGTTTACAAAAGGCTGGAGACAGACTAAAGTCTGTATCTGAACCTGCATATTTGATCTGATGGAAGACACAAAGGGAATGGATTTGAATAAAGTTAGATGCATTCAACATTTGACAGCAAATATGGGAAAACAGAAAAGTGGCGGATTGGATTTGTGACAAACCAAAAATTCTTAATGTGCACTGCGTAAAGCAAAGTCAAAATGCTATACTTGTCAGTAAGTGATTATGTTTAGTGATGTGAAAAGAATGTGAGCAATGTAAAAACAAATTGTTTTTAGTCAGAATATCATTGCCTAATGTTGAAAAATCAGTAAGCCCATCATGAGTCAACATTCAAATGTTGTTGGTTTCTCAGAAATTTTAATACAAAGCTCAGTGGTTGGCTCATGATTTGCTGGTTTGACAGAACACTTAAATGAGGATAATTAAAATGGCTCGAACATATGAATAGTGTTCAGTGTGCAGAGGGGTCGGTTTTAAAATCCAATCTATAGCATTTAATTATGATAAAAGCATTTTGTCCCTTCACAGCGTAGGATGTGTAAGCCTTTGCATACTGTCGCATTCAAAGAAAAAAATCATCAGCTTTTCTTTTGTATGTAGTACATCGACTCTTTTCTATTTTCCTATTTTCTGAAAAATACTAAATGCACATCAATATGAACCAGCTAAACATACAGGTTTACAACAAATCATTTGATCCTGCTTATAATTCTGATCTGATCACAAGTGCACAGCTCTAATAACATCAGTTCAAACCTGGCATTCAAATTCACTAGTGCATTGATGCTCTAAACCTGCCTGTTAAGAATGGTCTGTTTGTTAGTTTTTCATGAAATTAAACTGAATTTGATTTAGTTCAGATGTTCACTTGTGTTGTTGATATATAAGTTTGAATGATTTACTTAACTAGTTGTTTGTCTATAAATTGCAAGTCAGCTATTAAGCAATAGACACAATCTTCAGACCCAAGTTCATAGATTTTCCAAATAAAAGCTCTGCAATTCAGGTGGATTTAAAGCATGGGAGCAACAAAAAAGAACATGCTACTTTTACAAATTGCCAAAACAGGAAGCGATTCTATTTATGTTCATGCTATGATGGAGATCGGAACATACTGCACCCATGTCTTAGTCAATCCGATATAGTGAAATAAGAAAGAAAATCATCGAAGTGACCTTGAAGTGATTTGAGCGAGTTGCTGACCACTGCTGTAGTTAATCTGAGGACGTAGAAGAAGATTGAGCTGGGTTCGAGGCCCAACAGCTCTTTGTCATAGACCTCAGTTTGTTGTATGGGAAACACTGAGAAGTGTAAAGATACTTAGGTCATCCTTTATATATGGCCCAGGATGCATTTGCATTCATACAGTGAAAAATAATTTGGCCACTTAAAGCAGTCGACACCAATCACATTTGGCACCTATTCATCAATGGTCAAGCACCATAATTGATCTGTGTGTATGGATTGCAGGGAACAGATGTAGCAGAAGAGCAGCAAGTTTAATCGATTCATTTATTAACAGATTGTAACTTGAGAAAATCTACTAACCTGAACTCTTTTGAGATGGGACATATGCTCCTCGACCTGGCCTCGCAGCTTGGAGGGCACTTGGAAGATGGTGTTGTGGTGCTCCATCATGAAGGTTACCAGTTTAGTGGCCAGCAGCTCGTCCAAGTCCATCTCATCTACTGAGCCCAGAACGCAGTGAGAGAACATCTGCAGCATCTGGACAAGAGTCCACGATAAGAGATGGATTAAGAGATTAGAAACCAGCTGCCAAACTGGAAAAACTCCAACTGAGGAGATAGGGGTCGGTTTTCCACTAATCAGAAGGTTGTTAGTTTGAAACAAGGCTCCTCCAGTCAGCTTATTGATGTGATATTGAACCCACCAATTGTTGTCAAAATGGAAAAGTATGATATAAATTGCCAGTTCACCCGTTATACTTTGAGATACACTATACATTAAATGGTAAATGAACTGTATTTATGTTGTGCTTCTCTAGTCTTATGGACTATAAAGTGCTTTACAGTACAACACACACACACACACACACACACACACACACACACACACACAGGGATCAAACAACAGCCTTCTGATTTGTGGACAACCTGCTGTAACCCCTCAGCCACAACAGTTAAGCTTAAATTGTTTATGCACAGTGCTGCATACTGATAGTTATGAATCTAGTGGTGATATCCACACGAGAATATGCAGCATAAGTAATGCTGACAGCCAGAGATATCTGTTCCTACAGTCAAGTAAGAAAATTCTCGCTCAATCCTAGAATGCAGAATATATTCTCCTGGTATGTTCCTATACCTTGCAAAGTCTTCCTTTTTTCAGCACCTTATCTTGACACGTAGTCTGTTTACGCAATGAAATGTGGGTTATAAAGTATCTTACTTCCCCTGGAGAAGTGTGGCCTAGCATTGCCTATTCTCTGGAGTGTGCAGTGACAGTGAAGAAGTGTTACGGCTGGAAACTTTGCAGTGATGGAGAAAGTTATACCTGAATACACAATACTTAATTTTAATGAATAATGTACTCTACATCTGTAGTATGGCAAATGTGTTGAAACAAGCAGAAAGGTGAAAAAAACCCAGCAATTACATAATCATTGTGTTCCAGAGCAGCTGTTAAGTTTTTATGACTTATGATACTATATCAAATACTACGGTATGTCTGTAAGTTAATCAACATCAGCACTGAGGTACCTCAGTACTTCAAAGATGATGGTACTATCAATTGTTGACATTAAACTCCATGTGAGTATCATTTAATTTGAACGAGAGCAATGCCCGTTGTAAACCTGCCTGTTTGGAATGGGCTGTTCTTATGCTCCAGAGCTACTTCAGAATAATTCCTTGTCGTCAAATGAGTCCTTTTACAATATACTGCCACTGTTGTATTGTTTGCGTGCTGGAAGTTGTGTGTAGTGTACATGTAGTCAATGATTGATGGGAAGTGGTACCAGTGTGCGGGTGGTAATAGTGTCATTGAGTGGAGGCAGGTGGGGATTCTGGCAGACCCGCGCCATGAGACGCAGTAACAGCTGGAGGCGTCTGCGGTTGGGCGGCGGCAGTAAGAGACCGCTGACTTGAAGCGCCTCAGTGGCTACCTCCTCCTCCTGCAGCAGACCTGCAGAGATATGAAGAGAGAAAGAATCAATCTCCTGAGAGCAAACACACACAGCCTCGACCAAAATCAACACTGGGTCACAGGGTTCATCTGTAGAACAGAGCAAATATTAGGAGCTGAATCAAATTTTGATGTACTTACTAAGAATGTTGACAAAGACTTCATATAGATTGAAAGTCAGCAGGGGTTCTTTGAGTCTCTGAAAATAATCTGCTACTGTTCTCAGAACATCTCTCTCGAAGCCTGGGTACACGGGCTGTTTGGTTTCATTGCCATTAGGCCCTGAGAAAGAAGACAAACGTAATGTTAAATACATGCAAATAAAACAGCACAATTGCACATAAGACTTTATGGAATATGCGTACACTAGGACTACAGCCAATAGCCGAGCCACACTGGATGCACGAGTGGTGTATGTGTTTCATGGAACATCTTGACTTTTATTAACAGTACTTTGATTTTGCAAGACTAGAAGATGTTTGGCTATGAGTGCATTGGCCTACTTTTATTCGACCATATGTTAACCATATGTTAAACACAACCTTAATTGTTCCACTAGCTAGCAGGACAACATCACAATATCCTGAGTTTAAAATCTCAAAAGACTAAGAAGTACCAAAATGGCATGGAATTGAAGATATGAGGTTTTCCGATGGATTCTTGTAATTTTTTTATTTATTAGTTATTCCTTCATATGGTTATGTTTTTTTTTAATACATTTATGTTTAAAATCAGCACATATTAAATTTATACTCACAGTTGGCGAGGCATTTCATTGCGGATACCACCCAATAGGGCATGTCCTCTAGAGAAAGAAAAAACATTTTCGAGTTTAAATGGTCTCATAAGTTGCATCAAAGAAACAACATTTTTCTTGCTTTAGTGAATCGATGTATCATACCAGCTTTGTTATCCAGAATGACTATACCAGTCTTATTAACACTGAACACATTGTGAAAAATGTGTTTGCTGTTCACATGCGTGAGGTTTAACACTCCATCCAATGACTGCAGGCCCAGCACTCTCTGTAAACTAAAACAGCAGCATCAACATGAAATTGATGTATAAAGTCAGCATGAACAGTTGAAATGTTCCCAAAAAGTAATGTACCAGAGTTACTTACTGTGCAACTGTCATTGATTTCCAAATGTGGTCCACTTGTTTTGAAGTAATCTCCTTCCTCCGTATGAGCTTGCATTCGTGAACGTCTCCAATCGCTACACTGTGTCTCTTATTCCACAAATCTGAAGTCTGATCAAAAAGAAGAGAAGAGAAAACATTTATTTTAGATGACACAAAAGCAGCAAAAAGCTAGTAGATAGATTCAGTCTACATCTACAACAGTCTCATGCAACTTTGGAAAAGATTGAGTATTTTCTTTTTATGTTGTGTCGGATATGATGATTTTTACTCTATGGAAAATGTCTGTCAAAAAGTAGTTAATTCCTTGTCTAACAGGAACCGATCACACTGTTGGGTGTGCTGTTAGTTATTTTTCCTCCATATTTATATGAATGTGGTGGACCAAATGTTAGAATCTTAATTTTTCAATGCTGTCGGACTAAGAAACAACTGAGGTCGAGGTCTGAACTGAACCATAAACTCTAGTAATTTTGTTGTTGTACTGTTGGGTTCCTCTACGGCATCTCGTCAAATCAAAAGTACATTTGACTTTTTCTATGTAAATTTGAGTAAAGATTATGTAAATGTCATATTACATATAAGTAATTGAAATGATTGAAATTATTTAATTTAGCTATTTGCGTTCTAATAAGTTTGCATAAATTTAGTAACTTCAAACACAACTTAAACATTGTGTTTTTTGCACAGCACCTAATAGTAATTAAAAGAAAAGAAACTATGCAAAGCTTACGCTACCATCTACCATCTGGACAGAAAGGAGAGCAGCCAAAGGCAATTACATTGTAAGATGTGATAATTGCACTTTAAATTAATTTTGTTTTGCCGGAGTTGTTTTTTATGGCACACAATGTAATCGCTCACAAAAATATGATTGTCAATTAGAGGCCTTATAAAACAAGTTATAAGATCTTTTTCTCACTTCATCAATGAGCAGAATTGTTTAGTTTTCCTTCTTTCTAATGTCTGACTGTACTGTGAAGTCCAAATTATTAAGTGAAAATATGTAGTTTCACAATGCACACTGACGATTATCCTCTCATTACCGTCACCACAGCACCTAAGCTGTTTAGAATTCCTACATCATGAGTCAAAGAATAGACAGGATGGGCTAAAACATTTGTGGCTTTCTCACCATGACAGCAGACTTCAGGGGTGCAACATTTTCCTGTTGAGGCAATTCTTCATAATCATCCCAGCGGATGAGTCTGGGCAGGTCACAGCTGTCTCTCAACAGAGGCCGTGTTGGAAAAGATTTCAGAGGAGACAGTGTGGGGAACCTGGAGAGAAAAAACAAAGAGCTCAGCCAAAGGAGCAAAAAAGGGATCGAAGTCGAGGCGAAAATGTCTTGTGGTGTTTTGTTGTACCTGTACAGATGACCGTTGTCCTCGAAGTCCTCTGTCCCATGACGTCCTTTGATATCTTCAATGACATGGGCCTTGAAGAACTTCCTGAGCAGCTGCAGCGTCTGGTAGCGAGTCACCTCAGGCCCAAAGTTGTAGTTGCACCTCAGTAGCTCGTGTAAGTAATCGATAGCCTCGGATCCTGTGAAACTGCAGTCATAGTAGCGGAAGTTTGCCCAGTGCCTTCTCAGCGGCATGCCCCCACGGAAGAGCTTAATGGTTTCATTCCACTACAAACAAGGAGAGATACAGGAGTGAGCTTTAGGAAATGCTGTAAAATGTCCAACACATTACCGGTAGATACAGTCACTTCAGTCCAGTAGCATAATTTATATTGGTTGCAATCAATCTAGCTCAATTAGATATGGCATTTAAATATTCATGACTCATTTTTTTCATGCACATCATTTTTCTACTATAAGTACATCCAAGACTACTCTAGCATTCTAGACATCAGAAAGCAGTCAGCATCACAACAAATAGAGCATTATCTTCCAGTAGTGCTTTAGGTGGTACAAGGGTTGTGGATCATTAGATCTCACTAAGTATTCAAATGAATAGGATGACAATGAACAAAACAAATCAAAGCAGGGAGTGAGAGAGACAGAGAGAGAATGAGGAAACACAAGGTCATTACAACTCCGCAAAGCTTTAAACTGTATAAAGCAAAGGCTGCTGACAGGCAGCACGGAATCTTGACAAGAGCTCAGCGTGTGATTAGATTAAAAAGCAGAGACGAGTAAGAGCCAAGACTTGACACCATCGGGGGAGGAATTGGAGTGGCTTATTATCTGAAAAAATTAAATAAAACACAGCCAACCAAGTGGAAGCTTTAATGATTTTTGATTCCATAGATTATGCATTAAGCTTTTATCATTTGATCAGACAAACCTTCCCACAAATATACATGCAGCTCCATATAACCCCCCTAACCAACAACTGGCCTAATTAATTAAATTAGTAATTAAAACAATTGTTAATATGCTATAATCATGTTGTGATGTCTTGGTATTTTGGCATGTATCCATTTTTCTCAATCTACTATGTAATGTCTTTTTGACTTAGCAGTTCAAACATCCAAAAATATTCTATGTCTATTCTCGCTTCTTACAAGCACCAGAGCCAAACTTTATATCTCAAGTTTGCCGATTCGGCAAATGACTTCCTATTTGCGATTTATAAACCTGAAGCAGTTAAATGGAATTATGCCATCAATCATTGTATTATCTACGCCTCGGCTTTCCCTACAATATATCAAAGTTATTAACAGTGGAAGCAAGGGGTCCTGGTATTGTTCACGCTGGCTCGCTGCCACATTGTAATAGGGAACTTGAGTAGAACATTGCATCCATGTTGTTAACAGCCTCCTGTAAAAGAAAAATGGCTTATTGCATTAATGCAATAACATCCCATTGTAGGTTTGATAAATTCTGACCTTTCATGTTACGACATGTCCATAAATTCAGTATATTATTGTGCAATAATAAACACATTAATACATCAGTGTTGAGAGGGGGTTAAAGTCTCCAAGCCACATTCAAACATGAGCCGTTTTCGGACATGAACTGTCCGCACAGGTGGGTCAAGGCTTTCTCTGGAATTGGCCTTTCACACATGAACAACACAGCAGGAGATCCTCCACTCTCCAACAGCAGAGGAATCTCCGGAGTGTTCAGGTGAGGGGTGGCTCATGTTGAGGGGTGGAGCAGCAGTCAGGGGCCAGAGGTAATGTACAAATTCTGCGGTGGAGATCACATGATTTTGTTTACAGCGCAACCACACTTGGGTCGACCCTTATCGCCAATAGCTAGTCTTGACATCTTTATTGGCGTGTGTTATGTATACTGCACTGCTTTTTCATACTGACATAAATGTGTTATTGTTTTTAATGTTTTTGTTTTGTTTGTGTCCCTCGTGTGTTAGAAAGTTCATCGCCCATGGTGAATCCTCTAGAGGACCTTCTGCTGTATTCTCACATGGGCTCATTCGGACAGTCTCCAGAGTTTGTACCAACGGAGCTGGCCAGAGAGTCTCCGGAGAGTTCAGTGCATGTCTGAAAGCGGCTAAAGAAAATTGAGTTTTCCATGAGGCTTTTACATCAAACTTAAAACAACAAACCTAGTGCAGCTCAAGCCAAGATTGCAGGATCCAGAACACCCAGTCTCCTTTCCTATCAGTCATCCTAAATTGATTCATCTCACCATATCCACCTTACCTCAACATGTCAACCCACAATAATGAAATAATTCACCATATTCCTGTTCAAAACAAACCCTAAACCTCGGTTTTTCCTTATTTGGGTGTTTTAGTTATCTATTTATAATTAATTCATATAAATTGTTTCTGTCGTATCGGAAAAAAAAGGTTCTGTTCAATAATTACACTTGGGATGTAGAATAAAAAATACAGTTGTTAATGTGATATACATAAAGTTGTACGTAGGCACCGGTTAGTAATGGAAGTACTTATACATACAAAATGTGGGTAAATGCTTTATAAATGGGTTTACTACCACTAATAACCCTAATACTGAGTCGTTGTCACACAAACATGGCAGGTGAATTGCACACAAAGTCAGGGCCATGTGTTTTATACAAAGAGGCTGTAGAAGAGGCAGTGCACTTTCTACACGTACAGCCTCAGTGTAGCACACAATACTTCAAACACTTAAACTCCCCGTGTAGGTAAGATATGAACACATTCAACTGGGACGTTACACTCTCAACTAAGCTCCATGAAAACAGATTGTTGATCCTCCGTAACGAGTTCCTTCACGGTGGTAACCCCCTATAGTCGGGTCTTTAACCGGGTCTTACTAACGCTACCAGCGGACTCACCAGCTTCGTGGCCCGGTACGGACCCGGTCCAATGACGTTGCCCTCCATTCCGACACCGGGAGCCCGCCTCAGTGGTGAGGAAACATGGAGATGCTTCACTTTGATAAAGTTTCCAAACAGAAGCGCTGGAGGTGGAAGCCGCTTCGCCGCGGAGGAGAGGGGACGTTGCTGCAACTTTGAATATTCTGCGTCACCGCATCGGGGCGACGTGATTCGTCAGAGCGGTGATCACGTGACGCGCCAGAACCTAACCGACGTTTGTGAATGGATGTGGTGGCACAACACTCACACACGCGCATACACTCACACAAACAACGCAGCACAGGCACAAGCACGGGCAAACATACACGCACATGAGCCTTGCAATAACAAACACACATTCGCATACACACACACACACACACACACACACACACACACACACACAGCTTTGGACTGAGTTTCACCTCCTTCAGCAAACGTTTGTTTTCTACTATAGGCGAAAGAAAGCTTGTTCCCTAAACACATATTGAATTAATAAAATCAAAACAAGTTTACTTGCTTAGATTTTGTCGTGCTAAATAAGTGTTATACAGGTTCATGTTCTGAAAAAATAAGAACTAATGTAGCAATATGTTTATTTATATAGACGTTCAATTCTGTATTCGGTGGACAGATCCTAATGCCATTCATAGTATTTAACAAGGGAAATCATAAATTCCACTTTTCCATGCCCATAAAACAAATCAAATCAAATTTATGTTTCACACAAACCGTATGCAACTTTAAATAAACCCATGTAAAACAAAAAAGCCATAAAAACTTTCAGTATTTTTAACCTACACTTACCAAGGTGGTAGAAACTCGTAGATTGTACAAATCGAACGGGCCTGCCAGCATTAGTGGTGGTAAAGCCCACTCCAAATGCTCTATCACCTTTAGAAAAAAGTTATTCCAGAATATCTCCTAAGCCTATTGGCTGCTAACCCTAACCCTAATTGCAACCCTAACCCGAACCCTAATCGCAACCTTAAGTAAATTGTATTTTTATAACAACTAAATGGCTCAATGAATGTACTTTAGACTCTTCTGGCCTGTTCAAAGTTGTGTTTCTTTTCTGTGTATGACAACTATTGTATACCGGAAAAAAAACTAGGACTTGCCATCACATACTACAAATATTCTTTAAACTATTCAATGAGCTGCTTTCGATTTACTTGCGTACAAAAATAAATGCATTTAGCTGTTTTTAACTTTATCTGTAGGCTTGATATCTACAGACTTAAACATAAACTAATCTGTACACACTAGTAATTCATTCTAAAATCTGGCATGTGACATTAAAGTAATCATTTCATATCAGATCCCACTTGCCAGCATAATTGCAATTGATGTTGCAACAAACTGATCAATAGAGAAATTATGAGTTGATCGGTTTTACCCGTGTGACAGTCAAACCGATATGACACAATGCATCTTTGGTTTTAATTTGATTTTTGGGGATATCATTACTCCTACATTGAACAAGCAGATCTAGGCTTCATTTGTCTCTAATGAAACACTTTGGATTAGAATCAAAATACACTGTGAGGAAAATGTCACAAACCAGTTAAAAAGTTTAACATTCATTGATTCAGATAGAACACAACAATATGGAGGTTGAGGCAGCAAAGCTTGAACAATTAAAATGGTCATGTTAAGCAACCAGTGACATGGTTTCTGGACAGACAACGAGCATGACAGGAAGTAAAGGGAAGAACACTAGAGTAAGGAAAAGGAAATAATTGCAGCGATCACAATCTCCAAATCTTTGGAAGATAAACAGGGTTAATAAGTGAAGCAGGTTCCCAGAGGAGAACTACGACTTTCCTGAAACAGGATCTTGTTCTCAGAGATCCTGAAACACAAACATACTGTGGGTGTAAAGTTGAAAGTCAGAGGCTGCAAGGAAGAATGATTTCACACTGATTTGAGGTATTCATCACTTTTATAGCTTTGTAGCAATAAAGATTCCTGGGCATCCAACGTCTTCTATCAACAGAGCAGTCATATAAACCATCACCACTGGGATCACTGTGGAAGGAATATTCTGCATGGAGACTGAGGGTTCAGGGACAACATGAATAGGGAGCCGGAGAGCCAACAAATCACAGCGCTAATGTCCACAATGGACCCCAAAGCTCATTCAAAGCACATACCACAGTCTATAGAGCCCTGTAAGACTTTCCCACGTTGAGCTTTTACAATGATACAGCCCCGGAAGTGCTGATTAAAAAATTCCGGAGTGATCAATCAGGGCTCTGGACCTGCCGTTTGACGGTCCTCTAATAATAGCACCTCAAGACTTACCTTTTCATGGTGTCTTAGGAGGACAAAGAGTCCTCCTCTCTCTCATTGTGTGGGCTGCAGCAATGAGGCAGAGACAGATCTCTAATCAGGAGGGTCAAGACAGTGCTGCTCATACACCCACGCTTCAGACTGACTGTGGGAGAGCTGAATGGCACCTTGAAACGAACTCTACCAGCGAAAGTGTTCTATAAAAATTCATGAGAAACACCGCAACGATAATCTCTGACTCTCCAAGAATTTTAAGTACTGTAGTATAACAAAAAATATGCTTGTACACACCTGCTGCAATGAGACCATCATAATTCAGATTACATCACCTCAATTATTTTACCAGTGCCTGCAGTGTATTGTCATTTAAAATACTCGCTTTTCTCTTGTTATTCAACGTGTTTTTTTCAAGCCAAGGCTGAAATATAACAGCAGCATAACACAAAAGTCTTGGTATACTCGACAGGGATCCACAAACTCCACCAGTGGAGATATTCAAAGCTGGTTAGCTGCCCTTTCTGACTCAGAGACCACTAATACGTTCGGAGCAACAGGGGGGCACATGAGAGAGCTGCAGCTGCAGTGTTGAGAGAAGAGGGTTCTGGAGGTCTGGAATCCCAAAAACATTAACACCCAAATACACTTTCAGGTATGAATTTTGAAATCTCAGCACTCGTTTGTGGATTCTTTTTACATTTATACACATGTGATTACGCACATATATTTGAGATAGAGTTACGCAGCTCACCCACACACACACCACACACACACACACACACACACACACCACACACACAACTATTGCGAACAAATTGGCCCCATATCAGAACTGACTTCCACAATCACACCCAACTAACATGTCTTCTTCCTTTGACTCACATGTCACTATTGACTTCTCTGGGAGATACTGAAGGCTAACGAGATACTGAAGGCTAACGAGATGGGGGACCATGGCAGCAATCAACACAGCCAACGGGAGCATTGACACAGCTCATCCTGTCAGTGTTTGCAGAGGAGACTGGCAATCATCATGAGCAATAAGTAATAGGGCACATTGGGCTTCACACTGTCTCACACAATGACTTATGTGAGCAAGGAAAGGATTGCAATATATCATATTTGTGCAAGTCTCCAAGTACACACCACAAGCTGTCAGATTACACCACAACACAAATTTTGCAAGAAAAATAAAAGATATTTTTTTCCCCTTGTGAATTTTGTATATCGTTGTTTTAGGACACTGAATCAAAGAAGCTCTATTGGGGCTTTTTTCAACAGAATAAGCACAGATCTGCAACGCACATGATGGTGGGAGGATGGGAAATGGGCCAAGAACCCATTTAATTGTGTTCAGGATACAAACGACTGAAATTACAAACCAAAAAAATATTTTTCTTTCACATTGCAAGGCAAAAAACATTTCCCCAATTTCCCAGGAAATAATTACTGCATTTATTAGTGTGTGCAATTCCGTGTGGTTGGATTGAATTTATTGAAACTGTTGGCATTCTAATTACCACCCCCAAGGAGGTTTGGTTTTCCCCCCTGTCCATTTGTTTTCCAAGGAACAGCTTATCACAAGACTTGGTCGAAAGATTTGGTTTCTCAACATTTTCATTGATCTCTCAGAGAATAATCCATGGATCTGGATGTAAAAAAATTCAGACATATTTAGGCAACTGATATTTATGAGTTGTATTTTGGTAGTAACCTTCAAATATTACAATAAATTGGAAATGTATTAAATCTGAAGGCAAAGAGAGATAATATAGATTTGCTCTGTCAGAAATATGTCAAAGGGATGATTTTTTTTAAAGCAAACATTCACTTTGATTTGCAGAAAAGGCTCTGCTCTTTGTCGTGCTACATCCAAGCAGAGATAAGAAATTATCAGCGAATGCTAGGAATTTACCAATGACGTTCTTAGAGATGGCCTCAGCAGGCATTGTGACAGGAGCTAGAAGAAGAGCCATGTGATGCACTGGACAACAACAAGAAAACTAAATCTTAGAATGGCTTGGAGCAGCTGGGTTTACCAACGTCCCACTGAACATTATTTAGTAGAGAAACAATATGATTTATGATTGCTGTTGTTTGTGCGATTGTTTGATGTGTGCAATCCTAGTAAAAGACAATTCACAGCCGTATAATCCGGATGAAAAGATAAGGGCTATATGTTGTTCAATTCTCTTTGAATCAATTTAATTTGTTTTTCTAAAAAATACCTGAAAGTGTAAAACTGTAATGTCAGCCACACCAAAACATTGAAGCAGAGATGCTCTAGTAGTGATTTTAGCAGAACAAGTGTTCAAATGTATATATATTTTTTTTGTGTTTTCTTTTTAAAGTGATGGACAATTTTTTAACTGGGCACTGTGAGTCTGAGACCTTGACTGTCCCCACTTGTAATAGTAGGCAGGTTTTGATGAAGTGAAATCGTGAGATGGGATATACATGCATCGGGATATTAAGTCAATGCAGGAAGGTGCTCTCTGGTTTTCAGATAAACCATTACAGGATTGAAATTTTAATTGTCTAGATTGTGTGAACACCAGCACAGGAGCAATATTTTTCGTGGTTAGATTATAAGGTGGACACACTAACTTGGCAACACCTTATTACCAGTGGTAAATTCACGCAATTACCATTAGCATGTAAACCTAAGATCTGGATTTCCTTGATCTCAGCCTTTCACTTTCCCAGTGTTACTGTCAGCTTGACTGACAGACGACTTGTGGGGGGGCAGATTCTGAAGGCATTATGGAGACCCTTAGTGGTACAGCATGCGCTTGTTGAGAGTGCATGCTCCTGTGGAGAGACGTGACATACACCAGGTAGTTATAAATCGAGATAGGCATGATATAAGAGCAGTAAGGGAGTTCTTTGACATGAACACACAATGCTGTGATTGGACTTGCAATAGTTTGGCTTGTATGTGGCAATTACAAATTATACTATGACATATTTTGGCAACTGATATTTACAACCAACTGAATCATTTCATGGTCCAAATGAAGTGATTAAGGCTGGTGTCTGTCTCAGAGAGGATAGTCAGAAGCTAGTGACCGAGTCACGGACAAATCGGCTTCCAGCAAGTGTAAGTCATTGCACATTTAAGTGTTTTGGGGTTGTAAGGTCTTACAAGGTTTTACTTACTACAGGTTTCCACCAAGTCCACCACTATTACAGTCACCCCACATGTGTATCTAAACTTTGCAGTAAGTCAAGTGACAGGGTTGGCTCTGTGTTTACGTAACGCCAAGAACTTGCATTTAAAAACACCAATTTTCTGTGGAAGAACAACTTGAGCCAGCTCCTCGCTCCCCACTGTGAGAAACACACTGTTATAGTTGTTCACTGAGTGCACACATTGTTTATTTGCCATCTGGTGGGTTCTAAGAAAAGCCAGCCAGAGTCCTGTCACTGAGCTTTCAATTAATTTACTTTCAAGTATCCTTGGTCTCTCTAAGTAAAGAGAGAGAAATATAGTTCAGCAGTCAATTTAACACAGCTTATTCAAAAATCTGGACAAAGACTGGTATGATCATAACATGTCTCATAATTTCTCTACTGCAATACCATGTTTAAAGAAATTATCTCTGCTTAAAACAACAATGATGTCCTTGGCCTTTCCTTATCAGATAATAATGACTAGAACCTCAGAATAAGCACGTTTTTAAAGCGTTGGTGATCATTTCCTCCACTTTACCACTCGCTATGCGGCCAAAGCAACACAGGACACGCTCAAATGTCTGTGCCCCACACATGCAATGGTTTTAATGTAATATTGATGAACAAATTTGAAAGTCCGAGCTCTACTTGAAAAACCAATATACTGTATAATGAGGATAATTACTGTTAAAAGACATTCTTCTTCAACTGTGGAACACTTTCTCACACTATGGCTCCTGCATCTTTTCTGTTTAAAAAACTATTTCAGATTTACCCATTTCACCACATCAGAATTCCAGCTACTTGTGTTCTGGTAACATGACAGAAAGATTGTATGGCTGCCACTGTTACAGGTTTTATCCATAGATAAAGACAACCAACCTACAGCATATGGTCACAAAGACTACATATAAAGATGGGTATGAAACCTGAGTTCATTTTATACAAAACAACCAAAAGACTAAAGAAAATAATTTAAGATGAGCAACGAAATACACAAGGTCAGGTGGAAATGTTTCAAATATCTTTACATTTGTAAAGCCTCCTTTACTGAGCATTAGAAAAGTATACAAAACAATATTATAACTATTAAATATCAAAATATGCTTCTCTCTTTTTTCTGGGAAAATTTAAATCACCACCTCTTTCATTATGCTTTTAAAAGATGAAATCGATGTGATGTTTCTTTCAAACAAAAATGTCTACGTCTAGCTATGATATAATTTGACATCAGCCTTCTTAATGGATCGCCTATGTTGGTTCTGTATATTCTTAACTCACCTACATATCTTCCACCACATGTGATAGTGTGGATAATAAATCCTTACAGATTTTGTTACTTTCCTCATTTCTTTATGTATGTATTTGAATTTCAAAGAACACAGATTTTTTATTTATTCATTTATTTTCTACATTGAAGGCACTAAGGGATTTTCAACGTTGGTGGTCCTCATTGTTAGCATACATATTCTGAAACACAGTGGTTTTATATTGCCAAACAATTTTCCAGCAAAGTATCCAGGTATTTCACATATAAATTGGATTTTCATCAGAGATATTTGAACTTGGAAATATGCCCTGTTTATTCAACAAAAATAAACCTTTAAGGTAATCTCAAACTTTTACAAAAACAGGTCACCAGGAGTTGATACACTCCACACCTTTTGGAAAACGGAAATTAAATGTGGTTTAAAGATTGTTGAAATCCACAGTTAATTTCCTGTCAACACTCTTCACTACTTCATAGATGCAACAACACGAAGCTGAGTGGTGAGGGAGTGAGGGAGGTAATATTAACTTATGATCCTCCATTTTTCATGTCCATCAAATTGTCAATAAGTGAAGGGTTCAAAAACTGCCTTATCTCACATTTCAGTCCGTATGTGTTTGTGTGCGTGGGTGTGTGTGTGTGTGTCTGGGTGTGTTTGTGTCTGTGTGTTTTGTGTGTGTGTGTTAGGTATTCCAACACCTCAGAGACAGAATCCTCTGGTGGAGATGATGGAGCGCATTCCTCTAGATTAGGAAGAGTCAATCAGACAGTTCTCGGTTGAGAGTAATTATTAGCCGTCCTGGTCCAGTGCTCATTCTGCAGATACTGTATATGTGAAGATGCTGACTAAGAATGAAGAGAGGACAATGCTGATAGAGTGAATCATATTTGTGCTCTAAAACACGTACTTTGTCCTGCACAAGGTCGTGACCATCCTATATACAGTATAAAAAATAACCTTGTGTTCATTTTCAATCATTTTAACTGCTGATAACCCAGTTTCAAAACACTAACCACAGAATATAAATGGATGAAATATCATTTTCTCACCGTGGACTAAAACAGTTTCACTTCTATTTAGATATACATAAAGATAATTTACACTTATATTGTGTAATTTAAGTCCCTTATTTAGCATTAATAAGAAGTGTAAACCTATGTAATGAATGATTCAGCTACTACTGTGTGAGGACATCTTGAATATATTTATTTAATTATCAATACATTTTTACATTTTTTCCTTTTATATTGTTTTTTGATCATGTCTTGACATTTGTAGCTACTAGATTAACAAGTTGTTACTTTTGTTTCAGTCTCTTTTAATGTTCTTTATCTCTGTCTTTGTCACATGCTCTACACCTCTCTCTGTCGGCAACACCGTGGTTGCTATGGTCGCAGAGAACACTGTGAGAGTTCGGAACCGAAACAATATAGTTACTAATTCTCAAAATCATTGTTTGTTGTTGAATTTTGATCATCATCAGGTCATAAACTTGTTAATGTTTGACTCATTAACCTCAAACTCAAAGACATTCTTATCAGCATCAGCTGTAGGCTAGTGCATGCTTATCATAAAATAGCATTGTTACACGTTAAACTAAGATGGTGAATATCATAAAGTAGTGTAATGTATCCGAGTGCATCTTAATATGGTTTCTTGAATGACTGTTGAATATGAGTAGCTTATAGGCTACTAATTAAATGCCAGGACTCTATGCCGTTCATCTTCAGGTCCTGGAAATATTTCACACTTTTTAAAAGAAATTATATGATTCATTTGAAACACAAAACTGCTTTTTCTTTAAAACATGTGCAGCAAATGATGAAAATATATATATTTGTGATATATCCAACAGATCAACCTTCAACTTGTGGGAAGAGATAATTTTCATGTTGCCGTGAACCATGTGCGGAACCTGGAGAAAAGACCCAGACTCTCTAGAAGAACAGCAGAGCTTTGGCAGGCAGTGTGACCGCTCTGACCCGCTAACATGGAAATAAGAAGAGCGAGCTCTGTCCTGGACTGTCCTCTGGACTCCATTGAGGAAGTGGGGGACAGAAGGATGTTAGCCAAGCTGGCGTCCATCATGGGCAACACCTCTCATCCCCCTACACGACAATGTGGGGTCCCTGAGCAGCTCCTTCAGCAGCAGACTGTTACACCCACGGTGTAAGAAGGAGAGGTTCCGCAGGTCCTTCATCCCGGCTGCAGTCAGGCTCTACAACACCAGCACCACCTGATAATGTTGTAGTCCCTGTCTATTATCTCTATCTCCACTCAACCTCTCACCATAGCTGTATTTGTATTTTTATTTTTCTTATTTATTTATTTTGTATTTTTTACTCAGATCACTACCATGCACAATAATATTCAACACTTTACATCTATATTTATATCATGGTCACTTATAATGGTTACATTGCAATATTTATATTTTCCATTATGCTATCTTGTAGTATTATTTATATTATGGTCACTTACCTTTTAATTATTTTCTGTATCATGGTCACTACTGTTGCAATATTACTTATAATATTTTTGTTTTCATTACAATAACACTTACATCATTCCACTTTCTCCCCAGTACCTGCTTTTGCACAGTGTCTGTTTTGCTGGTTGTTTGTTTCGTTTTTCTCTTATTTGCTTTTCTCTTATTTGCTGTAACAAGTGAATTTCCCCATTGTGTGGATAAATAAAGAAATCTAATCTAATCTAATCTAAATGAAAAGAAAGACATTCAGCAGCGCACACACTCCACTCTCGTATTCAGTGAAGACGGGTTGTATAACCATCAATACGTATCCAAGGACGAATAAGGAGCTGCAGAGGACTGTTATGCAGTATCCTTCACACACAGGTCCTTCACATCATCCACTGTTGTACCTTTTAAAATGACATCAGCCATGTTTACCAGCTCAAATTCTTGTAAAAGTATTGTCTTTAAAACTCTGTTGTGTTCTCAGCAGAGTCTCACAGAGTGGCTAGCATGGCATAGTTCCAACGATGAATCAGAATAGCAAATGATGAAGAAGGTTAAATCATATTTATGATGTGTTTTGTGTATCCTTGAGTCCTAGGTCACAGGAAAAGAGGCAGGAAGTGACCTTTTAACTCCGCTGCACAAATTTTCTTTACAACCAGGTCTTGGTCCTTGTTACCAAACTCTCTTAACATATATGCTCCGCCTTTTCTATTCTAGAGCTTATGACAAAATGGGGACCCATTCATATCAATATTGCTCTCTTGCACCCCTGGTGGTCTTAAACGCTGCATAGTACCCTTTATGTCATGTACATAATACATTTTAGCCCTGATCAACCACCTCATCTTAAAATCTTTGGATTCAGAGTTCAGTCTTAATTGAAGTACAAATTTGACACCCATTCTGGGGATGTGTCTATGTGTCATTCTCTGCTCTGTTTAAACCATTCAGTAATTTAGCTAATCTTAATTGAACTCTCATCTTCTGTGTTTCGGAGGCTTGTTGTCGTGGAGACGGAGCAGCTTTACCTGATCAATCTGGTTCAGAGTGAATTAGGCCTAATCAGGTTGACTGCCTCTTTGTCAGTCCATGTCTTCACTTCTCTGCTGCATAAAAGCAACAGCTTCTATTCATTACTCCTCAGTCCAAAGGGCCCGATGCAAAACTGAGCCGATGGATATTGTGGAGATTTGTTCTATTGGGGCTTTTTAATTATTATTTGCTTTTGTATGGTGTTAAATTTGGTTTAAGGGTTAAAAACCAAAATTTATATTTTGCTCTTGGCCTTTTGGTTTATGTAACCCTTGGTTAGGCTTTAAACATTTAATATAAATTGCTTTTAAACTCAAATATATAGACAGAGCGAGTTCCATTACTGTATAATAATAATATAAGTAATAAGTGTGTCGTCATCAACATTATATGACTAATTCTTCAAATGAATAACAGATTATAAGAATACAGTTTTGTCTATTTGAACTTAGACTCATATATGGTGCAGAGCTTCTTCTTGAGTAAAGTACAGTCGACAGTATCTCATCAACCTTTTGCCAAACGCCCTCATTTTCATGCTCAACCCTGTTGATAATCCAAAGTATCCAAAATACTTTTAAATGACCCCAGTCATAGCAAGTGATCATCTTTAAAAGGACAAAAGGGCGATATACATGTTCTCCTCTGGTGACAACAGGCCCCTCCAAGAGGGAAAAGGCTCTGGAGATTTTATACACTGTGCTTTGGTGACCTCTGCAGGTCAAACCTGGTGATTGATACAATGAAGGATGTTTCATATAGGAATATGTGACTGGACTACCAATGCCAGCCATCATAGTTGGGGTATATTATATATTATATTATTATTTCAATTTTCCTCAAGCCCATAGCTGAAGAATGGCCATAAATCTCTATTTTGATGGGGAGGTAGATAGATATTCACATCTTATGTAACCTTTGTTTTAATTACTAAGGGAGCAACATAGAAGAGAGATACTGTAAAATATTTGATCTGGTGGAAGTTTTCTTAAAGTAGCATTACAAAGATTGAAAGGAAAACCTTTTCCTCAGCTTACGTTGCATGTGATACAATAGGGCATCTTAATCAAGAAGAAATATAACTTTTCTTTATCATTATACACTCACAAACAGACACACACACGCAAGTTAAATCCCTGTCAAGTTTGTTTGAACTATGCAATGTGTTTTACATTCAAATAAATAAAAATTGAACAAAAACTAAGAGTGAGTTTTGATATAATCTAAAAATAATCATTCTGGAGAAGACATGTTTTCAGGCTAGGATAAAGGTTACCAAAGTAATCTCCAATGTAAACTGTAGCTTCAACGGGCAAAGACTCTGGCTTCCGTTGGCTGTATGTTTAGAGTCCAATGAACAGTCCAGTTTCTTCTATGACACAAGTTGAATGTTTCATGTTATTTTATCAGTCTGATGATCACTTAAAGCACTTTTCAGTACAGGCTTGGCCAGTCATAGAAAGTGTAAACCAAGTAACATGGTACATATTGTGATGTTGACCTGTTGATTGACCACTTTAGTTCAGACTAAAATAACTTCATGACAAATTCACTTAGGGTAAATACCACAACTGCGATTTTTCAACTATGGTTTGATTCTCATGGACCTTTGATACATGTCATAACTCTTTCCCTTTCTTCATTTCTCACTCTCTCTCTTGTTCTCTCCATACTGTCCAAAATAGGCAAGAAGTCAAATAATAATGATAAAAAATGCCAAAGCTTGATTGCTTTCTACAGATATTCATAATCCCGAGACAGAAGTTGGAATTAACATACCACAAAGTTTGATCTGTTCTTTACGCGAATATTTTTTCTCAGACACCTTTTTACTCCAACCCTCTACATTTGAACACAGAAATCCGTACTTTGCTCTCCATACATTTTCGTCACTTTCATTTCAATTAAGGAGAATTGTTAGTTTATTTATTTTGCATCATCGAGCGCCGCCTTTCATTCAAATCAATTTAATGTTATTTTTATAGTGCCAAATCATAATATACATTATCTCAAGAGACCAGGAACACTAGTGCACAATCTGGTTTCAGCGTTGATTAGTTAAAATGAAAACAATAAGACTGTAAAGATTTGATTAAAGATAACAGCAACAATTCATATAATAATTAATAAATAAATAGAATTATTGTTAATAATAATAGTAATAGTAATAATAATAATAATAATTTGATGTTATCCTGCAGCTCTGGAGTCAGAAATACATGCAATTAGAGAGAGAGACAGAGAGCGAGACTATGGTAGGAAAAATCACACAAAGTTAGTGACATGTAATAACATAAATAAATGAATGTGGGGACAGAGAGACAGAGAGAAGGGGAGAAGTGCTCAGTGCATGATGGGAGTTCCCCTAGCAGTCAATACCTATAGCAGCATAACTAAGGGATTGTTCGGGACTCACCTGATCCAGCCATAACTATACACTTTATCAAAAAGGAACGTTTTAAGTTCAACCTTAAATGTAGACATTGATGTCTGCCTCCCAACATCAAGACAGATTTCAATCTAAATGGATAATATATCTATGGAGAGGGAGACTTAACCATGGAGAGAAGGTGTGGTGTATGTCTTTGACAAGGAGAAACAATATGGAGGTAAGTGAAGAATTAGTCAACAGCACTGATAACGTCAACAACATTGATGATGAAGCACAGCAACAAAACATTACCCATCACTGACCTTTATTTAATTTGAGAAAACTTTTCTATTCCCCCTTTTCTAAGCCTGTACTTATATAATTTTACTTGAATGGAGAGGTTCAATCGGTACTTTTATACCTTTAATATAAGTATCTCTATCCATATATAATATTCCCTAAGAATGTGTGTGCTTTTGCCACCTCTGTCCCAAGAGATAGAGCCCTACTTACTTTGACTGACTGCTCCTCAAGTGCCACCACGACACTGATATTTATGCTGCACAGTGAAAATTCTTGCCAGCTATAAGATGAATTGTCCTCTGATATTTCCTATGGCACCACTAGCAGGTCATAATTTTCATTTAGAAAAAAAATATATATCAGTGTCTACTTATAACTTATTCGGCGTCTACTTATAATTAGGGCACCAGCACTGACAGACACTGACAGACGTGATAGATCATAGGAATATTTGCTCCTTTGAACCTTTGAACCTTTGAACCTTTGAACCTTTGAACCTTTGATCCATTGATCCATTGATCTGATCAGGACAATATAATAATCCTCTCTATGAAACAAACCTCACTTGCTTCTTTGATCGTGAGATGAGCAGCTGCACTTTTAAAGACTCAGGAGTAAACTCTGCGATTGACAGAAAACACAGTAAGGTGAGATCATTTGACTTTTACTGTTTTACATGTTCACATTGTCCGATCTTCACAAAAAACGATACACAGGTGTATCATAACCAGACCACCAAAAAAATCGCAACAGGAAGCCTGCTATTTTGCATTTAGTGGCCATTTTGGCCATATTCCAGATTTTTCTACTTTGCGGTACTTGTACTTATTATTAGGGCCCGAGCACTGACAGGCACTGACAGACAGTGAGGCCCTATTGACATTTTAATTATTATTCTAAGTATTTATTTTTTCAGGCAAATGAATGGGCTTTTTGAGGGCAAACAAAAATTTCTATAGGTGCAATTTGAAAAACGCAACAGGAAACCTGCTATTTTGCATTTAGTGCCATTTTGGCCATATTCCACATTTTTTACTTCAGATCAACTTCAAATTGAGATGCGTGTCATAACATCAAGACGGAGATACAAACTAACTCAAACATCGTGGCGTCAAAGTTTGATTACACGCCAAAAAAACACAATGTTCTGTACCGCAGACATACATGGACCATGAATCCTTTGATGCTGAGCCGTGAACAAACATCTCCACTGCTGCAGTGACAGTGTCAGTGGTCATAGATCATAGGAATATTTGCTCCTTTGAACCTTTGAACCTTTGATCCATTGATCCATTGATCCATTGATCTGATCAGGACTATATAATACTCTTCTCTATGAACAAACCTCACTTGCTTTTAGAGACTCTGGAGAAAACTCTGCGATTGACAGAAAACACAGTAAGGTGAGATCATTTGACTTTTACTATCCGTTGCACTGTAATACATTATAATATATTCATTTTTGGGCTAAAGCTCAAATACATTTTCATAGAGTGTGTTCAGTAAATGCATCACAATTGGTACTACTGATAACCAGTGAGCCATATTAATATTAACAACACTGTAATGCAAATGATTACAACAAGCCTGATAAAACTGCCTGATATATAATATTTCTCCTCAGATACCCAACCATTACTGACAATAATCTATCATTTCATTGGCCTTCAGTTGTGTGACAAAGTGTTTATTCTTATCAATGCTGCAACTACCCTTATCTTGCTGATGTTGTCTTTTCCTTGTGTGTGTTTTCTGCTTCTCGTGTGTCGTTACGTCCTGTCTGTGATTGTCTTCCCCAGTCCTCATGTGTTACACCTGTGTTTGATTGCCCCTGCCTTCCTTGTGTGTATATAAGTCTCTGTGCTTCCCTTTGTCCTCTGTCGGATCATTTGTTCTTGTTGTGGTCAGAGGTCCTCGCGTCGTCTGCTACAGTCCCTGTCCCCGCGCCGGAGGCTCCTGGCAGACGCCACTCCTGTTCAGGCGTCAGAGTTCCTTGCGACTCCTGCTCCAGTTCCTGCCTGACGTGCGGGGCTGACGTCGGAGCCCTTGTCCTCTGTCGGATCATTTGTTCTTGTTGTGGTTGTTCTTGTTGTTCCATGGTGCTGTTCTGGCAGACGCCACTCCTGTTCCGGCGCCGGAGGTCCTCGCTGCGCCTGCTCCAGTCCCTGTCCTCGCGTCGCCTGCTCCAGTCCTTGTCCCCGCGCCGGAGGCTCACTGCTGAAGTCTCTCCTCTTCAGGCGTCAGATGTCGAGCCGTATCCTACTCCAGTCCCTGCACCGCACCGGAGGCTCCCGGCTGACGTCTCTCCTCTTCAGGCATCAGAGGTCCTCGCGTCGCCTGCTCCAGTCCCCGCACCGGAGGCTCCGGGCAGACGCCACTCCTGTTCAGGCGTCAGAGGTCCTTGCGACACCTGCTCCAGTTCCTGCCCGACGTGCTGGGGCTGACGTCGGAGCCCTTGTCTTCTGTCGGATTGTTTGTTCTTGTTGTGATTGTTCTTGTCGTTCCATGGTGCTGTCCTGGCAGACGCCACTCCTGTTCCGGTGTCTGAGGTCCTCACTGCGCCGGCTTCAGTCCCTGTCCCACGCCGGAGGGCCCCGGCTGACGTCTCTCCTCTTCAGGCGTCAGAGGTCCTTGCGACACCTGCTCCGGTTCCTGCCCAACGTGCGGGTTGAGGTAGGAGCCCTTGTCCTCTGTCGGATTGTTTCTTCTTGTTGTGGTTGTTCTTGTCGTTCCATGGTGCTGTCCTGGCAGACGCCACTCCTGTTCCAGCATCTGTGGTCCTCGCTGCGCCTGCTCCAGTCCCTGTCCCGAGCCGGAGGTTCTCGGCGGACGTCTCTCCTTTTCAGGCGTCAGAGGTCCTATCGTCGCCTGCTCCAGTCCCTGCCCCGCGCCGGAGTCTCCGGGAAGACGCCACTCCTGTTCAGGCGTCAGAGGTCCTTGCAACACCTGATCCAGTTCCTGCCCGACGTGCGGGGCTGACGTCAGAGCCCTTGTCCTCTGTCGGATCGTTTGTTCTTGTTGTGGTTGTTCTTGTTGTTCCATGGTGCTGTCCTGGCAGACGCCACTCCTGTTCCGTCGTCGGAGGTCCTCGCTGCGCCTGCTCCAGTCCCTGTCCCACGCCGGAGGTTCTTGGCGGACGTCTCTCCTCTTCAGGCGTCAGAGGTCCTTGCGTTGCCTGCTCCAGTCCCTGTCCCACGCCTGAGGTTCTCGGCCGACGTCACTCCTGTTCCGGTGTCTGAGGTCCTCACGGCGCCAGCTTCAGTCCCTGTCCCATGCCGGAGGGCCCCGGCTGACGTCTCTCCTCTTCAGCCGTCAGAGGTCCTTGCGACACCTGCTCCAGTTCCTGCCCAACGTGCGAGGCTGACGTCGGAGCCCATTGTCTTCTGTCGGATTGTTTGTTCTTGTTGTGGTTGTTCTTGTCGTTCCATGGTGCTGTCCTGGCAGACGCCACTGCTGTTCCGTCGTCCGGGGTCCTCGCTGCACCTGCTCCAGTCCCTGTCCCACGCTGGAGGCTCCCTGCTGAAGTCTTTCCTCTTCAGGCGTCAGAGGTCCACACGTCTCCTGCTCCAGTCCCTGCCCCGCGCCGGAGGCTCCCGGGTGAAGTCTCTCCTCTTCAGGCGTCAGAGGTCCTCGCGTTGCCTGCTCCAGTCCCTGCCCCGCGCCGGAGGCTCCGGGCAGACGCCAATCCTGTTCAGGCGTCAGATGTCCTTGCGACACCTGCTCCAGTTCCTGCCTTGACGTGCGGGTGCTGACGTCAGAGACCTTGTCCTCTGTCGGATCGTTTGTTCTTGTTGTGGTTGTTCTTGTCGTTCCATGGTGCTGTCCTGGCAGACGCCAATCCTGTTCTGGCGTCGGAGGTCCTCGCTGCGCCTGCTCCAGTCCCTGTCCCACGCCGGAGGTTCTCGGCCGACGTCACTCCTGTTCCGGTGTCTGAGGTCCTCACGGCGCCAGCTTCAGTCCCTGTCCCATGCCGGAGGGCCCCGGCTGACGTCTCTCCTCTTCAGCCGTCAGAGGTCCTTGCGACACCTGCTCCAGTTCCTGCCCAACGTGCGAGGCTGACGTCGGAGCCCTTGTCTTCTGTCGGATTGTTTGTTCTTGTTGTGGTTGTTCTTGTCGTTCCATGGTGCTGTCCTGGCAGACGCCACTGCTGTTCCGTCGTCCGGGGTCCTCGCTGCACCTGCTCCAGTCCCTGTCCCACGCCGGAGGCTCCCTGCTGAAGTCTCTCCTCTTCAGGCGTCAGAGGTCCACGCGTCTCCTGCTCCAGTCCCTGTCCCATGCCGGAGGCTCCCTGCTGAAGTCTCCACTCTTCAGGCGTCAGAGGTCCTCGCGTCGCCTGCTCCAGTCCCTGCCCCGCGCCGGAGGCTCCCGGGTGAAGTCTCTCCTCTTCAGGCGTCAGAGGTCCTTGCGTTGCCTGCTCCAGTCCCTGCCCCGCGCCGGAGGCTCCGGGCAGACGCCAATCCTGTTCAGGCGTCAGATGTCCTTGCGACACCTGCTCCAGTTCCTGCCTTGACGTGCGGGGCTGACGTCAGAGACCTTGTCCTCTGTCGGATCGTTTGTTCTTGTTGTGGTTGTTCTTGTCGTTCCATGGTGCTGTCCTGGCAGACGCCACTCCTGTTCTGGCGTCGGAGGTCCTCGCTGCGCCTGTTCCAGTCCCTGTCCCACGCCGGAGGGCCCCGGCTGACGTCTCTCCTCTTCAGGCGTCAGAGGTCCTTGCGACACCTGCTCCAGTTCCTGCCCGAAGTGCGAGGCTGACGTCGGAGCCCTTGTCTTCTGTCGGATTGTTTATTCTTGTTGTGGTTGTTCTTGTCGTTCCATGGTGCTGTCCTGGCAGACGCCACTCCTGTTCCGTCGTTCGGGGTCCTCGCGTCTCCTGCTCCAGTCCCTGTCCCACGCCGGAGGCTCCCGGCTGACGTCTCTCCTCTTCAGACGTCAGAGGTCCTCGCGTCGCCTGCTCCAGTCCCTGTCCCGCGCCGTTGTGCCCCGGCAGACGCCAGTCTTGCTCTGGCATCGGAGGTCCTCGCGTCGCCTGCTCCAGTCCCTTTCCAATGTGAATGTCATTTAACTATATCAATAGTTAAGTAAAAATTTCAAATGAATTGCCTCTGCCTGTGTGTATGTGTTCTATTAGTCTTTAAAGAGATACAAGATACAATATACATTTATTAATCCAACACACATGCACAGACACACTACATGCAAATGTCCTCTGCTTTTGACCCATCTGGTGAACTCAGTAGGCCACACAGAGCAGTGGGCAGCCATGCACGGCGCCCGGGGAGCAGATGTTGGGGGAGTTAGGTGCCTCTCTCAGGGGCACTTAGACAGTGGGGTAGGGAGAGTCCTCTTGGACTTTTGAACAGATCCAGGTGTTGTCCATCCAGGTATGTTTTTTGACACTCCATGGAGTTGAACCAGAGACCTTTCAGTCTGATGTCCATCATTTTATTTATTTTTATAATTACTATTATTCAGGCAAATGAATTGGCTTTTTGAGGGCTTTAACATGCTAAAATTCTAAGCAAAATTTGCAGAAAGTTAGAACGTGGCGAAAATGTACGTATTCTCGAGGAATTTTCAATGGGCGTCGCAAGTAGCCTGCATTTTTTAATATTGTTTTCTGTTAAATGTAAGTACACAGTGTTTTTTTCTGATAATCAAATTGTCAAAACAATTCAACATGTTATTTTTGAGGAGAATAAATCGATATTCATTGTTTGGAAGCTCAGCCAATCACACAAGGATTTCCATTAGTGTTGGATGATGTCTCTGTTGTTTACACATGTACCTGGATGGGTCCTGGGAAACCTACAATGGTGCATCACTTTAACTGGAGCTGCTGCAGGGAACTCTGGGAGGGCATGATCTATTTTCCTTTAGTAAAGGATGGTCCAGTCTATAAATCAAGTCCTAGTCTGAATAATCACATTTCTAAATAAATTCATACTCACATTCAAATGGAGTTTTGAAATGGAAAACTGACTTATTCTTAGCACCTCATAAAAACCAGAACAGTCAACTAAATTACTATTAAACACAAAATACAATAAATACACTCTAGTCTTACCTGCATCTATCTACAAACTCTGACTGTGGAGCGCATATCTCGCGAACAGTTCATCTTATTGGTTTCAATTGGCTTATTGGTAAGTTGCCAAACAGACAATAATAACAGTTCCCTAAATAATTAATAAGATTGCTTTATTCTGCTGTGCTTGAAACCATAATTAGATATTGAATGGCTGCAGCACCCTCATAATCCAGCAAAAATCAAGAACATGGTGAAAACGGCTATAAAGGTGATGGGCTGAAACCAACCGTCTCCGCCTCAACATCTTTCACACCACTCAATAAGGAGACGTGTTGATTCGGTTGTGCATCTCAACAACCATTGAACTTTGCCTAGCACATTTCACACTTTGGTTTTTAAGTTTTAATGCCAGTTTCAGTTTTTCATCTTGCTTATCTTGTAATACCCTTTTAGTATTTTATCATTTTAAGGGTTTTTAGCGCAGGTGCAATATTAAACTCACTACTTCCTGCACTATTATTCTGGGTCTTGCATGTTATGTCCTTGTGTTTTGTTGCTGTTGTTGTTGTTTGTTGTTGAATGCGCTCTTCTGCAGCTGCAGTAGCATTTCAGCCCAAGACAAATGTCCCTAGGGGAGAATAAAGTATATTTGATTTGATTTGATTTGATTTGATTTGATTGGGTTTGATGTGATAAACCAGGTAGGATGAACACTAAGTTTTTCTAGGCTGTGTATACAAATCTCTGCACATAAACAATAACAAATTACACGTATTGTAGAACAGTTGGAGGAGGACTCACTAATGACAAGGAATAACTCTGAAGTAGCTCCAGAGCATCAACACAGACCAAGGCAACACACCGGTTTAGCGGAGGTACTGTGGTGGTAATTGATTTAGAGTTGTTGTATTGTTGTGAGTCCTCCACTTGATGGCAGCATTGTGGCTTGTGAAACATCATCAGTGCCCAAACATCAGTATAAGCTACAGCATTCAATTACACAACATGTCCATTAATGGTGTTAAAGGAAATGTTGCACAGCCTTTGATGTAATATTGCATTATATTTTGTATTTATATTCATGAATCTGTTTGTGGCTTGATTGTCTGCCTGTAAATCTATAGTTTTTTGAATGTTTGGTGAATATAACTCTACTGAACTGTGGCTCTTTGACTCAACATGTTTATCACACAAACTTGTTTGGCCCGACTGCTTTCAGTATTTGTTCTGCCGAGGGGGAAAAACTGTCCCGATGAATTGTGTAATTTCTTTTCCACTTTTACCTCAAGAAACAATAAGCACTGGGGAAATGAGCACAAAGGAATGTAGTTTCCTCAAGCCTCAATACAAACACTGTCACAGCCTCTATTCACACAATCAGACAATAATGCAAAACCTATTAAGAAAGTTCCCAGCCTGTTTTTAAATCCTCGAGGACTGCTCATTTAGTTGTTTCCTGTTGACTTGTTTTTGAAGAGTGGCCTTTGTTTTTGTTTTAAGATTAAAATTCAATGAGGGAAAAAACCCAATGGAGTGTAATAAGAAAAACAAAAAAATGGCCCTGCGACGCCAGCCAGGAGGTATAGAACACCATTTGTGTTTGATTATTTATGGTGAAGTCGTACACTTTCTTCTTACTTTTTTTTTGTTGAAAGAAATGTCCTTTGCCTGCATTGCTGGAAATTATGCACTGCCTGTAGTGGGGTGGCTCTCCGCTTCACTGGTTACTAAATTGACAATTCCCCCCCTAGCCGAGCATGCCTCTCAAGCCCATCATGCCAGGGCCCGTTTTGATGACATCATCACGGCTGTCAGTCTGAGCAGCCCCTCTGCGGATGGAGCCCTCTGGGTGAACAGGGTGTCATGGACCGCTGCACACCCATATCTGCTCGTCCATAGCCCCACACAGCGGTATCCCCCCTGACAAGTCCCTGCAGTGCTGCTTCGCAGAGGCAGATTATTTTCTTGATGACTTCATCTTAATCACATTCAGTTTCATTTTCTTTTATCTCCGGCACTGGCTGGGAAACATTCTACAAGTGGCTGCACACAGGCCTGAGCATATGCATTCACACACAGGGCCGCACATCTTCGCACATCCACCTCTTTAATTCAATTAACAGGAAAACAAGTTTCTGCCTAGTGCCAGATGGGAAATATTACTTTCAAATTGGAAAGACTTATAATCCAATTTATAACTACACATTGGATTTGCTATCTAATGTTCTCAGTATTTCTTGCTCCGATAAATACATGTTTTATGCTTTCTATGAATATAATGTGACTGTATAATGATGGATTTCTAAGAAACGCATCGCCAAACTTTATAAAGGAGTATGGTACACTGATACATTGATATGTAATATATATATACATAAGCCAGTATGACAATGTCTGACATGGCTCTGATAGAAAAATATGTTTATGTAAATGTGATATGTTCTTTATTCTGAATATGGAATCATATAGCTGCTGATGAGTCCATTCAAATTAATCAAGAGGTGATGCAAGTCTTCATTGATGCTTCTTCCATTTAGGGTACTCCCTAAATGTTTGATCAGTTTCTTGTCCTCTGCTTTTTGAATTTTCACGAGGAATTAGCCTCACTCACCTCCACAGTTATTCATTTTAACCAAAGAATCAAAAACAAAGATTTATACACAAAAAAAGAAAAAACCAAATGAAGACTTTAAATGAAAACAGCATGGATAATTCTTTTTTTCAACAAACCTTAAAGTGAAACTAAGACACAATGACAGTTGTGGGAATTGACTACATGATACCTTACATACAGGTAAACTGTTAAACAGATATGTGGAATAATTATAGAGGTGTAGTGGATACATTCACAAGCACACAGCTTACATAATAAGATGCAGTTTTAGTGCAGATACATTCACACAAACATAAACAATAGAAGAATGGTACTTGCAGCTTACTGTATTCCTATACACATAACCGTGTACATGCAAGTAGGAACAGCCTTATGAATGTGGAATTTCTGTTTTGAGTGTTAAATAGTTTCATAAAAAAATATCCTTTTATTGAAAAATGCTGTAAATTATTTTGTATTTTTATATTTTACCATTTTCCTAGAGGGTAAAATCTTGAAATCATGATGCAAGTTACTCTATACATAAAACACCAAGTTAACAAAATGATTTAAGATGTAAGATGTACATATTAGTATTCATGATGCTATTTTACAACAAATTCTCACGACAAGATGCAAAGAAAATTGCAGCTACAATAGTTCAAAGGACTCACTTGCGTTTGTTCTTACCATCACTTTGCATGATGAGCATTCGGAGGAGTGTACAACTGTCTAACCAGTGTAGTACAGCTGCCTGCTCTCTGCTCTTCGGGTCTCCTCACTGGTCTTTGAACACTTTTGACCTTGCTCCGTGACTCCAGACACACACTCGGAGAAACATGGTTTTCTCAGACATGGCAGAGGGCCAAAATAAATAACCTGCCCTCAGAGTGTCGGCAGAACCGCAAGAAATCCAAAACCAGGACCCGGCCCTGCGGCACTCACTCACAGGGCTATCAGCGAGTGACTTGCTGAAATTTTAATTGTCCGAATGCATCATGTGGTTTGGAAACAAAATCAAATCAGGACGGATCATCCTTCCCTCTTTGACACCCGTCCAGCGGAGAGCAGCATTTTTGATTAGGGTTTCATTTATTTATTTTAGGCGGCTCTGATTTCAAGGTCAGGTTTCACCAACTTGGGGGACAAGCAGATGACATTGTATGGATAGGTAATTCAAGAGTCTGCATGCTTCGATCCTCACAGATGAGGGAGATAAGAGACAGGTGTCTTGTAGAACAGAGGACATCCATCTAGAAATTCAATCGCCCCAAAGCTCAGTCAAAAATGGTTTCCATGAAATAAAGGGGATTGATATCGATACCTTCCTTCAATTAATGAGAGCGGGAATTCACACGTGCTGATGTAACAAAAGTGTTTTTACCATGACGTGTGTATATATGTGTAAATCATACAGATGTAGTTACCCACTACTATAATCTTTTTTTTCTGTTTGAAGGTGAATGTGTTTCAGCGGCCCTACGTGGTGGCAGACGTTTCCACTCCTGTCCGGCCACACCATCGTATCACCTGTCTGATGTCACCGCGCCGCTCGGTTTATTACAGCTGTAAATGTGATTAAAGAAATGCTAGAAGTCGACAGTGGACAGGACAGCTCTTGTAGGATGGAACTGTGTGTGTGTCTCTCTCTGTGCCGTGTGTGTGTGGTGTGTGTGTGTGTGGTGTATCATGTTTGCGTCTGTGCTTGGCTGGACACTGTCGCTTACAGAGAGTGAGGATGTAGCTGGTTGATAAAACTTGAATTACACAGTAAATTGTGTGTAGAGCTTTTTAAGACCTGACATCCACTAGAAATGTTGTAACTCCGCAGGATGAAGGGAATTAAGATCCAACGGCGGGGGGGCTACTTTTGATTCTCAAATTTGAATTTTTCCAAATGCACGGCTGTCTGCTTTCCCCCTCTCTGCAAAGTAAATCTATCTTTAAGGTGAAGATGCATTTTTACATACACTGTGTGGTGACAGGGCTGAAAGATGGTGAGCAAACATAGGGAAGGAAAAAGGTCATAAACATCTCAAACATTCAAGGCAAGGACACATGGCCAGGAAACCAAATTCAATAATCATGATCATAAAAATACTAAATCAATTAATTCGACCATATGCAGAGTCATTATATCATTTAAGAGCACATCAAAATCTGATGCAAGTAAATTAAATAATAAAACATAAAATACAAAGTCTGTTAAATGAAGGTCAAAGAATAAAGATGAAGCACAATCATTTATATGATTCTCCATATTATGATAAAGAAATATGAGCAATCAATTCATTATACAAGCTCCCCCATGACAATGAATACTGTGGTGGAATTCAATGTGCCATCCTTTCAGGTTATCACTACTCGTCCAGGCCATTAATAATCGTACAGTAAATATTCATTGCAGCCTCCATATCACCACACAAGGGCTACGTCTGGTCAATTAAAAATGCATAAGAAGTAATGGGGCTTTATGAATAACCCAGCAGATGCCTCTTCAAATTTCAGAGCATGAGAAGCAATAAAGTCTCAATCATGACAGCATGTACAGTATGCACACATTACTGCAGATATAATCTGTCCATAAATTACCTTGTGTAGCATTTTAAACCTTTCTATGAGGTGAATTGAATTATCAGTATATGTCTCCTGAACTGATCCACTACCGTAAAAGGGGTTTTAAATCCAGCAGTTGTATCGTTTGTATAGGGTTTAGTTTTCATACTTTGTGTTTGTTAGGCTGTCGTTGCCCAGTAGGTGTCAGGTTTGCATAAGAAAAGGTGCAGTAGACCCACACCTCTCTGATGCTGCCAATGTCATGTTTTTTCTGCTTTTCACCCAGGACAAGCATATTCCATATGTCGGTAATGTTGCTCAAGTGACATGGATGCTCACACTTCATTCAAAAAGCGTAAGTGTGTATATGCATGAGGTTAATCATCATTTTAATATCATGTTAGAATAAATACGCTTTCTCCACGTCCAAGTGGATTCTCTTGTCTCTCTACTCGGAGGATGGTTTCAGGTTAGTTTCAGGTTTAGAGCAGCACCCCAGGAGTTGCTATGGATTCATTACTGAGGGAGGAAGATTGCTGACATGGAGTCACGGATGATGACAGATTGGCTGCCAGTGAAGGATGCTGAAGATCCTGGTTTAGTCATCCATGTACACATCCAAAAGTACGGCACTAATATTCGCTATGAACCATTTAGTTTCTTGTCCAAATTCTGAATCACTTGGGTTAGGGTTATTGTCTTTTTTTCATTAAACTCACTATTTATTTCTGTACTTTTTTACTTTCTCTTTCATTGCTGTCTTATAGTCTTTGTTTCTGTCCCTCTGCTACGTCTCGGGATCTGTTGTTTTGTTATTATTGCAAACTGCAATAAATGTACATGGCACATACACGTCTCTCTCGTAACTACCCCACAATGCAGAGCAATGCATCTCTTAGACGCACAATTAACTGTTGCTGTGTGACTCTTACAACTTTGAGTCATGATGCAGAATCGTTTTTGTATGTGAACTTTTTAGTAAAATTGCTTTTTTGTGACAAGATACTAAACCCTGGTTCTCAGGGAATGGTTCGGGATGTCCACTAACCAGAAGGTCGGTAGTTCGATCCCCTGCAGTCTCCCTCATTCAGCATGCCAATATGTCCTTGGGCAAAATATTGAGCCCCAAATTGCCCCTGACGACTGAAGTGTATGCCTGTTACTTTGAGTGGTCATCAAGTCTAGAAAAGCACTATATAAAAACAGACCATTTATTTTACATTTCTCACATATAAAGTGTGGGACATATAGTGAGCAGGCTGCTCTATTTGCCAGGGAGCCTATGTTTACAGTAGAAGTCAGCAAATCTGGGAGATGAGCCGAGACAAAAGTAAAAAGCACAAATTGAATCGTACTCATCTGATAAGAAAGTTCCTGAATGGGCAGTGTGATATTTGGTGGTCTGTCCCCTTAGGTGCAGTGATACTGCAGCTGAGATGAGTTTAGGTGTGTGAGTGGCTTCAGAGAGGTACGCTGCCACACAAGAGAGGGTGATGCTCTTAAATCTATCATGTGTACTACATATCCAAAACACAATATGATTATTAGAGCATCTGAATATGTATATTAATTGATTTTCCAGTGTTATCAATCATTCAAAGCACTTTACATGACAAGGCACATTCACACAACGACATGCTGTGCTTCTATTACGCACTGCAGGCACAGACATCAGCCGCAATTTAGGGTTCAGTATCTTGCCCAAGGACACTTTGGCATGCAGACTGAAGGAGCCGGGGATCGAACCACTAACCCTCTGGTTAGTGAATGATCTGCTCTACCTTCTACTCTAAGCCACAACCGCCTGGATTGGAGTCACACCACGGAGGAACATCACCACATTTTGTTGAGCTCTTTTATAATTGACAGAAACCTGAGAAAATCAGCAGAGGTTGTGTGAGCGAGCCCGTTGTCTAGCAGCCGTAGATGCACAATACTTAACTAACCTCAGTGATCACCCTGGAGAGCTGTGTGTGAATTGACAAATATTACTGGTGTTTGCCTCTAAAGATGAGCTGCCTTGTGGACTCAGGATGTGACAAATCACCAGATAGCTTTTGTTGCATTTATCACTGAAAGTCTTTTGACAAACAGATTTGTTTGGCAGCGATTTGTTTCTTTTTCAGAACACTCAGCTGTCATTTACACATGTTCTGCCGCCAACGACAGTTCCTCTTCACATTATTTTCAAAAGGCATTTCTATGGCCACCTTGACTTAAGTGCTCGCCCTGATGACTTGGACTGGATGAAGAGATATAGAGACAGCCCGCGCTGTTTTTATCTTCAGCCACAAATACACAGTGATAGCGAGTACACACACACATCTGTCTGCTGAGCGTATACAGCATACTTAAAGTTAACAGAGAACTGGTTTAAGCAGCATTTTTCAATTCTTCTTCTTTCTTAGATCAATGTCATCTCCGGTGTGGGATTCTACCACTGGTATCTTCTGTTGTCATTAAAAAACACCTCACACTATGCTTTGGATCAACTACCAACCACCATTTATTAGTGGAACTTATAAATATAAATGAACTGATGATCTGATGATGTCTTCTCTCCCTCAACAAAAACTTAGCTGGCAGAGATGTTTTCACCCTGTTTGAGCACAAAGCCAAAAGTCAGAACTCAAACTGAAACAGTTTCATTCAGTGCTCTTGTCTTTAGCAGTTTTCATACAAAATATTTACCTGACATGTTAGGCTTCCTATGATTTGCTATCTTTGCACTTTGTAACTTGTTTTGAACGGCGCTACAGAAATAAAGTTTACTTTACTATAACTTTATATTATGAGCAGTGCATGTCTGATGTGAAACGTACAAACAAAAAGCCACGTACTGTACGACAAATAAGGAGCAAGTGCAGCTGTTTGCATTAGTTATCGGCAAGAGAGAAGCAAAGCAGACATGCCACTAAAAGATTGTTAGGCATAAGTAAGAAATCAATAAATCGAACATTAAATAAATAAATAACATTGGGCATAAATTCATTGTATTTTTGTCAGAGATACACACACACACAAGAAAGACAATTGTGAATTTGAGTCACTGTCTTTTCTGTTGATATTCTGCCTAGTGCATGTTAGGATGTACTAAGACAAAGTTCAGTCAATTAATGCACATGCACCTTATACAGTGCTGAAATAAATCCATGTGTCAATTATTTGTAATTGTAAATGTTTGCAATTCAGGGGAATGCACAACACAACCTATTGTCACAATACGCATCACAAAGTGGAATCTGCTCAAATTCAATATTTTTTTCGTATTGATCGCTAAGCAAATATTACAGTTAGAGATTGTTTTAACAAAGTGCAGTGATCAACATTCAAAGAAACATTTTCATCAAAGCAAAATACTGAGACTGTGTCAATCACCAGATTTGAGTGCAGTCAATTGACAAGAGCTGCCTTAAACTAATCTCTAAACCATGTTGTGTTATTCTTGGAACAGGTGGTGCATCAAGCTGAACAGCTTGTTTTTGCGTGGTTGCTGAAAATAAACATTGACTGATCCAGAAACTTATCACCACTATCCGTCCATTCTCAGACTGCTTTGTTGCAACAATGGCCAATTGAACATAACTTGTCTATAATTGCTTTTTTTGTTCATTCTCTTCTGACTCTGAGTTTTTTTCTGTTACCAGAGCGCGACAGAGATGTTATAGCTGCTTTGCACTGTGGACAGTCGTGGAGCCCCCGCAGCAAACCAGAGGACATATATATCACTTGACTGTGTGTCAGGACGATTACTGGATAAAGATCACGATATGACACTTTTCCTTTTCTGTGCTGGCTCAGTGAACAGTGGGAAAGGTCCTGCAGCTCAGCACAGCCCTGTCCACCATATTGATCACATATCTCAGACCTAAGACCTCAAAGTGTCAGAGAAAATCATTCTGCTTTTTTTAATAATTTCACATGAATTCTCTCTATGGGCAACACGCATCTTACACAGTGATTTCCATCTAATGATGTATTTGTCCTGAATCACTCAAGCAGGACATGTTTGTACCTTAGAGCCTAATGGCACAGCATGTTTCATCAGTAGTCTTTGTGTATTTGTAAAAGCGTGATGATATAATCATCTCAATTATACACACTCAAATATACATATGTACATTTCACCTCTTACTTATATTGATTATTTCTTTGCACTAATTTGGCCTCAAACCCATTTGTTCCCGTGTTTGGTCACTTATTGTGTACTGTACTGTTTCTAAAGTGTTACTCAAACCGGAGTGCATTTGTTGGGGACTATTCATGTTTAGTGCCCTTGTGAGTATGTAGAGCAGCAGGATGGTGAATGTGGAGATCGACTCAAAATAAACTCAAGTGTCCACATTCATTGTAATGTCGCCCAGTTTAAAGGTGTATAAGCTTGTAGTATCAATTCATTGGTGTTTTAGGTCTTTTTCAAGGAATCAGTGGTCACTGAGGAAAATGCAGATTCCCTCTGCCAAGATGGTCATGTTAAAGGGACAGTTTGCTGTTTACCCCTGAGACTCCTAAAGTCCTTTGTGGACTCAAACACTTCACCCACCCCTCCACCGTCGTAGTGGTGAGTAGATAATGATTAAATACGTATTTTTTTCATTCAGAGACTAAACAGACTAACATGAATCTTAGTGGACAGAAGATGTGGTACGAGTCAGGAAATAACCATCACATTTTGGTGTGGGCCCAGATCAGGGGACAGATGCAGTTTTCTTTTTTCACTTTCTTTGAGAACCAGAGAATTTTCCTTCATCCATAGATCTTGAGGAAAAACATCTGGGATATCAATGGGATTCTTTAAGTGTGTGAAATTTAATGCAGATATAAATACAACACAGATCTTGTGAAATTAAAAGTGGTTTCATAAGGGGACTATTGGGCCTTGGTGGTGGTATAATATCTACTGAGTGGCATTCTAGTCAGCAGATATATTCATTAAGTAACATTTTATAATCTCTGCAAAGTTGCACATCATGATAATTTACCTAAAGAATTATCTTTAGATCTTTTGATCATAATGTGACCATTTCACCTTTATAGATTTACATAGAAGTTATATTAATGAGGTGACTCCCAGTGTGTGCTGCCTAAAATATGATTCTGTTTTGTCATATGTGAAAACACAATACATAGGTTTACTATTACTCCTTTCCTTCAATACTTCATTTTCTTAAGGAACGCTAAAGGGGAAGTGGGGCGCTATGACCCTTAATCTTCTCTATGCTTTTTTAAAATGGCCAGAAACAAATCAATAGCGCAAGCAAAAGCATTTTTATTTATGCAGTTATTAGGTCATATGCTACAGTATGTCACACTTCATTTTAGCAACAGCTGAGGCCTGCATTGGGGCCGGCTCTCTCGCAGCGCTGTCCCCGCGGGGACATTATGAGAATCATAAATAATACGTGCTAATGAGATATGAATTGATTATGTGGGGAAAAGCTTGACGCTCTCAATCCATCACCCTAAATGATGTTTAACAATAGATTACCAGCCAATAATTTCTCCAGTATGAGATTAAATAAAATAGCAGGGTAGTTTTCAGTGGACCACCGCTGCCTCCCCTCTCCTTCCATTTTCCAACGGGTGGAAATAAATCTGTTCAATTACTGTACCACCAATCCGTTTTTCACTGCTAAGGACATTATTATTTCATTTAGAGCTTGTTCATGCATCATAGATTATTTCATTTTACCCAGTCAATACAGAGAAGTGCAGTATTTTATTTTATCCACTGGGGCTTATGGTGAAGTGGGGTTTTAATGGAGTATACTTGGCTCATGAAGAGGAGGGGGGGGGGCATTGCTGTAAATGGAGAGGAGCATGGTTATCACACAGCGCAGGTAGAAAAACACAGATGTATTCACGCTCCCATATTCACTTTTCCAGGAGATATATACATTTGCTCGATGTTATCCTCGGGCACCTGACAGACAATGAGGAAATGGTTCTCCTTCAAACCTGTGATCAATGTAAACCACATTAGGTGTGCCTATAAGATGATTTGGAACATCACCTCAATCCCAAAGAACAATGAAAATTGGATAACACACATGCTCACTGGGCTCTAACTTAGCAGCAAATCATGTTAAGGTTTTCGGTGAAGCCAAAGTTGGGATTGGTTATTTCTCCGTTAACTGCATCAAGTTGTACCTCTGAGGGTTTGCTTGGGATGATCTGTGTTAATGTGCGTTGTTATCGCTTTTCTATGGCTCAAAGACACACAAGCCTGGAAAATCACATTTACACACAAAGACACACAATCAAACAAAGAAACGCAGAGAGTGTGAGTACTTGGAATGATATTCTTAATATAAGAGTTTGGTCTTTGGTTGCTGTTTTGACAAAAGTTCCCTAATGCAGCAGTTGACCTGTACCTGACATTTCAAAGACAAGTCTTGGTGAGAATTAAATTCATTACACCTTTACTTTAGGCTGAGAACAGTTAGCTGATCCACTGACTTTTCTTCCACTTGGTGATCTGTGTCGGTAACTTATCCCATCCCATCATGCAACACATGACTGAACTGCTGAAATTTTAGCATGCTTACATGCTATACTTCAAAATATGGAAAACAATAGAGCTACCTAACCCTGTCATCATAGCAATGTCGATGTTGGTGTGCGGACGTAAGCATTTACTCACAGAGCTGCGAGGAATAGCATTTAATCTCCCTGCCGTGCAACAGCTTCTGCCCACATAGACAGTCTTTTCCACGCAGGAGCGGCCATTGATCTCTGAAACCGTAGTGGGCACTGTGGACAAATTTACAGCAAACACACATAGGAAGAATTTATTTTCTTCATTGATCTGTTGGTTATCTAATTACCACTGTATTTTGTGGAAAAGGGCTAAGAAGAGGTGATGTGGTCGCAGAGTCCAAACATCGGCGAGCCAGTCATCCCCAGGGAGCTGCACCCTGCTACCACATTGTTTCAGATTCTAAGAGGTTACCTACATACTGGGTCAGTGTGCAGGCCACAACTTCAGAATTGTGGAGGTTTGCGGTGCCCAGTTCCAGAAACAGGCAGTTGGCCTTTGTCTTGTAAAAGCTGGATATGTTGCATCCTGCTGACGTGTCCATTGTATATCACATGCATCCGTTTATGATACATCTGTGATGATCCTTATAAAAAATGATCTCTCTTGCCCACAGGTTGAACACCAGATGTTCATGTCAAACACCGACTCCTTTCTGAGTCTCACAGCTCTTATCCCCGACCCATCATACATGACTCCCGTATACCCCGGTAGAATCCTTCCTCGTCCCTTTCCATCCTGTCTTCCCAGTGCCCATTCAATCCTCTTCCCCCTTCTGTCTCTTTGCTCCCTGCATGGCCTCCTGTGGGTAAGGAGTTGAGTGGGCTTGTCTAGGGGCTAAAGCTGGGGCTGGATTGGGAAGAGGTGGCTGTCACAGTGTCTGATTAATGACCCGTCGGTGGCGTGTCCAGCCACATTAGGTCTCCATGTATCTACCAGCGTCCACACGGGGCGAGGGGCTTTGTTCTGGGAGGAAATGGTGTCAGCGGCCCACAGCCGTTTGTCTATAAAAAGATAAAGATTTACTGTCATCAGAGGGCAGATTAAAGCCCACAATGGCGACATTGATTTTATTTTTTTTAGACCAAAAAATTCACATTTTGGTAAAACCCATTCCGGGACTAGAGAGAGATATGATCAGCTTATTTGGAAGGGATAATACGGAATCTTCTCCCAGAATGAACTTTGAAAGAAGTAAATTGTAAATATTGATTTCTGAAATGAAGTGTCAATCTTGGTTGGGCCAAGATTATTCCTATCATCTGGCTGCTACCCCCAGCGAACGATGAATTCAAAACTGCTGACAAAGTGGAGTGTATAGGATTTCTGTTAGAAGCAGTCTGCAGCGCTTTACCGCTTGGTCGGCCTGAGCCCCTTGCCGGTAATGGCTGTTCAATTTTATCAGATAACGGAGGAGATCTCATCAGAGGCGAAAAATGAAATGAACTGTGACTCCGAATCAGGATCCCTGCTCTTATCCCAGCAAAAATCATCCGTGCGGGGCCCAGGGCTTTCCATTATTTCAGGTCACTTCATTACGGCCCTGCACACAGGACCCGATTGCTACAAACAAAGCAGGCCCTTCCTGTCTCACCCAGGGGTCGAATGTGAGGGGCAGTTTGATAGGCTCTTGACGTGTCCAGGGTTATCCCATTACCACTTAAGAGGGTTGCTGAAAGGGAACAAATCTCACTCACTTGTTTGTTATCCTTTCTTACCCTTTTGTATCATGAGAGGTTTTATTGCTCACCTTATTTCTCATGGTGGAAATAATTCATCTTTTCCAGTTGGGAGTCAGAAGGGATTTTTTCTTTTTCTCAGCTTGGTCTCTGCTCCATTTATTGTCATGCGGATGATGAAGATAAGGTGGAGTGAGGAGCACAGATGTTCCAATGTATCATGAAATGTACAATTACACCTTCAGATATGATGTAACACAACATGTTTTTATATATTGTACTAACCGTAATTTATAAAGGTGTGTATACATAAACAGGAAATTAACTGCTGAACGATTATCACTTACTCCTTTCTGATGTGTACGTGTGTGTGTGTATGTACGCATGTGTGTATTTTCCTTACTTGCAATAATGAATGAAATAAGCTGTTATCGCAAAGGAATTTGTAGCTTTGTGAGTAATTACAGTTTTTGTTCCAGCCTCCATAGGCACCGTATTGATCTCCAGGAGGAGGGTGGTCGATACACATGGGGGCAGGGGCATTTGATAGCTACATGGGAGAAAAATGACGTTGGTCCGAACGAGGAGATTTGCAATAGAGCGATAAGATGAGCTAAAGGTAGGGAAACAAAGACTTTGGGTTCCCTGTGTTCCTTGACTCCTTTGATAACATTCTTCATTCTGAAGGTGGATTAGTGTTGGGCTTCAAATGAGCACAGTAAAAGAGGAGAAAATCAATGTCAAGAGACGGAGTCACCTATAACTGCAAATTAATAATTCAGTGATGTGATGACACGTTATCGAAACATCTAGGCTCACTTTTGTTTTTGCTTTCAAACACGTCTGCTCCTCTCCAGGGTCTCGCTGACTTCCTGTTTTCATCTCTTAAAAACAGCTTAGAGCAAACGTTCAACCAAATGAGGCCTATCTGCTATGAGCTCCAGACCACTGGATCTATACATTGAACCATGCAGGCTCGAGTTACATTGTCCCAATACAGGCTGTTTTTAATTAAACTGATACATAACATCTTCTCTCTGTGTCACCCCCTCGTTGTCACCCTCTGTGAAAAGGTTATCTTCTACTTCAGATCAAAGCCCCAGAGTGAATAATTTAGGGGCTCTATGGACAGAAATGGAATAAACTATTCCTAATCATGTTTTCTTTAGTTTGTATCACTTGAAACTAAGAACCACATTCAGCTAAGAATCAGTAAAAGGTCACTTTCATTACCTTAGAATGATTATTTTACCTACATCAGGAACAGGTCAACTTCCACCAGGTTTGGCATGTTGATTCAAGAGACGGTCTGACTCATTTTGTTCATTGGCTGCTGTAGGTTCTCGGGAAAGGGAGGGTGAGGCGAGGGGTATTCAGTTGGATTATTATACAACTTCACATGCCTCTGAATCTCACTGGACCTAGGTTTCATGGAGAAAAGATATCAAATATATCCCAATCTTCCATGAAATATCTCAACATCAGACCTTTATCAGGCAATATGGTAGACTACGGTTGATCCAATGTTTAAATGAGTAAAAAAAATGTCTCTTTTATACTTCTACTGCTCTTCATTTTTCCAGCTAGCTACTTCACTTTGCAGTTGAACAATTGAATGCTACTTCCATCCATCCTATATCTATATATCTATATTGGGCAAGAGCTTGGTACAACATGGACAGAACAGAATAGAACAAGAAAGCCTTTACTGTCATTGTATTATGACATTTGCCCTTTGATTTGTTCATATCAGTCAATACTCAATACCAGCAGTCTCTAATCTTAATGTGTTGCATTGTTGTTTCTCGCTTGTAATATTTTCTTTAACTAAATGCAGCGTACACAATCCACTTCCTGTTTACACCAGCAAACGATGATGCTGCGATGTAAGTTTGCAGGTGTGCTAGAGCTAAAATGCTTGTGTGGACAGATATCATTTTAGTTTTATAACAGCTTAAAAACAAACTCTTATTACAGAGGATGCAGCCTAAGCCCCCAATTAACAAAACTCCAATCTGTATGTCCTTAGTGAGGGAGGAAGCCTGAGTACCCAGAGAAAAGTCATGCAGACTCCACACAAGACCGAAGCCATCCACATATTTTCCTATAAACTGACTTGAATCTGTTGTACCTCCATTTGTTTAGTGTAAAACACTTTTCTTCTTTTACTGATGTTAAGTTACAAAGTGATAAACAACTTCAGGTCTACAGCTACAAATGCAAATTGGAGACGAACCCATTTTAGTTGTTCTCTGGCTGCATCCTGCTTATCTAATATAGACTGCCTAAAGATTCAAAGGATGAGTTAAAAAGCCAGTCTCATGTTATTAAAGTTCGCTCAGGTACCATCTGCTTTGTTGAGGTTTCGAAAGTCAGACAGGTTATTGTACTGTCCATGTGGTCCAGAGTTGTCCCACCTTAAGACTGGTGTCCTCGGAGATTCCTCTGTTTGATAGACACATGTCCCGTGGAAGTCCCAGAAGAGTTCAGCTTTGACTTCCTAAAATTGGCCTGCCCCCAGCTCTGCTATCTCCTTGGATGCTCCTGTGTGACTGCACAGAGGACATTTACAACAAAAAGAAAATGGCCTTATTCCCTCTCTTATCTCGTCTTCTCAGCGTAACACAAAGTTGACATTAATAGAAAATAAAAAAGGGAAAAAGTCTCGAAACAAAGTTGAAGCCTTTGGTTACGTTTGAGAGCACAGGGCAATTTAAGAGACTGAAATGTGGAATTAGAGAGGATTTGATGCGTTTCCAATTGAACGGAGGGGGACACCGTCAGTGGCGGTTGCACCTTCAGGCATTATTTAAGTAATGTCTTGTGGCACGTTTCAGGCAGTGGAAGGCAAGGGCACAGAAATGAGGGATTTATGCAGACGCCACTGCAGCTTTATCTCGCTTCTTCAGTCTGAGTGCATGCTCCGCTGAGTAAAAAAACAAGCAGACATACAAGCAGATTCGGATCATACAGAGTATGTGTTTGAGCTATCTGGATATTCACTTTAAACAACATCTAAATCAAGCTGTTCTCAACGGACCTCATCCACTCCTTATCGAAACACAGGCAGTGCCAGATAACTTGATTTGCTTAAGGAATGGAAGAGATATTAACAGCACTTGACTACGGCAGTGGCCCCTTCTGTTGTTCGTATTAAACCTATCCAGCACTTCATTATACCATCACTCTCTGGAGAGTCTCTGCGTACAGTCCCTCTTTATCTCCTCTTTTCTCCCGTGTTTCGCTCCCTCCTTCTCTCCCTCCCTCCTTCTCCCTCTCTACCTCATGATTCGAGCATCCTGGTAGCCGACAAGAGCATCATCAACATGCGCAGTGTGCCGGTGTCATGCAGATAGCCTCTGTGTTGGTAATGGAGGGAACAGGGATCGATGGGGAGCAGGAGATGGCTGCAGCTGAGGAGCCACTGTTTGGCTATGGCCCCCATCCTGATGAGTAATGCTCTTGTCATAATCGCGAGGGATAATTTAATGCTGTCACTTAACTCTGTGATGAATCGCCTGTAAAGCTGAGACAGGCCAAGCAGAGCAGGTGCTCACATCACTTCAACTTCTTAATTATGATATGATGATGTATTGTAAAGAAGGCAGCAAAAATGACCAGCAAGACCAATTTCGTGAAATTTAAGCATGTCATATCACACAGGAACAAGTTCACAGTGTCGCTGAATATTACACATTGGATTTCAAGTATAATTTGAATATGTTTAAATGGGAGCAACTATGGAACAGGCACACTTGTAAAGTCTGGCTTTTGATTGGAAACATTACTGATGTTGCTTATGTAACAAAAGTTTGAGGTGCTTGTACCCGGAACACTTTTCTTCTTACCGAAGCAGACCAAGAAGGTTATGTTTTCACCCCTGTTTATCTGACTGTTACTTGCTTTGTTTGATAATAAGCAAGATTAGTTTCAAGTCACTGTACAGATTTGTAAATTCATGAATTATGATCCATTCTCATATACACAACAATTGTCTCTACCTTCAATAACTATGATAAACTTCACTTAAAATCCCTTCTTCTAGCCGATACCCTATAGAATAACAAAAAAGACTCACAGCTCACTGGGGTAGTTTATGCTTCCCTGCCCTACACACATAAAGAACATAAAGTTAACATACTGTATATGCAAGTGTAATCTATTTTGTGATGATCAGTGCAAGACTTGAGGTAACATCTTGTAAATGAACTCACTGTTTTAATTGTCTCTTGGCTTCGAGCATTGTCCTCATGCGTCATTTTGAAATAAAGCAGCTTTTTCTATAGTTTGGCAAAAGAAATTTATATGCGCCAGATGCATTTTTCCCATCCTATAATCTTAACTACTGTATCACATCCATAAATTGAAAGGACCAATAAAGTTTCTGATAAACACCAACTACACTGTTTAATAGACAGTTTGTGGGATCTTATGACTTCCTTTAGGGAAAATGGTAAAAAATTTCAGGCAGCTGGGGAAAATAAGCGCTGCTGAGCTTTTTCTTTTCTCATATAAATGTCTTTTTATGTTTTGTGAATGAACAACCTCGGGGGAAACTTTACTCAATATACTGGCAAAGTACACTACTGGCTTGCAAAAATAATGATTGAGTAGATAGCTTATTGAGATTTGCTCTAAACATGATGTACATTTTTGTGTTGTATCTTTACTGTTGATTGCTCTCTTAATTATATATTTGTCTAAATGGAAAGCATTTTACTCCTGTTGAAATGCTCCTCAGGTTCTGATGCACTTTTTGTTATTTCCAGTACTACCACTAAGTGTCATATTCCCTGATGACACAAGTTGTTTGAAGATAGCTGAGGCACTATTTAATGTGTTTCCATTCTCATTTGGTCTGATAGGATATTTTGACCATGTATGATTTCTGTCACTCTGGAGTTTGGAGGATGACAGCCCCCATCTCTCCCCACACTCATCCATTTACAGTGGTTTCACGTCGAGATGCTTTTGATACTCAAACTGTTTGCGGGCCACACTGGGGCCGTGTGTACAGAAACTTAAATTGATTTGATTCCTAACTCCCTTATCTATAAATGTTTAGGAACAGAGTAGTTTTTATATGATTTATTACTTCAATGCCATAAAGTCTCTTGTTGACTCTCTTGAGAACTCACTTACTTCTTATCCTGCGCAGCCTATCTCTGAGGCCACCGCGGCTCGGCCCACTGCTGCACTTCCTTATGTGACTCAAAAGGGCATTTTGATGTTGTTGACAGAGGTGGTGGAAGGAAATAATGGAAAAGATAAAAACTCCAATTATGATTTTTTTCTCTGGCTTCAGTATGACAGATTGTATGATAAATGATACATTTGGAAGTCATTTGTTGTTGAAGATGTGATGATTTCTTGAGCGGCAAATGACTTGACCCCTTTTTTTTTCCTGAGAAGCAGTTGTCTGGTCCCCTGATGCACTGACTGTTTTGATGGGAGTGATATGAAGTGACGCTGCAAAGACGTACATCTCTCGATATTTTCTTTATTGCAATATTCTGGATGGTTTTTGTAGAGTCTACATTTTCCTGTTGCAGGTTATCGACAAAACTGTCCTCTGCTCTGCTTTGGATCCGTGTACATTGCTCTTACAGAAACCTAAAGAGCAATGTAGCTAAGCTGGAATGGACCAACGCAGCTATTTGACCTTGGGTGGCTTATTTGCTCCAGTGAGACAGCCTAAATATTTACCTGTCATTGTTGATGATACTCCAGGCTTCAGTGCCCTTAATGGTTTTGATGGAGAAGCAGGGCTTTGCAGCACCAGGGTGATGGAATTGCAAAATTAAGAGCAGTGAATTGGGCTATATCTTTAGGACACTGTGGGCTTAATTCTGTGTCTTATAATACACCTGCCTTAATCTGTAAAAGACCGGAGCAAGATAGAAGAGTAGCGGGGAATTGCAATGGAAAACAATGTGTCAACTGCCTGAGTTTAACCTTGGGAAGGTCTCTGCGATGGAAGTGCAGTCTGGATAAGTGAAGGTGTGTAGGTATCAAACAAAAGCCATGGCCAGAAGGTCATAATCATAAACCAACAACATGGCAATACTATTATAGGCTTGCTGATTGAGGTTTGTTGAGCTGACCTGAGGATGTGTTGGGCCATCAGGATCCAATCCTCACCAGGCAGGAATTTATCTGCCAATATTAGAGTCTGCAAGACCTCAGATGATGATAAATGACATTGAGTTTTTACAATCTTACCCTCTTTAATATGTGTGTCTAATTACATTAGGATGATTAAGTTTGAATCTAGGGAAGGGATGTGGTAATGGAAATATGAGCGTGGTTAACACTTGAGTAAGGTTATGGAACATTTCTCTGTAGCTTTGGTAAAAGACAAGTGCAGGTTTTTGATGGGATATAGACTCTAGTCTCCTGCATGGCAGTCTTATACACTATGTATTTAGGGCTCTGACATGTATGACCTGATCCAGCAAAGTCCATTGAATACTTGTTTCTCATAGGGTTTGGATTTCATGAACATTCATGCACAGGTTTTTTCCCCCCGCAGATTCAACATTCATAGAATGATTTTTATTTTGTAACACACAGAAATGATGTACCAGTACACATCTAAGAAAATTTAGACACAACATTTGGTCGACCCGATCACAACATTCTGTTGCTGGAACATGGACTAAATTGAAAAGTCCAATACATTTTTCTGAAAGATGGTTTTAGTCAATTCAGGTAGTTCTTATCAAACAGTCGATGGTTTCCATATGCTAATGACTCTTTTCAGCTTCACTATATAAAACACACTACTGCCTGCTTTGGCACAAATTTTGGGAATTGGACAAGTTATGAGGTATGTAATTATATGGGTGCAGTTCCCTGATCCGTAGTCAGTTGCCAGTAGGAGTCCAACAGGGCAAGCAGACCTAGGGTCCTTACCATAGCATCCTCCTCCTCTTCCTCCACATTCAGCAGGCTCTGAAGTCTGCCGCTCTGAGTCTCATAGCGTCACACCAGAGGGATTGCTGATCCCCATTTCAGATAATGGTCCTCAATCTCTTATCATTTACAGCTGTCCACAAGTAAACAACAAAACAAAACAAAAAAATGATAGAAACAGACCAAAGGGGAGGGAGTTAAGTTAAAGGGACAAACTCCCTTTATTCTTTTCAATGTTCAACCCCCTTAACGCCATTGTTGGCCTTCTTATGACGATAGCCATCCAAATCATAACTGTTTACACTGCTGTCACTTCCTTATCCTCACAACAGAAGTTTTCAATTTCAAGATTGATTTGTTTCAGGGACGTTTATCTTTTCCAACAAAGGAGGAGGGAGAAGGCTCAGGTCCTTTTTCATTAAACTTTTGATTTCTCTTCAAGCTAAAGCTGCTTCCTCAGGGAAGGTAGTGAGACAGAGAGGTGCCGACTAAACTGCCTTCCACTTCCTCCAGTCCTCATCCAGATGCACAGCACAACATGGTCTATTCAGTATACCATCTGGCTAATATAATAAGGTAAAATAATGCATTTTTAACCCTCACTAATTGGCTAAGTCATTTCATCATTATAAATATTAGGTATCTGTAATGGGTAACACTAATTCCTTTGACTAGACTAAAGATTCCCGCCTTCAAATAAGCATGCTAATCTAATTAGAAAGCTAGCAGAGCCGAACGACTACATTTTCTCATACTTAGCGTTGGAGGGCCGGGGCTTTGTGGAGCAGATGTGCTGTGAAATTAATTTCCTCTGGTGTAACCGGAGACGCTCCTCTCACCGTCTCTGTTATGAAATTTCCATTTCACAGATGATAACCTATTATCACTTTATTCAAGGGAAACGTGTTAATGGCCAGGAGGAAGATTGAATTATTCATATTTGCTCATTTCTATTCCGCGGCGCGGCCCTGCTCTTTTCATGCACTGAGAGAGGGCTAATGTAAACATGACCAGAATCCTTGTAAATTGGCTTGTAGAGGAGGCTGTTAGCATAGTGCCTGGGGACTGATGCTAGATGGGGATAACAGCTGATATCTGTAAAGTACAGGCTGTGCATGCGTGTGCATGTGTGTGCGCGTGTGTCAGTGCATGTGTGCGCGTGTGTACCAGTGCATGTGTGTGTGTGCGCGTGCGTCAGTGTGTGTGTGTGTGTGTGTGTGTGTGTGTGTGTGTGTGTGTGTGTGTGTGTGTGTGTGTGTGTGTGTGTGTGTGTGTGCGTGTGCATGTGTGTGTGTGTGTTAAGAAAAAGGGTCACAGTATGTGAGAGAGAGAGAGAGTGGATGAATGAGTGAGGATGTGCACAAGTGAAAATGTGTGTCAACAGCGTAACAGCGTTGCTACGAGCAGGTAATGGAAGCTAATTGGACCAGGAGACAGTTAGCAACACTGCTAATGTGTGTCAGAGCAGCATGTGTGAGTGTGTGAGTGTGTGTGTGTGTGTGTCTTTGTGGTTGTACCTGAGCAATCAGGATTCAGGGGATCTGAATTATCATCTTCTTTCTCAAACTCACATCACACTTTCCATTTTTCCATCTCCTCTTCGTTGATGAAAGAACCTGAGGAAACACAAACTTGTTAAAAAGTCGCCTCGAACTTAAGATGCTTTGTGACGTTTTATTGAGAGAGAAATGTTCAGCAGTATCACAGTAAGAGAAAAAAAAACTTGTATTTATTTCCTCAGTTGGCACAAAGTGCTTCAGTATGGCAGGACAGGAAGGAGCCCATTCACAAATAATGAGGCGTCCCTTCCCAGTGATATTACTGCTTTTCATTCACCAAACAGCTCTGACCCCCACGGAACGTGTGTGTTTTGTATGTTTGAACGTGCTGCAAAGCACACAGATAAGACTAATGTGTATTTATCCGTTAATTCATTTCCGTTTCCTTGAATACAAAAGTAACAACATCTGGTAACAATCCCTTTAATGATTTGTTTGTCATTGTGTTTCAGATTTTTTTTTCAGGGAAACCATGATTTCTTACATGGACGGTTCCCTTTCCCACAAGCAGTGATTACTCTACATGGAGAGAAGGTCATTTGGCAGTACGCTGTCTTACATAACTGCAAGAACACCATCCTTATGATTTTGATTTATGGAGAAAAAATTAAATATGAATGCCGAATTTGTCACTTGCAAAAGGAAGCAATCCTTCATTTCAGCCGACTCAAGATGGAGAACAAGAAAATTGATAGAAAAAAGTTAAATAACTCATGTAACTAGGACCACAGCTCAGTTTAAGTCCACTTCTCTACACACTGATCACCAATACTTTCTATATACACTGATAGGCTATAACATTGCTGGTTTGAATGCAGTATTGCTGCTGTTCTCTGTATATCTAATAGGCAATGATGAGGTCTGTCTGAACACAGACATTTGGCAAAGCAATAAGACTCTCAAAGCTTTTTCAGGCCAGACAGTTTTATGAGAAAAATTAAGGGTAGAAAGAGACAAGAGCAGCATGTCTCCCGCAACGTGAACTGAGCTGTTCTTACTTTTACAGCCAATAATGAGATTATATTTGAGCTGAAATGTGGCCGTCCTCTTTAGGAATCATTACAGACCCCTCCATGAGAATCTGCTCTGAGAACATTTGCATTGCCACTGGTTTGCATAATGCCTCTGGCGTCATAAGTATTGATTATTGAATCCATCAATGACAGGGTGATGAATACAGACAAATTTAGATGTTCTCAATGTTTTGTCACTGTATAATACTTAAGATTTAAATGTTAGCAGTGAAATAATTAAAAAAAACATGATTTATTCAAATTTATAGTTGAATTTGATTTATTAATAATTTGTTATAGTTGCTACATAATAAATACTTTTTTTAAAGGGAAAACTTTAAACAAAATTATTCTTAGAAATATTTTTGAAATGTTCGGGTACACAGCATCAATGTCATTATGCATGAGCTATACAAACAAATGTTCCCACATATTCAATGATCACTAGGTGGCAGTATAGTATACTATAATTGCATATATGCATATTCTTACAGTCAACTCAAACTTCAGTTAGAAGTCTTTGCTGTGATCCAACCCTGACATTTAATGGCCTCTTTCCTGCATTGAAAACAATATATCAGTATCAACACCACTTCTATCACCACATATATAGAAAGATTTAATAATTTTAGTAAAGTTATAACCAAAAAAACATGTGCTCCATCACATTCTGACTTGTACCTTACTATTTGTTTAACTTAAATTAATATTTTTGAAATATAAAAAATATAAAACATTTTCTTATCTTTTCCTTTGCATGCCAATATACAGTGCATTTGTATTTGCTACTGTCCAGTGAAAACCATGTATCTTCTAACAACAGGGCTGTTCACACATGCTATTCATGTGTATATTGTACTATCATCATGTATTGTGGTCAGCTCTGACAGTAATATGTTGTACTTTTTGTCTTGTTTCATTCCAAGCTGAGAAATAAAAAGAGACGGCCCTAATAACGATGCATTCGATTATAATAAATAAAATTAAAACACAGGAGTCAAAAAACTTGTCTAATAAAGTGACTCTCTGACCGCAATCTTTTTTGAGGACCTCTCTATTAAACCGCTGCTTAACACAATCCATAGCAATCCAAATCCTTATCAATATCAATTTACTCATATCAATAAAGACCAGGCTCCCTCTGGATCAGTTCTCACTGGCATCTGTCTGACATTGTGGGCCCCTCATCACGGCCAGACAACTCCCCCTCCTCATCACGCACACACACACACACACACACACAAACACACAGACGCACACACACACACAGACGCACACAAACACAGCAGCCCTTGACTTTGGCGTCAATAAGGCTGACCGTCTTTGTGAGAGTATCGACAGTTATCAAAAAATGCCCTTGATGTAATTTCATGCCTGTCGACACTCACGGGCCATATGCTAAGGACTATGGGAGGCCTGTGCGTGCCGTATAAGTGTGGGGCCCAGCAGAGCTCGGGGGCCCGGGTGTTGGTCACTTTATAGGAGCCTTTAACGGCCCTCGCTGCCAACGTTGGAGCCACATTGGCCGCGTTCAGCAGACTGTCCACTGGGGGCTACCAGCGACCTCGGCTACAGAGCAGCCGGGGGAATCCGGCCCCCTCCCGTGTGTGTGGCAGTAACTTATCACTTTAAAGTGTCCGCAGTGTCGCAGCATATGTGGAGCCGCTGTGTTGATGTCATAGGACTCTCACTTTTTAGAGGTAGTCACAAATGCACAGTGAAACAGAGGGCAGCGGGCAGCAACTGAGTGCTCTGGTGAGGGTTTTTCTTTAACGTCTGTTCAGGTAGTTTCTCTGAAATTGTCATTGAGGATGAGGCTGGTACAGCAGGGAGGGGATTCTGTGACATTAAGAGTTTCCTGTTCAAGCCTGGGAGCTCTAGCGCTGATGTTATGAACATGTGATGTGTCCATGCATATATATACATTTTTTGTGTTTTGTAAATCTATGCCAGTTCCAATTCATCATCATTATAATTAAAAAAGTATGATTGACTCTGATAAAGAAAGAAGAGCAAATCATTTCAAAATGTATTGCTGCATTGCAAAACTGATGAGGAATTTACCATGGGCTAGTGTTTCATCCATGATTAAAATAATGAATTTTATAGCTATTTATTATATTATATCTATCAAACATTTAATCATTATGCTGCATATTTCTTTTTAAAGTGTAAATCACAGTTCTAAGCTTAACAAGTGAAACATTTAGGGGCATCCTCAGGTGACAGAGAGGAAATGCATAGACACTGGTAACAGTCTCTTAGTTACATCTCACTCTTTTATTCTCTCTCCTTATATGCTGTCATCTCCCTGCTGTTTATCCAAAATAATGCAATAGCATATAAAACATCTATAAACCCTTCTGATTATCAAAAAAAATCCTTTGCAAAGGTAAATATCACAAAATGTGGCTTTTTTAAAAAGCTTTTTAAGTTGACATTGTGGAGATTCACATCCAAGCAATAAATAGCCCATACTAAACGTTCCTGAGTTGATCTTTGAATAGTTCTAATTTCAACTTTCCACAATCATGAGCGCTTTCATTTCTCATGAACCCTGAATCCATGTTCCCTTTTTAGACACATTGGACGTTTTATTTTCTCAAACAATAAGACAAATGCTGAATAGAGGAATTCGAAAGCTTCCACATTCTGTCTCAGTTCCAAAAGACACCGTGTTTTTACAGAGCATTCGGTAGCATCACCCGTGTTTTACAACACAAACTAAATACATTTGCAGTGATTTTTGTATGTTTGCACCCTGAATTGAATCAGCCATTTCCCCTCCTCCTCCTCCTCCTCCTCCTCCTCCTCCTCCTCCTCCTCCTCCTCTCTTTCTGCACTGCTTTGTTTTTCTGCTGCCGATGGTAGCTTAAGCGCCCTGGCTGTTTTGTAAGCATGTGCACATCCTGATCTCTCATAATATTAGTTAAAATCAATGTGCTGCTTTTTTAATTATTGCTCATGGTACAAAGCAGGGAAGGCTCATTTAAGCGGGGATCGATATGGGAGAGCGATTGGTAGACGGTGGAGCTGTACATCAGGCGGCTTGATGTGAAAATCATTGGGGCCTGTGCAGGCTGTGGCTCGCGCTGATCATCCTGGTTAGCCCCCCAGCTGGCTGCAGGGCCTGGGTAATGGGTGAACCCTCCGTGAACCAGCATCCTTAGCCTCCACAACACCCCTCGGAGAAGCACAGAGGCTCACGCTGCCCCAGCCGCTATACGCAGAGCAGGAATAACACATCATAAAACTCATTACAAATAGTATCAAAATAGGTAAGGCAGAAAATTCGGGTTGGATTTCTCATTCTCTTCTCTTCATCTCACCCTTGATGATCTGTGCCTGGGATTATTCTCTTTTTATTTGGTCCTGCTCCCTCACTTGTGCTACTCTTTCCCCCATCCCCAGATACACCGTCAGTACATTGTTCCTCCATGTGCACTTCTATTATCTCTGCTATCTGTCCCCTGACTGTGACCGGGCCTGACTGGAGGCTTGCGCTCCTCTGCTCTGTGGGCTTTAAAGAGGTTAATAACTTGGGCCTGCGGACATTATTTAAGGGTGGCCAGAGGAAATGTAACGCTCCCCTGTTTCTGTTGCTTCAGATCCACCTTTGACCCTGGAATCGTCCTTCCCTCCCCAGCCTGTTGTGACAAACACATCCTTATATCCACTGCATCCCACTTTCTCTCTCTTTCTTCACACTTACTCTCCTCCTCCCTCCTTAGTTTTTTCTTTTCCGAGGGCCAATTCAGATCCTTCATCATGCAGTTTGGCCCCTCCGGGCGCTAAACTGATACAAATGACGTTAATCTCAGAAAGTGTGAACGGCAGCGTTTCACAGCCTCTCACTGTTATTTGTCACTATTTCTGTCTCCAAATGGCTCCATTTTGCACAGAGATTAAGTTAAAAGCCCAAATAATTGTTTTCATCATTAGGTCACTAAGCATTTATCATGCAGTTTGTATATTAGCGTGCAGTGGATGATTTATACAGGCTCTTCAGTAACCAATGGGATACAGCTATGAGGGTATCAATCCCTATAAGCACTGATCCAATGTACAATCAGCATCTAGGAAAGCTGGGTTGCATATTCAATGTTCCCAAACGGACAAAATGGGGATTCTTTTTTTTCTCCTTCTTTCCTACCTCTGGCCATTTTAAATACAGTTACCAAACAGCACGGACATCTAACTCTTTATGTTATAATAGGAATAGAAGCTGTATATTAAATTCCCATGCTTTTCAAATGACTGTCCCCCCCTTCATCCTATGGAAAATAATTAAATTTGTGTACCAATACTGTCTAAAACAAGACATAAGTAAGGATTAAAACATATCCAGACATTAGCTAAAGGCACCTAAATCAAATTGCCATATTTTGACAAGCTACCAGTACATAATTCGTCCAATTAGAATTTAATAATGGCGAGACACATTGACCCCTCCCTCTCGATCACATCCTGCAACACTAATGTAATGGTTGTTCCTCATTTGGCTGCTATTTTTTTAAGATGATTGTTATATATCATCGGCATCATTCACATGCTTACATATACACACACAGCTCCCACACTCACTCAGTCGCAGTGAGGGGAGCCGGTTACTGCAGGGCATCAATCATTCGTCCATAAGAGAGGTTCATTTACTAATTAAAATCTTAAAAAAAGAGATAGAGAGAGCGGAATTGACTAAGCACTAAATTCTTAATCATTGGTTTTGACCAGCAACTGACAATACAATCTATGGCTGGACATCAATCAGACCCATGCAAATTCCTTTTATGAACCAGCCTCTCTTTTTGTCTGATCACCAAGGTCATTTATTTGGCCTTTAATTCCCCCTCTTAGCACAATGTGTTCAATCATTCAGATTGTATTGTGCAGCGGACGACTCCCTGGATCTCTTCGTCCTGTAATGACAAAACACACAAGATAAAAAAAGTTCACACCTGACTGGATATCAGTAAATGACATGCAGACTTAATTTTCCCTGCTTGTCAACATTGATGCCTGTCAATTTCCAGGCATCCGTGTGCTTTATTCTAATGAAAGAGGCGGAGAGCACCACACTTTTTCATTCGGCTGAAAATACGCTGTTCAGCCAGATTTAAGATGAAATGATGCCTTCGGTTATGGCCTGTGATTAATGTCAAGGACATCAGAGTTCATCTAAATATAGTTGATCTGTATCTGCCTTCAGCCAAGCTGAGTGTGCACCGGGCACAAATCACACACAGATAAATATCATGCCACAGCCAACAATAACATGGAAGACGTCATAAACCTGAAGTATGTCCCTTGATTGGGATTTGCAGGATTGAAACTGCTTCATACAGGACAGCTGCAGTAAGTCAAGAAAGTTGAACCTGTGAAAAATACATGTCAAGCTTGTAGTACAGGTTGTGTATTAACAATAAATGAATCTTCAGAATGTGACATTTAAAATAAATTGATTTAAAACAGCAATAGAGTTAAAGGATGTAGAGATGACAGTTAAGGCTCTTTTAGCAGGATAACTGTATCAGGTTGTATGATATTTTATTTATTATAGAGATCTGCAGAAATCCGTCTGAAAAAGTCAGGAATGAGTTGGTGCATTTCAGGTTCTCTTATCCAAAGTCAATGCTTTTTTGGTTCGCTTTTCGGTTAGATACTTACTGATGACATTTATACTCCCAATCCTACAACAACAAAATACATCAGTAAATATGTTTTTAAAGATTTTACAGATATTACAAAATAGGGCTGCTAAAGTGACTGGTTGAGACAATGGAGGTTGTGGACGAACTCCAACACGACGAATATGAAAAGTGGTCCAATCACTACTCTGCTTTTACAACCTGACCTCTTCCAAACTAACTTTCTAAGAAGCTTTGCAGAAGAAGTAAGTTTGCTGAATCAAATGATTTGTAGTAAACATCATTCAACTGTTTATTTTGTTTTGTTTGTTTATCTACACTTTTAATAACACCTGAAAAAAATCATGAAAGTATTATTTATAAAAAATCATCTGATAAAGACAGGTGAGTATCATACACTTTTGTTTGGTCACAGAGCTGATTTCCTGCTTTAATCCAATTACCAATATCATTGGGGTTTTGTCTTCAAGGGAACAGGGTCATGCTGAATTTCATGTTGGCCTTCAAAAACACACAATCTTGCTGTACGTTATTAAGAAACCTACTTAATTACAACAAACTAGATTTCAGAGATGGCCCATCACAAACAGGAGCAAAATTAGGTACATTTTGCTAAGGTCAGCTCCCCAACTAGCCTATTAGCTGGACTGCCCTCGCTGCAGGAGGCCTCGATTCCTTGTTTCCTTTCAGTGGTCCGCATGAATTCATCTGAAGTTATATTATAAGTATATAGTTTGTATAGCAACAATATTTGCTATATTTATGAATTATTATCCATAATTCATTAGGGAAACCTTATTGTTGTGTTCAGCATCATTGCTCCATATGGGGTTTGTTTAATCTATAGTAATGCTTTATTGTTAATTATTAATATTATGAGTAACTGGTATAAAGTAGGAGGATTTTAAAGTTCTGTAAAAGACACTAAATGGTCTCACAGCTCCTGTCCCCACCACACTGTCAGGAAATTGAAACCATCTGAGCAGAGACTGCTGTCTGTCCCCAGATCAAGGTCTAAGTGTTTTGGGGACAGGGCTTTCATCCCTGTCCCCAAAACCTCGGAACTCTCTGCCTCTCATCATCTGACTCTCCCCCTTAATAAAAATTATCAAAACTAATCTGAAAACACGTTTGTATTATTTTTTCTTTCAATGTGCCTAAATGTTGTTCTGTGGAGTTTTGTGATTGCTGTTGTCGTTAACATTGTTATCAGTACTTTTCCTATTACTTTTTTTTTAAAGCACTTTGGATCCACAATCTTGTATTTTAAGTGCTATATGAATGAAGTGTATAATTTGAGGTTAAATGTACAACATTTAGGTGTACACTTGCATAAATAAAGCAGTATTTTATCTAAGTACTTTTTTCATGATAAATTATGTATAAGTACAGTACTTGAGTAGATGTTACTAGTTTCTTCCACTGCATGTAGACGACGTGTTTTAAACCATGATCTATTTCAGGATAAAAAAATAACATGTCCGTGTCAGCTGAGTTCGCCACAAATTATGTGATTTATAGTAACAACATTTTTTCAAACGCCTCCACAAAGTCATGTTGTGAGAGCTTAACATTAGAGCAAACAGAGTTGATCATGATCTATCCAAAGAAACCCTTCATGTTACCACTACATCATCCTGTAACTAGCCCCGAAAGAAAACTGAGTGAAAAGCCCACAGCTGCTTTCATCCAGATTGAGACAAGTTTCTCTTTGATGGGAGAATGTAAATGTGTCATTTACACCTGTCTTGTCTTTTATCATGATAAAGCAGTTCATACTCCGGGAGAGGGGAAAAGAGAAATGCAAGCAGTAGCTTCATTCATCGCCTGTCCTGTTAAGAGGCCAGCTAGCATTGAAACAAATCTCTCATATTCTGCTTTTTGATTTCATTCTTTCTCCCTGTCGCCTCTCCTATTAGCTTATTCATTCTTCACATGTGACTGCCAGCCTGTTAAGGTCATATTAAACCAAAGCAATCCACTTTAAATGGTTATCTACGACGCGCATTAAAAAGCTCTTTGCTGCCCTTTAAATATTGTGATTGGGTTATAGGGGGGTCGCTGTTTCGGAGCGCTGATCGCTCTCCCAGGAGCCCGCTTCAGAATATAAATTGAGTAATATTATAAAGGCGGGCACTCCAGAAGGACTGGGTAATGAATAGGATTCATGATCTGAGGAGGAACAGGAGGTCATGCAATGAAGTGAAATACTCTAATAACTCCAATTCAAACTCACTCAGATGATGATACATTAACTGAGGGACTCTTGTGTTCCTGTTTCTCTAACTCTCTCCTGTGTCGGACTATACGGGCACTACATCTATTCCAAAAGTATCAAAATATGTATAAATCTGCTGATCCGGGTGGTAATGATTATTTAAAGTTTTCGATTTGACTTCAACGTCAAGGCCACATACAACGGTGGGAAAGGGTCAGATCAAATCTCTGCAAATCTTGTAATCTTTTGCAAAGAAATGAATGAATCAAAAAAAGCAGATTTGTATTGTATTACTAATGCAATTTCATGATCTTCCACAAACGTCTCAAGAAATGTACCGGGCAGATCAGACTACAAACAGATTACTCCCACCGAAGGCCTAAATACAAGATATTAAGATTTTACATGTAATCCCCTGCGATTATGATTTTTTTTTGATCTGCCAGGAATTACATCCATCATCTTACATAGTAAGCTGTGTTTATTTGAAGTGGTGCATGGATAGTTTTGCATGTGATCCCTTGAGATCAAGACAAATCTGTGCCACTGTGTATCTGACCTTGTACCTGAGGATGACTGATTACATGTTATTCAACTGTACCCAACTGGGATTAACATTCAAGCCTCAGCTCCTTGTTGACTATTCATCAACTTCTCACAAGATATGATTGAGGCAAAACTTACTAGTGGATCAAATTTATATTTCTAAAGGGCATATTTTGGAGTAGTTGTTTTGCCCTCGCTATACGATTGAAGAGCTGCAGAGCCCCCCACAGACTGGTGAACATTGTGCTGTTATATCATGTTTTCAATACAGGCCAGTACGCTTTCTCTCTGTCAGCGGATCTTGATGGAGTGTATAGGAGTGCTGGAATGAGTCGGGCTTCTTGCAATCAGGCACAGGGAAAATGGTTAATTCCACTTGTGATGACACCGGCTCGGCAAGCACAACAGTTTTCAAGTGCTGACACTGACCAGTAATGACTGAACGAATGGATAGAGAATAGAGAAGGTGTGTGTGTGTGTGTGTGTGTGGAAGAGGGGAGGGATGGATAGAGCAGGGTTGAGAAAGGATAGAGGAGTCAGTAAAGGAGACACTGGTAAAGTATGAGAGAGAGAGAAAAAGGGGAGTAAGAGAGACACAGCTGCTTCTGCACAATCCCTTTTCAGCATCTACAGTCCCAGGCCAAAATACCATTAATACAAGTGTCAGAGGAGTGAGTGGAATCAGACCGAGCACGATGGCTTTGAGTGGCTTGAGAAGAAAAACGCCCAGGACTCTTCGGGGGACAGGCCTGTCCGAGACGGCCGTCCATTCTTCTGGCTCCTTTTGTGGACGCTCGCCTCCGTCCTCCTCCTTCCCTTTTATTTGGTGTAAAGATTAAATTGCACATGATCTCTAATGTCTCCGGCCTCGCGCTTGTCGCAGGTCGACGACCTCCACGCGGCTCAGATAATAGATACATCCTCTGTTTTTCTTGTGGTGAAACGCTCGTCCGCCACAGTCCAGTAACCCGCCATTGTCACACAGACTGAAGCAATTAAGTAAAATGGTGGATAAAGCTCCGGTGTGTCCTTTCAATATTTATTACATCCCTTTTGTGAAAAGAGCTATTTAGTCGTTGTATCTAAAATGATCACTAATGCAATTACATCTGCATTTAGAATACACATTAAGGGTAATCTTCACCCCTTAGAGAGGAGCCCAATGTGCCAACAAGAGGAGATAACACATGAACGTTAAAAAGATGTTACATGTCTGTGAATAACAAAGAATACATCGTCTCCATCTGCGATTTCAAACAAAATGCCCCGTGAGGCTGGTTTGTTTCTTCTTCTTCACGTTTAGTTTTTATAATGTCTATCAAACAGCAGAAGAGATGTCCCGATCCCAATACCAGCCTCTTTAATGCTTCTGATTGAGCCGAAATGCCGGTTTTCCTATCACCAAAATCACTTCTTCTTGATTGCCTCAAAACAATAGCTGTGCTGTACTGCCACTTATGACTACTGTTTTTAGAGCGGCAAAGAGGAATGGATTTCTGCTTGTGTAGCACTAGCCAAAGCTAGCTAAAATGTCAATGCCATATTTCATTCTACCATGTCTCACAAGCAAAACGTTGCTGTACTCTTTGAAAATGTATTTTATTTTTACAAACTGTGACTGCACTTTTAGTTATATCTAGTAAGTAAAAGATTTTGTATTGCATAATTTGCTGTCTTTAAATGACATGTCGCACTGATATTTTTCTTTCTTTCTTGATGTTTTGTAGTCTTGATTTCATCCATACTATTAATTTGAATTTGTGTGATTATTATTATTATTATTATTATTATTATTATTATTGTTATTATTATTAGTTAAGTATTCATAGATTCATTTATATGTTCTTTTGTAGTTATGACCTGATCTACGACAACAGCACTGATAACAATCATCACTTCCGTACAGGGTTAGTGGCATGCAGCTGCCATGATATGTTAGACAAGTTTTTATTTTTTAAATCCACTGGTATCGGATCAGAACTCAGTAAAGTCCAAAATGGAGAACATCTCTTATACCCTGGAATCATTCTCATAAGATTTTCTGTTGCTGATCTTTGAGCTTCCTTGCATGGCACTTTCTTTTCTTTGTCACTTCAGACATGTCGGCTGTAGTTCTGCAGTTTTTTTCCACCTCTGTGTTCCACACAAACCTGCAGCACAAAACACAGTCTTGATATATGTTGCGGCTCCACTGCCAGGAAGCTTGGCTTGTGTGATGACACAGTAAGGAGATTTAAATTTTCAAACATGAAAGCGGAGACGTAAATAGCGATGGTTAGTCAAACAGGAAAGGGCGCTTGTCAACAGCCTCACCAATAATAAGCCTTTGGTTACAACAGATGCAGTTGAGCTAGGTAGCCGCAAGGACTTAATTAAAACCCATCCAGTAGATGTGTGTTGTGTTCCTGTAGACGTTAACATTATATGGGATGAAGTTTCCCAGAAATATGAAAGAACAACAACTTCTGCTTCATTCTGATGAGCTTCAGGTCCAACGTGAGGGAACCAATTTCAGCCAGAGGAGGAGGAATACAACACTATGGTCTGACTGTGGACGGTAAATTCACATAGATGGGAGGAAGTTCTGGTTTTGGAAGAAAAGCTTGTGGCCATGTAAGCGGTGACTGTTGTCCTCAGCCTCTCGCCAGTTCAAACAAGTCGCCTCCATGGGTGCACGTGTGCAAAACTGTGTTTTGCAGTAACTCATCGCTTGTTAGATCCCGGTTTCTAATCCCTGGAACACTCTGTGACTCTGACAATATGGAGCTCAGTTTTTCCAGTCACTCAGACTTTGATAGATGATTGATTTCACTTTGATCTCTGTGTGTAGCATGGACTGGTCTGGCACATGTTCACTGGGAGGTGTGGATACGTGGTAGCTTAGCAGCTGTAGGTGTGGGGAGGCAGCTGGCTTCGACCAAAAGATGAGACATTTTAAAAGTATCTATTGTTCAGTTAACTTGGTAACATTTACCACTGGTAAACTTAGATTTAAAAAAGCTAAATAAATCGAGCTGTATGAATATTACTAGGTCCCTATAAGAGGGTCATAAGACTGATTTATGCTTGTGTCTATTCTTGTGCATAGTTGCGCCAGAAGTTCTGTCATTCTCACTGGTTTGCTGCATTGTTTTCTTTGTTCTTGCCCCTCCCAACTTTATTAACTTGAATTAGGGATTAGGGTAGTTAGGCTAGTGGAACATGGATGGGCTACAGGCACAATTTTGCGATCAGGTCCGTCTCTACAGACATCTCTGTGACCCCTCATTAATGTGGGAAAATAGAGATTCCCAGACGGCTCCTGGAGGGAGATTGCAGCTATGGAAACTATTGAAAATACTGTGACTTGTGAAGTGCTTGTATACTTTTACTGGGACTAATACTTTTTTTTGTTTTGTTTGTTAAAAGGACCAATTTGCTGTAGGATAAATTACAGCAAGTTTGCTGTAGGAAAAATGAATTGCCTTCTTAATTATTAACATAAAATGAGGAAGGGATAATATTTCAGGGAACTTGATCTACACTGATAAGGCTAAACGTATTGATGTGTTTTATACAGTTTTATATATTCCTGTACAAATAATGTACACCTTTTATTCCAGATGCTACTGTAAAAGCCTTCATGCACTGGCCGTATCATAGGTTGCGTAAAGCATTCGAATGAAGTGAAGGAGAAACCCATTGAGTCTGATGCCTGCAGACTGTGACTTTGAACCAGCTAAAGCAGAGCAGGTTGATTTTGTTTCACATAGACAAGGTTACATCTCAGTGCATATTCCACCATCCAGCACGGAAACACTGACTCCTGCATGTCTCCGGCCTGGACCCGGGATCCACAGCCAGTGTTCCTTTGTGAGAACCAGTCTGCTGACAGCTTGGAGCCAGTCCCTCCGTCCCCCTGTCCCTGCTCTCTCTCTCTTAATTGACTCCCCAGTTTGATAACACATGGCTGTCTGATTGGAGCCGGGCTGTCTCGCTGATGCTCAGAGGAACGTGCCTCTTCAATAGCAGATCAATTAGTTTATTAAGATAACCAGGGACACAGGTCTTCTTCCCTGGCTCCCGGTTTGAAAAGAAGAAGTCACTGCTTTTCAAAAAAAGAGAAAGTTACAGTGGCTGTCATAGATAGCACATTTATTACATAGCTCATTTGGATACTGTCATTTTAAATAGATTCATGTCCTGTACATGTGTAACATAAAGGATTGCCAAAAATTAAATTAAGTATTATCCAGGATTATTTTTTTTTACAGTTTCAAGTGGTATATATGTCTTTAATCGTGCATAAATGCTTTGTGATGCAGACAGATGGCACGTCTCTTATTAATTTCATGTGAGTGGTTCATCTTGAGCCATGGCAGGTGGCTCGAATATTCATTTCATTTTGATAATTCCACAGATTACTCCAAGCAATCTCAAGGCTTTGTATGTAAAAATACCCCTGTGTCCTCAGCCTCAGGCACAAAGTAGGTTTAGGAGCAGAGAAAGCAGAGTTTCCCTGAAGATATACTCACTTTGCCCAAATTCATCCCTGATATCAGTATGATGACGCTCTGATTATTATCGTCATGGCAGAGAGAAAAACAACGGCTGAGACAAAGTGAGGGTTTGCTGGGTGAAGGGCTGATTGAGAGGAAAAGCCAGTTTTATTCCTCCGAGTGCATCGAGCAGAGGTTCCTGCAATAACCAGGCCAAATAACAGGTCAGCCGACACTGCATCATTACATCAGCGCCACAGATCTGGTTTCCCACATCCGCTCATTGAGGTATATCCAGCAATTGTGTCCTTTTGTGAGCAACTTTTATAGAGGCTGCACTGATAAGCCTCCAAGCCCAGGGGTCAGGGGCCAATGTACTGATGGATTATGGGGTTTTCACCGTGCCTGGTGCCGTTGACAGGCTTTATTGGTTGGGAGGATGAGCTTGTAGCCCTTTATATAATTATTGTATTAAAGCCAGTGTGCCCCTGCCTCGCTGGCACTTGTCCCCTGGATCAATGTGGAGATAATTTCAGAAATGAATAGTTAGTATCGATCAGACCCCTTAGTGATGGCTTATCAGCCTCTCGGACAGGTCGCTGTAGATTATTGTGCCATTGTCATTTATGGCCCCTGTCATAGAATTTTTTTCTTTTTTAAAGTCGCCCGGGTTCAAACAAAGACAATTCAATTTGCAGTGGATTTCGCTCTATCTTTTTTTTTCTTCCCCTCACCTCTTCTCTAACTGTGGTACACAATAAGCAATAAATCACAATTGTTTGTGTTTTTATCACCTCCTCTTCTCTGTTGCTCTTCTGACACCCCTGCGTTGAGGCGGGTCTCGGAGGACAGGGGTGGGGGGTGGGGTTGGGGGGGGCAAGAGGAAAGAGGAAGAGGAGGGCGAGCGTCAGCACTTGAACTCTGGCTGAGGGATTGAGTGAGCTTTGGTTCAGACAAACCAATGACCTTCAGGCCTGGTGTTTGTAGAAGAGAGAACTTGACCTTAATAAACAGCCCGTAGAGGGGACACGCGGACCTGAGCACTCTTTCTTTTCGCCGTGCAGCTTCTACTTTAAAATTCCAGTAAGATGGAACTGTAGAGGTGGCCTGAACATGCAAACTACAGCATGGGGATTAAAGTCACAGCTCTGCCGTAGGTGTGTTTGTGTGTTTATTCATCTTGTAGCCTCTTTGTTTGAGCAAGCCGAGCCCCCCCGGTGTCATGTTTGTACTTTCCTCCCTTGCCTTCTAAACTGTGAATGACAAGATGTATCCATCAGTGGGCTGGAGCTCGATTTCAATAGCAGCTCAGGGGGAATCATTCAGAGAAATGTAATTTACTCACTATTGGTCAGTTTGACCCCCGACCTCAATCACTTGACTCAGTTTCCATGGAAACCATAGAAAAAGACCATGAGGAGAGTCAGATAGCATAATTTCAGCTGCTCATCCGACACACACAGACAAACAAAACAAAAACGTTAGGGGAAGAAACAAGCACGGCAAACTGGTTTTACACCTGGTACAAGATGTGGGGTTCATTATACTGAGTGCCCTCCATCATTACATAATTATATCAACACTGTTATTTGTCATAACTGTCAGATGCAGTAATTTTTCCATGCTGCTGACAGATTAATTACAGACAATTATTTCAGAAGTGTTCTCACACTAATTAGTCATACAGTTACACAGCGCTAATAGCGCGGGAATCAAAGACAACAAATGACTATCATACATCATTTCAATTAACCAGCATGATGGATTCATTAGCACTCTGTCATTTTAATGCCCTGGGTGGTCGAATATGATGAGGGATGATAGACGAGGATTTCCGGAGGTGAGGCCAAGAGCAGGTGCCACTCTAAATATGAAATGCATAAAATTGAATGTGCGGAGTTCTTATAATTTTCCACATCATATAGTCTTTTCAAAATGTGTTAAATATTTCCAGATTTAATTTTAAGTCAGCTAAAAATGTTTCCCAGTCAACCTAAAGATAAAAGGCACTTTTAACATTAATTTAAATGTCATGCATGTCAATTTCGGAATTGTTCTCATTAATTGCTCTTATTGTTAATATGAATGCTCAAAAAAATAACTGTGAAAATATAGCAACACCTTAAAGGATCAGTGAGTAGAATTTAGTGACATCTAGTTGTGAAGTTGCATGTTGCAGCTGAATACCCCTCACCTCTACCTCCCCTTCGAAACATGAAGGAGAACCTGATGGTAGCCTTCAGTTGACATAAACACTCAAAAGGTGTTTGATTTGTCCCATCCTGACTACTGTAAAAAAAGATGGCATCCTCCATAGAGTGGACCCGCTCCCGTAAATACAAAGTATTTAAATATAAAGGGCCCATTTTAGTGTAAAGAATTTTTACAATTGACATGAAACACGCAAGTTAAAACATAACTAGGATTATTTTATATTAAATCGTACACACTGGGCCTTCAATACAGGGCAGGAAACACCGAAAGTTCGAAGGTGTAGTTGTTTTACGCTGGTAATTTTGTGTTTTTACCATATGTTTCATGTCTCAGCAGTTACTGTACTAAATGTGATGTCCTGAGGTTCTTGTTCTATTTTAGTTTTGCCTATCGAAAGTGTTGAAATGGCAATCAAGCATATAATTATAATGAATCTCTAAGTTGTAAAAATAGAGCACGGCTTAGTTGCATAAACTGGTTGTTTTAATAAGATAAATAAAGCATTAAAACATTAAATAAAAAGTAGTAATATAAAATAAATATATTAAAGCAGGAGACATCTTATGTCTGAAGGACATGTTTTCCCTACTGTCCATTTGTCTGTTATTTGGTTGGTTTGTTTTTGTGTAACAATAACTTGGTAAATTGTTGAGACATGGGCTAAGAAGGAATCTCATAGACTTTGGAATGGGTCCAGACAAAGGAATGTTTTTTTTCACTTTCATTAACATTACTGTTTTTTCTCGTTATTTTCTCAGATTTCCCAGGGAATCATTCATTGATTTTGATGAAAAAATCAAACTTATTTAGGGAAATGGTGTGTGAAACTTTATTGAATTTAGACCTCTTGGCCTCGGTTGAGTTATGTGCTCTACTGAGTCACTTTGACATGGAACAACATAAGCATTTTCTATTTTACAGTTTTTTTGTCTAGTTTTTTGTTCTAGTACTTTTGAATCATTATTTTGGATGTTTTAAGCAAATGCAATCATGCATACACTCACCATCAGTCCGCTGATGACGCCACGTTTAAATTCATTAGATCCTGAGTCTGATTTGGATTGTACATACAACTTACAGCCATAAAGTTTCATGGAAATCGGTTCAGTGGTTTTTGCCTTATCCTGCTAACAAACAAACAAAAACTGATGAAAACACAAGCTACTCTGCAAAGGTAATAATATTATACCGTATCTCATACTTCTCCTGGTCTTGTTGACCAAACCCCGGAGCAGAATTAGCTTGTCCATGATGGTTTAGGTCAGCACCGACCAAATCTTTGAGTGAGGCCCTCCATCAGTCTCTGCTGCCGATCATTCATCATCAGAAGACAGTACGCAGGCTTTTTACTCTGCTTGTCAATGACCTGGTCAGCAGGATTTTTCCGAGCTCAGGTCTTTTCACTGAAAAAGAAAATGCAAAATACGACAAAATCTTGATGATAGACACGTCTATATTCCCTCTTTACTAAATGGTGCATGCAGAAGAGTGAATTTAGGATCTATAGCTTTAAATCTTCCCTGATGCACTGCAACCCTGGGAGGCCACGTCCCTCCTCTCATGCCTTGTTGACCCACAGCGATTAGACAATATATCTACATTGTTGACCTCACTAATGAAAGTTTGACATTGATTTCTAAATAGGCCATGGTTGTGTTCTACTGTAGAGCCCTGATCTGGAGGCTCTCATCCAGCATTTGAAGCTGCAGGCAACAGATTTCCGCTGCCTAATCCAACTCAATATGGCAGACACACTCACTCTTCATTTAAACAAACAAAAGCAGCACATAATGATCAGCCCTGCCATTATGGCCGATTGATTTGATCTGGTCCAGGGCGCTGTGGATTTATTTTCTTTTATGCCCTTATGGATGTGTGTCACAGCCTCAATATGCATCACAAGCATGAGCGTGTGTGTGTGTGTGTGTGTGTGTGTGTGTGTGTGTGTGTGTGTGTGTGTGTGTGTGTGTGTGTGTGTGTGTACGTGCATGTATGTGTGTGTTTCGGTCCCTATCCAAATAAATGGAGGCGGTTTGAGCCAGAGAGCCTGCAGCAATGCTCGTCCTTTAATTGCCATTTACATACAGGGGGAATCATTAATTTCTAATTCCCCTATTATTTGTCACCCCCCACCCCCCCATCACAGCCCTCTGTCTGATGCCTGTGTCAATGTCAGGGTCCGACGGTGTCATCACATGGGAAGTCCCGCACATAGCTGTCTCCCATAGATGAGTCCCATTTACCTTATTGCCTGTTTGTGTCCTTTAAAAGCTCACAGATGGGCCTGTGTTGACTCTGTAACCATAGAACACAAGCACCACTGTACCTTGATTCTCTTGAAGGTTTATGTGCCCATTCTCTGCACGGTATCCAAACATATGCTAATGGAGGCTATAGCAACTAGAATGGCACTCAGGAGAGCACATTCCTCCGCCAAGGCCCAATTGTCCCTTCAATTCAATCAAGCAGCACCAGATTCCACACACTTACAGTAGTGCTCATCTTATTCAACCATTCTCCATGACTTATTCTCTGGGAAAGCAGTGAAATACCCTGTCTCACAATGTTAAAGTAAGATTTAAAAATCCCAAAAAGAAAGTATCATACAAACCAACAAACAAAGAGAGGTGACCACATTATCTTGATCTTTTTCATCAACATTAACCAAGTGCAGTGAGTGCCTCAACAGTATCATCAAGACTTGAACAAATGAGAGGTTATTTTAGAAAAACAAACTAACCACTACTTTTGTTTGATAGATTTAGCATGAGGATTTTGTGACCTGGCAAATATGACAGAACAAGGTAATTTGGCAGACAGGGCGTCTCCTTCTAAACTAAATCCAGAGCTGTAATGAAGCATTCTGAGAGAAGAGCTGATGGTAGTAACAGAGGTTTTCAATGTCTGAGGGGCCTCCTCTCACAAAAGCACTTTGTGTGTGTGATCATGATTATGTTCACACACACAATGTTATCCCATAGCCAACCAGAAAAGAGCAATACACATTCTAATGTTGCAATTTGATATAACTTAGGGCAACACCAAATAAATAAAAATATCCAAAGGTATTTATTAGTTTTTGGGACCAAAAACGTATCTATATCTGAACTGTCTCCAATTACAAAGAGACATGGACCTCTTGCAGTAATAAATCCTATTAATATTAGTTATTATATTATTTTTCACTTGCATCTCTTGAATTGGTTAGGAGCCGACCTCCCACTTTGAAAACCTCAGAGAGTTATAATATTACAACACAAATCAGATTTTAGGCAACTGGTCGGACAGGCAACACAAATCAATGACATTCGTTAGCATAATTAGCATATGATACTCACTACACACTATCCCAATGTGGCTTCATTACATTTTTAGTGCTTTGTTTCATTTGCTCACTCTCAGCAAATCAGTTGTGGTCATGGTTCATGAAGAAAATCACAAACAAGTGCACACTACAGTAAATCCTGAGCGCAGTCCAATACTGACGTCTGCTTTGAAAGTGTGCAACAAAATAGAATACATATACAAACAAGGTTGTAAAAGCAAATCACGATAAAATCTAAAACCACAAATTTGCTTTAATGTACTCCACTGTAGTTTTTCTTATCTAACATCATAGGAAAATCTAATAAAGCAAGAACAGGTCAAAATATGTTACCGATTCTTCGCTCTTGTCTTTGTCACTTTATATGTGGAATAATGATAAATATTGATTTTCTGGTAAAATACTGTATGAACCACAGATAAGTCATTGTTTGAGCTGTAAAAGACAGGACGGCTCCTTGCTGGTCAACCGAAATTTTTAGGAATTAAACATCTAATTAGTGTATTTTACAGGAAACACTGGTGAGCGAGCTTTACCGTAAAGAGATATTTGTTGTAATCAGAGCACAGAACACTCGAGTATGAAAATGCAGAGGAAATTACAAAGAACCCAGAGTGTAACATCTGTCAGAGCTGAATAAACCCTGTCATGTTCAGTGGTTATTATTGCATCCTGGCAACCGGGAGACACTTTGAAAATGGATAAACATCAAAATGCTTTTTGTTTATGATGAAGTTGGGGCCATTGAAACAAATTCCATCACTTAACTTCCAGTCAAATGGGGTTATTGAGCTTTATGATGCAGCCAGTGAAATATCAATAACACTGGATGGGGCTGTTGGGGTTCTTGCTCACTGCTCTTTTGTTTGGTTGTAAATGAGCTGCATCACATTCAATGACCCCAGCAGCCATTAACAATGGACACATTGGATGAGATCCTTGATGCAAACATAAACTTTGGCCACAAAAGCAGAGGATTACAACACTGGCTGAGGCACGGATATAAAAACTAATGTAAAGTCATTAATCTACAACGCATATAAACAAATTATGAATTTACCCGATTTCTTAACCAAACTTGGAGCTGAATCTCTGAAGAGATTGTGACCTTCTTGTATAGATTTTACTAAGCCAGGTAAATGCTTTGCATGTAGACATTCTCTATTGGACCTGTCGCTGGCATCAGAAAGCCAGTAGTTGCAATTACTCGCTGATCATTGCCACAAGCCAGATAATAATTAGAGGTTGACAAAATTCAGGGCCGGGTTGGAGAGCTATTGATTTCCCCATGTTCCCTCTTTGGAAGGATCAAGAAAATAAGACATGAAATTTACTGTCTTCATAAAAGTTTTAGTAAATCAGGCCATTTGAAAGGGCAATCGACAGTTTTTTCATTACCATACATAGTGTTCTCTAAAGCGTTTTTGATTATTAGCAATAAGAGAGCAGCTTTCTCCTTGGTGTCTTTCATGCACCAATAAATAATGGCTCCTTTGGAATATTTGCAGGTAATTTTAATCACCCAGTCGCACATATAACCTCAGCGAGGTTATAACAGGATTACTTTCCAATCTAAGGTTGACAAAGACTGCCTTGAGCTTTGAGCTGAGAAATGCACATATGAAGGTGTGAAGAGTGGGAGAAACAATGCAGAGACAGATTAGTATAAAGTCTGGCTGGAAAGAAACACAACACATGTGTTCTCTTCCATCAAAATGTCATCTGAACTGTTTAATGCCTGCAAAAGTTCTCAAAAGAAATTATCCACGGATTAAGAGAGGAACTAAATAAGAGAATTAGAATGGACAGAGACATGAAGAACAGACAGACACATAACGCTCACGTCCTGTATGAGCGCAGACAAAGTCAAAAGGAGTCGGATTTGAGTGGTGAGATGTGCAAGCTGAAGCCCAGGGGGTCATTTCCCTTCCTCGATGGACAGACTATTAACTTTTTGATTGGCAGCAGGGCTGACGCTGCCTGTTCATCATTGAGCCCTGTCGATTCCTCAGCATCTGGAAACCTCACATAAATTCAAAGGCCTGAGTATGAACAGTGCACCTCAGCATCCTCTGAAAGGGCTGCATCATGCAGCCATAAACAAAAACAGCAGCGTTTAACTGACACTTTTCACTGATTTCCTTGCTGGCAAAAAGTCACTGAAATAAATGGCTTGGAACCGTCTGCAGCAGAGAGGAGGCGTTTCTCAAAGTAGTATTGGTGATTTTTTCCTCTTTTGCCATATTTCTCACCTTATCTGCTGTTGACAGGAGTGAAACAAAATCTCAACCCGACTGGATGCAATGATTTCAGCGCTGTCTTTTAGAAAAATGGCGACACCTGGCCTACAGTGGAATATTTAAGTGATAGAACTTTCCGGACCTTACTTCAGCCCTCACTTTAATTACTTGTTAGTCTTTTTATAGGGGAAGAAAATATGGCTGTCAGGGTTTATGGGGGGGTGGAAAAAAAGGGCTGACCTGTTTTATCTGCCCTTGCACACGCATCAGTGTAATGATGACAAAACGGGATGTTAACTAATGATTAGTAGAAATGGTTGCAGTTAATTAGTTGGTCCTTCGTTTATCGTTCCATTTGCACATTTTGGGGAGCAATCGTTATTAATTAGGGCCATCATGCCGAAAGGGGTGAGGTGGAACCCTACAGCCAAGTTAATCAGGCTGCAATGAAAGCTCCATTATCCTGCTCCGTCCCGTTGGCCTGTGATCTATTAGCATTATCTAAAAGCTGCAACAGGATCAACGACAAGGCCGAAAAAGAAAAAAAATCAAAGGGACATAAACAGGGTTGCTTTGATCGGCCCAGTTCTTGGGTCACTGGTTATATGGAAGAATCGCACATGATATTGTGTGGCTTTTTGTGCCATTGCATAAATCCAGGCTGTTGCTATTGAGTGCAGTGGAAGTGGTGTTTAGTATGTGTGACTGCGGATTGGTCTGCACGGGGCTGCCTTGATACAGCTGGGTTTGAATATGGGAGGTTAGTGTGTGAAGGTGAAGTTGAGGGTAAATCAGCCACTGGTTCAGGATGGTCTGCAATCTGGAGAAGCAAGTTTCGTGCTTAGTGTGATTGATTATAAAGGACAACTATTCATATTCATACAATTATTAATAATTACAGGGCACCACCTTGGTGTCAGGCAACAATAAGTAAAGTGTGAACAGTCTAAGTTGGTGCGTATACTGTATGTGTAGTGGGTGTGTGTGTGAAGAGAGGCAATGAGGGAGGGAGAAGGAAAGATGGCGGACATGTGGTGGACAATGTCACACGCTGGCTCAAGATGAGGGGTTTGCCCGAGAGATTTGAGACAGGAGTGTGCTAAACAAAAGGGGAGGTGCAATCTAACACATGAGAATGGTGTTGAGGCAAACTGAGTAATGCTAACAAGCTAACTGCATTAAGGGGTGTTTGAGAATGCATCCAAAGCAAAAGCGAGGTCCACCCTAATCGCTGTGGAGAATCACTGTTGAACTATTTTGGCCCAGAGTAACGTGGTGGAATTTGTGGCTTGGTGTACGTTTGAGTTTAAATGGTCCTCCCTTTCAGCTGCCAGAGGCCTGAGGAGCGGAGCTGGCCTCAGGCTTTCTTGTAGGTCTTCTATTAGGAGAGGCGGTGGTCTAGTGGCAGAAACTTGGACTATGGGCAGAAAAGGTCTCTGGTTCGTCTCTGGTTCGACTCCACGGAAAGACAACAAAAGACAAACCTGGATTGATCTGCCCAAAAATCCAAGAGTCTGTTTAGACCCTGTCTAGTGCCCCTGAGCAAGGCACCTTACTCCCCGGGCGCTGTACATGGCTGCTCACTGCTCTGTGTGTTCTGCACCAGATGGGTCAAAAGCAGAGGCTAAATTTCCCTACCTGCATGAGTGTGCCTGTGCATGTCTGTGCATGTGGGACTAATAAATGAATCTTAATCTTAATCTTAATTCTCATGTTTCAGATTATGCAATAGAGAACAGTAAGTGGAGGCATGCATCTTAAAATGGTGATGTCTGGCAGTCATCATTTGGCCAGTTTACAGCTGCCTCTAAAATGGAGACTTTCAGAAACGCTGTTGGTCATTTTAGTTTGACAACTCACAGTTGTGTTACAGTCAGGGTAGACTGAGACTTCTGCAAACAACTACAACTACTCAATTTGGAGAGTTGTTATCTGGGACCCCTCCAATGTCCAAATAATTGATGCACTTGGAAGTTAAGTCACATGTAGTGTGATGGGAGAGCAGGTGGGCAGAGTTTCTCAGCATGATTGAAGTTTATTGAATTAGGGACCTAAGTTTGAAAAATGGTGTCACTGTTCTTCACAGTTTCCACATTGTTCCTTGTACTTTGCAGAAGCTGTTATTGAAGAATGCTCAGTTATTTGGAGGGTGTAAGGGCAAGGTCTGTGTTAATGGCATACCTTCATATTACTGTGATTTAAGTGATACAGATTCTCATGAGAGTGTCCCTGCTTCAGAACTTACCTCAAGGACTTTGTTTGTTATGCTTTGAAAAGTTCATGTGGATTATGCTTAATTTAATTCATATCTTCAGTTATTATGTCAAATCAAGGCTGCTTATTTGCAGGATATATTAAGTTAACTTGAGTATATGTTGTAGTAAAATTAATTAAACAACACTGAGATACATCCATTGTTCACTTCCAGTCTTTCCCATTAACTATCTACACACTGGTGGCCCCAATATTCAGATTTGTCGTACCTCTGTTTCATAACGCACCAAAACATTTATTACACTTCTTACTTGGAGGGTACTATTTGCCACGTTCTCCCTTGCACTGTTGCACGATTGTAATCATGTCAATTATGATGTTACCGTTCATGCAGACAGTCAAACCTACAGTTGTGGCATCATTGTAGTTCTCTCCCTCACATGTGAACTTATCTTTAACTATTTACCGTAAAGAGTATAAATAAACAAATACACAAATAAACAAACTGTCACTGAGAATCTGTTGCATGTCAGAGTGACCCTCGTGACGGGTTAACACCACACGTTGTTATTTATAAAAAAAAAGCCCAGCTTACTAAAATAACTTGAATTCATCCTAAACAAAATCATTCCTTTTAACCAAATCAGCACAGAGCAAAACTTATGATAAAATAAAATAATAATTAGTTTGTGTAACTTCCTAAAACCCATATGAGCCAATAAAGTCACACTCAGTGTTGAGAAAGGAACAGTTGGATAAACTCACAATAAGAAAAGTGTAAGTGAGGTTTGGGACATCGAGAGTTTGTCAGAGGCTACTGCAGTTTTTCTGGCTCTATAAAGAAATAAACACAATACTAAGATACAAATTACTTAAAATGTATGAATAAAAGTCCCATCCTTTTGCTTTACTGCAAATAAGAGAATATATAACTTTTACTCGCAAATCTGGATTTCCATATGCACCATGCCTAAAGCTTGTAAAGAGCATCTGCACAAAGTAAAACAAGCATATAATGCCATTATAGCTGTAATCTTTATAGGATGTTCCTCTACAAGTACTGTATAATCTCTCCTCAGTGCATAAAATGAAATGACATTATGATTATAGCATTATCCCGCATGTCAGAGTAATAAAAACAAACAGAAAAAGATGTGCAAATTCACCATTTTATTGGTTTCTTTAAGCTGCACAGTTGCAGGAATATGAGTAAATGTAAATGCCCTCAAATTCCTGCAACACAATAAGGCGATTATACTTGAGTCTCAGTAGCATGAAATGACCGGGTGCATCCATCACAAATAACCAGGGACCGGGCACCAAAGTGTAAAGAAGGAAATCAATGCTTTTTTCTCGGCTTATTTCATGCAAATGAGCTCTGAAGGAAACTGATATGGTTAAGGCAAGGTTACAGAAAGAAAGGGAGAAAGGCCGGTGTCCCTGAAAGAAATCAATAGAATAAACTTGAGAAATGATTTAGATAGAGCAGATATGAACATTGAAATAAACAAATAACCTTAAAGGAAATCAATCATATAATTTAAAGAGTAAACGGCTCGAAGTGGGGTGATCTCCCTCATGGTTTAGACAAATGGTGGATTTTTAATTTCATCATTGATATTATGCCAGACTTGGAGATTTTGCAGATGGTTGCAACCAGGAGGAGGGGAGAAAAATCAATTGAGTCTAGTTCTGTGGTCTTAAGAGATGTTAGATATTTACAGCATGGAGGCATGGAGCCTTGTATAAATTTACATTTTAAGAGATAAAAGACCTCTGTATTTTATCTTGTTATTGATAATAGAAACTGTCGACTTTTATCCTGTCCCATCTCAGGGAAGGCGAGCTGTCTGGCGAGTGCGTTTGTGTGTGTGACCGAGACAGGGGATGGGAACGTGTTTGTGTGCATGAGAGGGAGAGAGAACACGATAGACAGAGCGCTGGTCTGAGGCAATTTCAAGCCTTTATTTTCTTGATACACAAAAGGCAGGCTTTGTGTGCAGTTGTGTTTTTTTTTCCTTTTCTTTTTTCCCCTTTCCATCCCACTTCCACGTCAAGGCAATCGAGGTGGCATAATTGCATCAGAGGTCCAGAAATATAGGGTTGCAATTTAGAAGGAGGATGAGAAGAAGAGGAGAATGAGTAGAGAGTCCACATGTGTGTGTATGTGTGTGTGTGTGTGTGTGTGTGTGTGTGTGTGTGTGTGTATGTGTGTGTTGAGCGGATGGGAAAGGCATCTCAGACAGGTTCATTTACGGTTGAAACAGGGACAGAGAGGTTAAGACATTGTGACAAGAGACAAAGTAAATGTATATGTAAATGCAAGAGGTTGTTATCACTCCTAAAACACTGTGCAGCTTTTTCGCACTATGGAGACCTAAATTATATTTAGGCCAGATAAAATCCAATAGTCCAACTGTGACCCGCTGCTATGTAAATGGTTGAGGTAATTCTTTAAAACACTGCACTGGTGGCCAAACGGTGGGAGCAAATAACAACAAAGTGTTTACATCATTTGAATGATTTAGGACTACTTGCAGCGATCACTTTAATAGACTCCAGTGTGCTGGCACCGACTTCCAGGTTACAGCTTTCCCTGCACTTTCTCACTGCTTCCCTGCACAGACTTAACAAGAAGCTCTTCCAAACAGACCAAACTGAACACTTGACTTCCTTCTTTCAGACGTTCACCTACGAAGAATCTCCATCTCAACTTGGTGAATGGGATTATGGGAACTTCATCTTGGTTTGTTATTAGCTTTTGAGGCAAGGAATAGTTTTTTTTTCAAGGATAAGGTGTGACATAGCCACCTTATCAAGTTCTACATTTTTTTGAAGGAGATTATTATTACACATTATTATGCATATGTGTGTGTGTGTAGAAGGTCCTTTTTGTTCCTTTCTAAAATTTGTATTGAAATCATAATTTACAATGGGCATTGATTTTTCTAAAGAAAACTATGAGGTCAAATGGACAATTATACAATGGTGTCTTATTTATGATAGTCCCAGAACCTTAGAAACACACTGACTCCACTGCTCGCTCTCTCCCTCAGACTCTGACGTCTCTGACTTGCTACAGTTTTAAAAGTTGATTTGTTTGTCGCCACAATATCAACACATTGAACATCACATAATGAGTTAAATCTTTTTCAGAGCAGCGCATTCATCAATCGTGCAGCTCGCTCTCTCTCCCCTCTCTCTCTCTCACTCTCTCACACCCACACACAAACAGTGGGATCAGACTCACATGTAAACTAATGGGTAAAATCAACGGATTGAACAATAAACTGTGTAAATGTATGTAGCCAGGCGAGATTGGCTAAATGAGCTAAAATTGGACTGCTAGTAAAAAAAGATTTTGGCCTCAATATGTGACATGGTTTATTTAAACAACATACCTGACCAAAGACTGAAAAAACACATGAAAAGATGACACAGTTTGGTTTTGCTATCTGTTTACTATCACATATATTAAATCAGTGAAAAGCAGGTATTAGGTCTTAGCCGCTATATCTAATAGGCAGACTCATTTGGTTTGCCAACAGCATCCCTTTTCTTTTTTCTCCCCCCATACTGATTGCCTGCTGTTAAAAGAGGTGTATCCAGCCACCCCTTGTCCACTTTAATTTTTAATTACCATCTTCCGCTCACCTTTGTTATAGTCATGACACGCTCGCGTTAAGCCGTGTACAGCAGGCAGGCAGGCAGGCGGAAGAGAGGAGGAGGAGTAGGGGGAAGAGGAGGAGGAGGAGGGCCACACTTGTTCTTCTGAACAGGGTTGGATTCGCCTCTCTAATTATGCAGGCAGACGTGCTCTGGGGTGAACTCTGGTACCAACATGCTACCTCTGACATGAGATCAGGGCGCCGGGGCCGCCGCCGAGGCCCGCTGGCGGATGGGGAGGTGGGAGGGTGGGGGGGTGCGGGGGGACCTTCTGAGAGGCAGCTGAGGATGAAAAAGAAAAGCTGCACAGAAATGAATAAGAAGGGGAAAACTGAAAGAGCTGGAATTAGCAACTGTGGTTCTTTTTTTATGTCTGACCTATAGTAGCCTCCAAAGGCAAAGACTAATGGGCAGCAGGGGGGGCGAAGTATAGAGTAAGCAGGCATGTAAATTAACACATATTGCTAAGCATGTATAATTGATATGAATTGATCCTTGTCTGCACCCTCGACTGCAGTGTTCGTGTGTGTGTGTGTGTTAGTGTGTTTGTGTGTGTGTGTGTGTGTGCGTGTGTGTGTGTGTGAAACTCAGAGTGAAGTTAGGTCGGGGGAGAATCAGGAGCAAGGTGCCATTAGTGCCAGCCCGTTTTGATGGAGACAGAAATTGATGGGTCAGAGCGGCCACTAAAGCTCCGTTAATTGTCATAAGAAGTTCAGATTGATCTGCGCTGCTGCATTAGTGCGTACAGTGGAATTGATTGATGCTTTGTTCTGAAATGAAGGCACGTAATGGATGGGTCGGTGTGACACTTTATTTATTGGATTCATTAATGCGAGCCTCGGGACCTGAGCGATGCCAGTGGCGTGCGAGGGAGGAAGAGAGAGACAGAGAGAGAGGAAGTCAGCTTATGAGACAACAGTTTGTCAGTGTGTGATTCTAAAAGCAGAGATAGCCTGTAGCAGCTGGCGAGCTACTAACTTGTGGTACACCAACATGCTGTATAGTGTAACTACAGTAAACATGAGTGTGTGTGCACATAGAGAGGAATCACAGACAGACACAATCTATTTATAACAAACTTTTCTCCTTATAGTAATATGACCGTACTCTACTACTTGTTTATCAAATTATTACATTTTTTAAGACTTTATTCTCTAGTATTACAACTTCTTGAGTAAAATAACAATTTATTCTCCTAAAATTTCAACTTCAATCAGATTATATTCAGAGTTTCTTTCTCAACAACAACTTTATTTACAAAATCTTTTTCTTCATCATGGTAGATACTCATACAGATGATAACTTCATCTAATATATTTTACTAGTGAACGGTTATATTTAATCATTTTTGTCATCAATCAATCAATGACATTTTATTTGATTAGCCCATATTCACAAATCACAATTTCTTAGCAAGGTCCTCTTCCCTGGAAAAAATGACTTATGTTTTCGGATTTGTGATTGAACCCAAAGTAAACAGTAACTCGCTCAGTGAAATATATGTAGCAGATTTTTGATTTAGTTTTAGTGCCTGGCTGCAGGTCAGTTATTTCTGCACTGCTGTAATATAAAGCAATGAATATACACCTCAAACAGTTTCTTAAAAAACCTTATCTCTGTGTCTCAGTCTCAATATAATATGTGTTATGCCGGTCATAAACAATGTATATCAGATAGAGTGTGGAGCCACCCTCCGCTCCACCTTGTTATCATATGAATAACTGCACTGACAGATGAGAGTAGTCATCATAGCAGCCTGGTCGTATCGTGAATTGTGAGACCAGAGGGGGCCGAGGTGAGTGAGCATTCACACTCCCTGTGTCTCCTCAATATATACTCATGCACATATTGACTACTGGGATAGAGAGGGAGTGTTTTAACATGCTAAACACTGGGGGCACATAAGCGGAGAGGTATCCCACTATCTCTTCCCCTCTGTGAGTTATTCCTGCTATCTGCTGTGTGGCGTTTCTCAGATAGTTTTAATGCAAGAGATTAAAGCGGGAGGGGAGGGGGGCTGGGGCGAGGTGCTCGCTAAAGACGGGCCACGTTTAACATGGCGGCTGCGAGAAGTTACAAGCTCGACCAACTAAGTTCTAATCATGTTAAGGAGAGAGGGGAAAACAAGAAATGTGTCCTTCCAATAGAAAAGTGGGGCCTCTTAACCAGGACACTGTTGTATTTACAGACCTCGCATTACACCAAAAGAGACAGAGAGGAGGAGAAAGAAAAAGGGTCTCACACACCCACACACACACAGGATTGCACACACAAATACTCAAAAACAATAGTCCACAAAACAGCTTACACCATTAAAAAGATTACATCCTAAACCATAAAGGGATGTTGTAACAGCATAAACATAAGCTTGTCGACAGCTGGAGGGAAATCAGCAGTTTAACCTCTGCAGAGTTGAGACTAAGAGCTGGCTGCTTTAAAACCACAGACTGTACTGTTGATGCGCTGAGTTGTTTCACTGCTGTCTCATAATAGAAATAGTAGATTTTTGTATATCCTAATGTATTGTTTACAGAGATCACCTTGTATTCACTTCAATCTGGACCCACAAGCTCAGCACATGACTTCAACGCTTATGTTTCATTGGGAAAATATGTCAGTATTTTTTAATACACCTGGGCAGCGTGCCAGTAGAGCCACTCGTAAAGAGTCCCAGTCCTCTGTGCCACACAAACAACCACGTAGAGCACAGTGCGAGTGCAGCGGGGATAAAAGAGAGGAGGAAAAAGCAGACAGCAGCTCAGTGACAAAGTGTAACACAATTAAAACAATAAAGTCTCACAAATGAACATGTCACTTTGGAACCTTATCAATTAGGTATCAAAGCGGAGGCCGCCTCCGAGGTGCTTCCACCTATTCTTCCTGTGGTGCGACACGGTAATAACGCCCCCTCGCCCATCGAGCGGGAACCTATTTGTATGCGACTGCGTTTCCTCCTTGCACGGCGGCATGGTCGGACGCTCTATTAATCTTTCTATATGAACAGTTACTGGCGCTGATGAAATTGGGCCCAATGAGGCGAGCCTCCAGTGGACGGGATAGGCCCCATTCATCTTGATTTGATTCGCGCACTGACACCGGAGCCCTCCGATGACAGAGGTTAAGTCGGTGAGTGGCCGTTGCCTTCTTGTTTGCTCTTTCAACTCAGCCACCTTTAACCATCCTCCGCCCGCAGAGATGAGAGGTGGGGAAAGCAGACAGGTGTCTCATGTCGATTTTATGGGGGCACAAACTGGAACATCCGATAACTCCCCCTCGGCTGATTTCACCCCCTGTCACCAGCCGGCACATTTCAAACAAATATATACAGCAGCGGCACTTCTCTCTGATAGTGTGTGACTTGAGCAGATCAGAGATAGATGGGGAATAGAATCAGCTGCCCCGACAAGCGGCACCTTCTCTCATCCAGCAATTTCACAGTGTCATTTTGGGATTATTTCATTACTCGCCGTGATCCATGACTGAAACTCATTTTGGACCTGAGTGCTCAGAGAAACTGTGTGACATGCAGTGGAGTACAAGTGAGAGATGGCAGCGCCGAGCAGAAATAACTGAGTACTTACTATTAGGTCATTTGAATAATTAAACCTCAACTCTTTAAAGTATTCATAGGAAAACTTTGGGTTGTTACTAGATACTGTGAACATGTAGACTAGGTTTTTCTTGGACACAAATGGTTTTGTCGAGTGGAGCCGCCGTTTATATTTGTGAACTACAAAACATGTTTAACTAATTAGCATTGTGGCAGGAGCCAACTAGTGATACCGAATTGTCTGTTTCCATGCTCCGTCAACCACTGAGACAGCTCGTCCAGCCAGCGCTATGATGTCAGCAGGAAAACAGATCCAGAGGCCTGTGGTGGCTCGCAGCACTTTGCCCTCCAGCACCTCTCTTCTGCAAGGTGCCTCTCGGGTTACAGGAGGATTCCAGGCAGTGGCAGGAAGTATCGCCACATTAGCTCCATTAAATTAATTAAGAATGTTTAATTTCTAAAATGGAGCATGAGACCGAGACATGACTCACAGCTTGCCATTTCCGTGCTATCTTGAAAAAAAAAGGGAAACCTACTTAATGGTTTGGCGTTGATAGGCAACATGATACCACGCTCATTTCCAGTGCATTCTAAGTATTGGCACTTTATGAAAACTAGCTGCTCATGTTGAAGCGCATGAATGATGAGGTGGCTGTTTGAAATGGGAGCCTCCACTGAGAGTAACTGTGCACACACTCCCACACACAAAGCTGAAGATTACACATAATCTGCAGAATTGCGAGAGTTGACATACAATGTGCCTTTATTGCTATTCATCCGTTTATTCAAGCATTATCACCCGATAGTGTTGTACAGGATGTGTTCAGGAGCACAAGAGCTGCTTGTTAAGAGGCTTTGGTTGTGCAGCTAAATTCATCCTTTACAAAACCCAGAATGTTAATTGTCCCTTGTCTATCATACTGCTTTTCATGTTTTCAATGGGAGTGGGGCACAGCAATAACACATTGCCACCAGTGACTTCGCTGTTACCTTGTCAAATGCCAATACACACACACACACACACACACACACACACACACACACACACACACACACACACACACACACACACACACACACACACACACACACAAACACACACACACACACACGCACGCACACACCACTGGTATTGTTACCTCCCAGTCGGGGTGCACTGTAAACCGCTTAGACATGGAGAGCTTTACTGCCTTTATAGCCTCACTCTCCTGGGTCAGTTGTTGTTGTTTAAACATCCAGTGTCAAAAAGGGCTTTCCCTGGAAAAAGCCACACTGAAATGTGAAAATGCATTTATTTACAGTTACAGTTATTAGAATGTATGTTTTGTGGACATGTTATTTAGGTAAAACCCAAAGCATTGATTGCTCTAACACTGAAAAAAAAATTATATACGACAAAACGACAAATCCTTATTTTCAAACAGCTGATGGTGTTGCAGGCCCACATTCATAACTTTCCACAGAAGCGTGCATAACGTACTCTGGAATTGATCTGACAAAACCTTCCATGTTAGGTCATAAAACTCACAACCACTGATAAATCAAACGTAGCTGTGGTCTTGGAACCATGTGAAGACAAGCCTTCATGACTCACCCATGTAATTAGTTTAAAGTGACATGCTACTCTCAGCTTTTCATTCACTGTGAACATCAGGACGCGTTCACACTGAAACCCTAGAGGCCGATTCCAATGTGAACTGGTCTCACTCCTGAACGGACTCCAAGTGGACAAAAACAAAGATGACACCACATGTTCATCCATTAGTAGATGTACAGTGGCTGAGGAGGAGGAGAGAGACACAAAGTTTTATTTATGGCTTTTATTGGAACAGTAGATAATTACTTATGATCCGAGTGACGTCTGAGAGTGAAGTTCTTGGATTGTGAAGCTACTGCCTAAATTTACTTTACATTAACTTCAGTACTGGGAAAAGTGTGGATTTATTTTTGTCAATAATTGTCAATACCTTCCAAAAACAAACAATATCACAATTTAAAAACCAATATTGACATGTTGTATCTGTTATAGCTATTTTGATGATGGAGGGTATCCATCTTATTGCTAGATAGCCAGCTAGGGGTTTGTTTGGTGGCTTGTTATCTAGTAATCTAGATAATTACTAGATGGCTAGCATTAGCATTATCAGGTGTTTATTTACCAATCTAGTAGCAAGTTATATTGTAAACTCAACGATGGGAGGCTCTTAAGAGAGTGACCACCATCACTGTTACCTGCTGATAACATAGCACCACTTTTGACAGCAGAGAAAACACCAGTATTGCACTCTAAACCGGGTTGGTTCCTGTTGTGTTTCTATCGTATTATTGTTGTTTGTTTTACGCTGACTGCTTTTTAAGCTGTTAAGAAATAAGTGCCACTGGCCAGTGATCTCCTGGCTGGTTAAATGTGATGTTTTCACAGGACTAAAACGAAATATCTCAAAGGAGAGTCTTGGTGTTGACAAAAGTGTTGGGAGTAAAATCAAAGTGAATTTTGGTCCATGCTCATTGATAATGCAGGTAAATTCCCACTGAGCCTTACAGGAATACAATCAAATAAACAGAAATTGTGTACCGCCTGTCTGCTGTTGCTTACCAAAGTTGTGTAATTACTTCCACTGAAATGTTAGCTACCCTTTTCATGTTACACACAAGGGAATGTTTGTTATGTTCAGCTTTCACATAAATCAGTTTGTTGTGGGGGGAACATTGTGCTCACATAATTGGTCTCTATCAAACATAATCTGCATTTCAGAGCATGTGCTCATTTAGCAACATTTTATGAGCTGGTTTTGGTATGGGTGCAAGCGGTGACACATTGTATCTATGGGGAAATGATTTGTCAGTTCATGTGTGTAGGGATGTGGCATCAGGGCCTGGACAAGCTCTGGTAAGGAAATGTGTGTTGGGGGAAACCTGGCCCTTTGAGGTTTGGCTGTTCTGACTGCACTGGGCCAGATGGGGATAATGGAATGTCATTCTGTCAGCTCCTTGGCTGATTAGGGAGTGTTTGTTATTTATTGATTGTCTTTCATGGAGAATTATCTATGCACAGGTCAGTGCCAGCGTTTTATTCCTGGAGCCGTGATGGCCGGCTATTCCCACCCTCACACAAAATCAATGAGTACAAATAAAATGGAATTTAAAAAATGGGGGGAAATTAGCAAACATCTCAGCGCGGCTGCTGTCACGCATATGTTAGCGGCGATCACACGCAGCCTGACATGAGCCTCGTCTTTCCATGAAAGTGCTCTCTCACCAAGTATTCAGTTTAAACAGCAGTCATGTATCATCCTCCTCCAGTCCAGTCTGCACTCCTTCACCCCCAATCAGGTTGCAAGCATTTGCAAGGTGCGTTTGTCACATCTTGATCATATTTATTGTTGGTATAGCAGAGGCATCCTGACTGATTATATTGGGTAATGTCCTCTCACGCTTGCATACTGACATGCTGTTGGCTGTGGCATCTAATTTGGTCAGATTGTCAGGTTTTCTGAATAATTTATATTTAACAAAACACTTATTCCACAACCTGGCTAGCAGTTCTGTGAGGCTGTTCTTGTGGTGTGTTCTTACATATGGATACAAAGGAGATAGCAGTATGCATGTATTTCGTTGTGTGCATAATATGCATGTTTCGCAAGTGTCTTATTTTGAACACATCAGTTTTATTTTGCATGTCCCCTTTTATGTTTTAAAGATACATCATGAAGTATTTTTTTTCAAGTGAAAGGCATGTTTCTTAGTGTAGTTGAGTTGAATAGTACAGGAATCAAGGCCAAGTTCAGACCTGGTCTGTCTTGGCTGATCTGATCACCAGTGATCAGGTTCAAGTGTGAATGCGCCCGAGAGACATTGGGGGCACAATTGAAATCCGACCACATTCAGAAGTGTTCTGGGAAGCATGTGTCCGCATTCTTTGAGATGTGTGAATGCAGAAGTATCTTGGACCAGAATGTAGCATTGCCCCCCCCACACACACACTTTTTTTTTGTGATGACCGTACAAACTACTAACACCGACCACCACATATTGATAACCTTTTTTTTCAAACGAGTGAAATTCATGAGGCTCTCCCGAGGTCCACTCTCTCTTTCTGACATCAAGTTACAGACACCAACACATTGACAACAACATCACTTGGTCCTTGTGAACAGAAATTACCGACATGTTTTTTTGAATATAGTTGTGATGGATGTTTGATTGAATATTTATTTAAGCCTCGGAAGACACATTGAGGGATAAGACCCTCATTTGCAATGGTGCAGAGGGTACAATAAAAAAGTTGATACATTAAAAGTTAATACATTGAATAAATAGGAATGAAATAAATATGCATATATATATACACAGTAATACAAGGTATAAAACAATTTGTCAATAAAATACTATGGCCAAGTCAACTAGCAGTTACAGTCATTGCAGGAGAAGTCAGCTGTACATGAGACCAGACTCGAGAACTCCGTCAATGAAACAAATGAGCGCAACTTTAAAGATTTTTGGACCTCATTCCAAATGTAGGGAGCTTTATAACAGAAAGCTGTCTTCCCCAAGTTGTTCTTAACACGAGGCGGATACAATGAAAGCCAGCTCTGGAAGCTGGCTTTCATTGTGGAAAGCCAGCGGGAGAAGGTGTAGATTTAACAGAAGTTGTCCCAGAATCGACCCATGAGGGACACCACAGGTCAAGGGCATGTGTACTGACTTGTAATTACCGATGGAGACAGCCTTCTTGGATGCCTGTATCAAAATGAATTGCTACCATCCAAAAGTTGTGTAGACATTTAGCTGAAATCCACAAATGTTGACCTCATTGTGGCACTAGAGGAAAATTGCTCGTCCTGAAAGGGCCATGAACATCTGAGCAAAATGTCCTGGCAGGCCATCTGATGGCTGTGGAGATTCAGTCTGGACCACAGTGGATGCTTTGACAGAAAGATTTTGTAATAGAGTCCTCTTCTCTTGTTGATTTTATAGATACTATTGTCAAAAAAAGGGCCCTATAGTTATAATACATTCTGTAATGAAATAAATTAATATATATAAAACAAACTACTCCTTGTTGAACTGTAGATTTATCAGAAACCCTTCAAGGCTCCCTGAGAGTCCCCAGGCCCTTTTTTCAACACCACTGACTTCAAGAATGACCTGACATTATTGCAGTGCATCTGCAATCCCCTCTCCTAGTCCTCATTTATGTAGTTCATTTCTCATTGACAGAGAACAGCTCCTATTTATGGTGCTTGAGAGTCAACAACTGTCTCGGCTGCCTCTCCTTACACACACACACCCATTCACTCCTCTCTATGCCTCTCTGTGTTGTCGCTGATGTTTGTGTGCTAGAGATGGATGCAGCCCTCTTTATTAGATAGCATCAGTCTTTTGTCAGACGACTAGAATTGCACAGTGGTGGCTGTCTGCGCCGCTGCACTGGATTTCGCTTCAGCCCTCTGAGTCCGGTCGCTCAGACGCTTTTTAGTTTAACCTGTGATGGGGCCCACTTGGCCTCGTCATCCCCAGCATAAAAGGCGTCTGTGTCGGGGCCTTCTTCTCAGACCTAACGGCTGTCCAAGCCGCATTGACTTTCTGTCAGCGCCTGCCCACTTATTGTTTGTGAGTTTGATTAAAAAAGGAGAAAAAAAAGAGGAAGAAGACGGAAGACGAAAAATGCAATTACTCAAGTTGGAGGAAACCGAATGTAGACCTCATAGAGATAATCACAGACTAATGTGACATTCCTCCATCACCACAGCAACCAGAGAAAAGCCTATGAGTAGCAGAAAAGTGGTATAGAAGACAAAAAAGAGAAAACACTGCTGCGCTGTACAGGCACAGATTCCACATCTTCTGTAAAGTGTGTTTTGGATGTCCTTCGCTGTTGCAGAAGTGTAATGGCTTGTGCACAAATGGATTTTTATGAAGCATCACAGCTGCATCTGTTTCACTTGCATCCATTAAACTAGCTGAAACTACAATGCTACACTACATCTGGACACAGAGAAGAGCAAATGCCACATGACGGATGGTCACACAAAGACGCAGCTCCCCCTTCCTAATGAGAAACGCAATAAAATCTGAATCATTCAGCTTTGTTTTTGGAATATGCAAATATACTGAAGACATGCCAACATGGGCATGACAAAAGAAAAAAAGAGGGCAAAAAAACCAAAACATGTGTTACTGACGCTGACATACACTCACTTACACTCCAAGTTAGTGACTGCGGGTGGTATATCTGTGCGTGGTGCGTCTCTTAATTTCTGCAGAGTAAACAGCTTCCAGATGCAAGAGTTTACTGCTGGCTCCACCCAGTCCAGATGCCCAGTCTGCCAGCGGATCCGCCTCAAATTGTGCACATTCGAGCAATCATTTAGTTCCCATCTTCCTGAAGGGGGGAACTTTTATTAATAAAGCCCTTTTCATCTCTGTATCTTTGATTAGGATGGGTGGCGCTGGGGGTGGAGGGGGTGAGAGGGGATAATGGCTTAGTCATGTGAAAAGCAGGTTGTGGGGGATCAATGTATTAAGGGGGATGATGCGTTGGGGGGGTGTTGTTGTTTTTGAACGTGTGTTACAGTGCAGCGGGAGGAAACCGGTGATAGGGAAGAAAAAGGACATCCTCTGATGTAAGTGGTTCCAGGTTATCCGACCCCCATACTTACTCGAGCATGTTGCCCTCAGCCACAAACTCCAGAAACCCCTACGATGCTTTAAATCACTAGTACACCACCGCCTCTTATCTCAGGCTGGAGCTTTCTAATTATATTTTTTGGCGGTTTTGTAACTGAGGCCGAAGGGATGAAATAGAGATGTCACACTGTGTGCATCTGTTTCCATAATCCAACTCAAAGCCAATTACATGCTCATTAAGTCCAGTTATGTGGCAGTGATAAATTGTGAGTAAACTTAGATGTTTGGATGTTGAACAGAAGGCAAATAACCACCAATGTGGGAAATATTGTGCCAGAAACAGCAATGATTGTCAGGTCTCCTCCGAAGATCATTTAAAATATAGTCAGTGCTGTGTAGTTCCAATTTGTGTTGTGGTGTCCATTCAGAAATATGCAATATTATATGTATATACATGGTCACTAATTTAGGTTTAAAGGGTCAATTGACCGAACCAAACATACAGCTCTGTAGAATCGTGTATTAAGATCATGATGGGCAAAGTCGTAATATAAGCATAACATTTTAATGTTATGATAAAATGTTAACATTTTACAAAACCTATGTAGTAATACATCGAGTTTAAGTCTGAATATTTTGAGACTGAAGTAGAAAAAACAACAAAATGTGTTTTAGGAAACAAGCAGCAAGGAGAACCCGTGTTCATCTTCTGGAACCAAAATCTTGAACCAATTTCATACAGGAACTACAAAACCCCTTTGATTATATACACAGATGTAACCAACGATAACCTCACAGTCGCCCACTGCCAAACATGTCCTACTCCACAAAAGAGACAGTTTTCTTCAAGACTGTATGAATTCTGATAGACTTTCATCGTTCAATCTTTTCAAAGTCCTGATAAATATCAATATAGATAATGTGGCTCTGTTGCGACCAAGCATTTGACCATTTGTGAAAACTTATATGAAAGTAAAACTTAACAAGATGCTCCACATTCCTAATTTTAAAGAGAGAAAAACTATTATTTGGTATTTTGTGCTGAAATGGAGTAGAAAAAAAAAGAAGCTTTGTAATTTGACTGAAGCAATCCTTTAATGCTACAAACCCTTTGTAAAAGCTAATGTGAGAGAAGGATGACGAATCAGCGAAGGCTACATCTTGACCAAAAACCTAAATGTGAACGTCATATTTTCAAAACATCTGATTCAGCCAGTCCAGATTAAAAGATAGACCCAAACTAAAATGGGGCCACCAGTGTTTTCAAACTTCTACATTTTAGCAGCTCTCAAACCTCACAACAGCCACACTGTTGTGCGTTTGAGAGCATCAAGGGACGCCCGGCATCCCTTGATGGATTTAAAAACAAAAAAAAATTGTAAAAAGTCACTTTTTACAATTCAGGTTTTTAGCCGCTTGATGTTGGATGACAGTGAATCCCAGCCCTGGCTAACTGCGGGTCAGCCACACAGATGTCCTCATGGTCGCCTGATTCCCATTTCAGCATCTCTGTCCTCCTCCTCAGCCGCGACCTGCCGTCACTTTCCATTTGGGCCCGCTGTGAAACGCTGACATGCTCAAAGACATATAGGATTCCATTATTTTCACTCATATTAGAGTGCCACACTTGATACTAGCAGAGCTGTCATGGCCAACCAGGAGGCCCTCCCCCCCGTGCACACATGTGCATACATACACAAACACACACACACTTTCCCATCAACCTGCTCACCTTGAAACCCTTTGATTCGCGACAATGAAAACGAACTAATTCTGATGTGAGCGTATGATCCCTCTCCATTTAGCCAATGAAATGTTTTATGCAATCTCAGACTTACCTCCTCGGTCTCCATAAAGCAGCCGAGAGCAAGGCGGCTCATAATGCTGCCACTGTAAATCAGAAAGGGTTCATTTCAGAGGGTTATCCATCAATAATTAAAAGGATGTGTTTATGACTTACAAAGATCATAATTAATCTGCTCCGGGGAGAGTGAGGTTTTACACAGATTATATCCATCATGTTCTGTTTTGCTCCTTACAGGCCACGGCACGGCAGAGGGGAACATTGATTAAGATGTGCTTAGTGGATTATAAGCTGCTGTTCCTCGGGCAAGTCATAAAGAATAAAAGCAATCTTTTACCTTTCTGCTAAAGCCCATACAGTTTTAACAGGCTATGATTCATAAGCAGGGTGGTGAAAATGGATGTGGGAGATTAGTTTATGATTCGCCTCACATTTAACTCATTGGAGATTAGAAGGACACGCACACATCTTGTGTTCTATGTGGTTCTATATTTTCCTTTCGGTTCTTTTCTTTTCTTCGACTCTATAAACCCTGATCTCCTTTGTACATGAAAATAAATCCTTTTTCTCTCAGAAGAATGTCTTTTAGTCATTGAAACTTTAATCAAGTGGATCTGGTCAATTGTTCTCGAGCCAAACAGCAGCCAAACTTGGCAATCTTTATAAATACACTGAACTTGTTTCATGGTGAGTTGACAAGGGAAAAGCACATCAGCAGTTACCAGTCAAACAGAAAATGGAGAGTGTCAAGCAGTACACCAAATCAAGACAGATCCTTCAGCGAAATGTGTTTAGGCATTGTACCGATTTCACTTTTCCCGTCTCGCTTCTTTTCCTGCTCCCTGGGCCGGGCGCGCGCGGGGAATTAGCCATTATGATGGCTCCTAGCCCCTGCACCTCGGCTGATGGGCAGGGAAGTCTGGCCCCGTTTTCGTCACCTGTCTCAGCTTCTGGGATTTAACATGGCTGGGTGTCTGGCGGCAGACAGGGCGAGGCGGTGCAGGGGCGAGGCGGTGCAGGGGCGAGGCGGCTGTGGGTGTGTGGGCGGAGGGACACGTGTGGGGAGGCAAAAACAAACAAACCCAAAGAGAAACATAACATGCTTGTGAACAAAAAGAATTAGATGTATGGACATGGAGAGATTGCTTTCTGTGCCGGGGTCAGTTGATTTGACAAGCAGCATTTTGCCTGGTACATATTATATAGACGTATGTACAGGCGGCTCCTATAGCCGCTGCAACTTTAGTATGCAGGGAATAGTGAGGCAGAATGAAAAACACAGGAGGAGGTGTTGGATTGATTTTTTTCCACTCCTCGGTATGAAAAGGTCACTTTGATCAATGCTGCATAATTGGGACTGCATTAGGATCATATCGGGTCATTTTACTGTTTAATGATGAAATATTAAATATTGGGTAGGTAAGATTGCACTCATTAGAGGCCTCTTTCATTTATAGCCCTTTAATTAATTTGAACCTGACCCCTAATCCAATACTTTGGAGTGTGCAGACTTAAAAGCACTCTCTGCTGAAACCACAAGCTCTTAGCCAATTGGATCCACTTACCTATACACATACCTCACTTTGTTAATGGACATGAGAGAATAGTATTAGCACTTTAGTAAATAATATGACTCGACTTATAGTATACTTGGAAGCCACAAAAGGAAATGATGCTAACGATGTGGCATTTAACCCCTGATTTTTTACATTTGCTACATGAACTCAAACAATATGTTGAAGCTTATGCACAAGAACTTTGGAATTTAGTCTGCAGCCCGACTAAAGCCGGATTTCTTTTCCTTATATGTCAAGGAGTCGTGAGGCATTATAATCAAATCACCAGCCGACGCAGTTCATCAAATCATAGTATAGCCCGGGTTCAACTTTGAGGAAATACTTTATCACTGTCCAACTTGACTCCATATTTTCCCCCCAGACCTTCGTTTATTCATTTCCTTCCTTCTAAAGCTCGTCATTACTAACCATGATTGGACATAAAGACAATATGTGAGGAGTCGTGCCGCCGCGTGGATGAGTGCTCTTTCTGTAAATGACCAGCAGTGGGCTGGTGGAGCAGAGAGTGCATCGGGGCAAAGGGAGGACAGTACAGACGACTAAAAGCACTTTAATGACATGGCTGGACTCGTGTTTCCTAATGATGCAGGCCAGATTAATTATGCTCTGTGTATGGGTCATAATTATACCAGCACTGATCCTCTCCACTGGCTGTGCTCGGCCACTCTCCCTCCATGCCTTAAGTTTCAGATAATCCATCAACGCGTTCGCATTCTCCCTTTCATTATATGTGTGTTACTTATTTATTATGGTTATGTATTTATATCTTTGTGTTTGACGTTACGGAAATAGAAGAAGATATTAGATCCTGCAGAGTGATCGCATTTCACCCCCGACAATGAAGTACATTTTTTTAATGATAAGAAGCAATTTGCCAAATACTTGTTTCAAAGCAGTTGTTTTTATTGCATTCAATGTGTATTATTTTCTACAAATAAAGTGGAGTAGTCAGCTCAGATTATGTCATTGATTTGCTATGATTTTGGGAAAAACTGTCAGATTTAGAGACATTTAAAGATGACCTTTGTCCGTGTTGTTTGTTCATTCTTTTAATTAAATACAAATGGCTTAAAAAATATACTGCTCACCTAAATCTGTTATTGAGCATATATATGACTCTGCGTCGATGAAATACATCATTGTTGGCTTTAATATCACATTTTTTACCAATATATAAAAGATCAATCTACATTTATGGGTTGAACGCCCTCTAATCAAAAGTGGCCGACTGCTAGTGTTTTAGCCCCGCCTCCCAGCGCTGTGTTCTGAAAGCATTTTTTGAGATTCCAGGTAGACGCACTGCAGCCAAAACTGAGGATAAAGGTTACATGCACTTTGAATGATTCAGTTAGTCATTTTGATCCACAGGGATGAAACTAGTCAAATAATACTGGAAGAAACAGATTAAATGGATTTAAACTAGAATCTATTGACTGAAACTTGTCCAAAAGAAGAGCTGTTTTCTCAAGAAGCTGAATGATGACTTCTTGGCACCTTGATGACCATGAACAGGGCGACGAACAGTTTTAAGCATTACTGGTAGTGACAGCTCCTCTGCATTTGCTCCAACAATCTGTCACAAGACACCAAGCAGTGACATTGAAAGTTTTCATAAGATTTAGAGGGTTTTAGGAAGGACAGGAGGATGCAGAACCTGTTCGAGGTGTTTAAAACTTGGCAAACATCGACTGTACAGATGTGCAGTGGCCATATCGATGCGTCTGTAAAACCACAAAGGGTCTATGTTCAAACTTGTCCTTGTAGTTAACTTGGTAGAAAGAATAATCGCCAAAAAGGTGTCGTTGATGATGTCATAATAAATTGCATGTATATTATCAATATCCTTTCAGACTGTAATTCCCCCAATACATCACAGACTGCACTGACCTATAGTCACCTTGAAATCCCTATGCATGAACTCACCTGTTCAACACTGCTTTCAATGTATAATGATGTTTTGTTTTTATCTTTAGCATGTCTTTCTTTTAATGTCTATATAAAGTCTAAGTCTATATTTTGTATCAGTAATACCATAAGAGCATAAATATGGTTGGAAAATAGGGTTGTTTTGTAATCCCAAGTAATGTATGAATGTTTGTATATTTATATTATTGTATGTATTATTGTATGTTTATGTATATACTGTCATATGAGCAATGCACTGATATGAAACACTGGATACAGAAGGATAACAGTTTTGATATAAAACAATTTGATCTACTGTGTCTTTATTTGTATTTGGGGAATAGTGTATGTACTGTACATCCGTAGATACATTCCTAATATTGTCAGTTTTCTGTCTTGTTGTTATCATTTACTAATAGTTGGTGGATTTCCTTGAAGAACATAAGAGTGATCTTCAGGCTTATGCAGAGACCTCAGAGGCCAGAGGAAGGAACAGGAGGCAATTTACTTTGAGGTAAGTAGAGGCAGTGCTTGATTTAATAAATCTCTATGAGATGCTCCCATCGAGCATCCTGAGAGAACTGAGCAGGGGGGCGGGTGAGTGAATGTGTGTGTGTGTGTGTGTTTGTGTGTGTGTGTGTTGGGGAAAGGGATGATAGGGTAACAGAGATGTCTTAATTCCTTGACGTAAACATACACACAGATTAATGAAGCCTTGGGAGATTGTGAAGAAGGGAAAAGATTGCTTATCGATCCATATCAAAATTTTCATGCTAATCCCGTCCAGGAGACAGGGTGTCTGGTATCAGAGTTAATAATCTGATTTCTAGGCTGTCCGGGACAATTCCAGCCAGCGTGAAGGCCTAATCACAGCGCCGTCTTCCCATCCGAGAGCAGCTGCCTTTGGCCCCGCAGCACGTCACCCCCCCACACCATGTACCCCCCCATCCCGCAGTCACTCCTCCCACCCCCCCGATGGGCCTCTGGCCCCTGCCACTGGCTCGGACAGTGATGGAGCATATGATAGAAACATGTTGACAAATTAAATTTTTTAAATTTCAGAGGAGATTTGCGGTGGAGAAATTGGTTGGTGACGGCGGAGGCTCACTAAGTGCTGGCGGAGCAGAGCTGACCTTCTTCTGTGAGCGTGCTCGAGGGATTCCTCTGCACGCTCTCCTCCTTGTGTTGTTTGACCTCCGCAGCAGTTGTTGGTGACAAATCAAGAGCTTGGAGTTTCAAGCTTGTGTGGGTGGAAAGCACTTTGAGACACTGAGCATAAAAAAACTAGAGGCTATTTCAATATAATCGATCTAATACATTTTTATTTACATGCAACCCTAAACATCATTGAATGCATTTTGTGTCACACACACCATTCTTGCTTTAATAACACAATGCATCCAAAAAAAGATGGCTGAAAAAATAGATATACTGTAGGTGCTTATTTTAATGAAATATTTTCACATTTGTGAATTATGGTCATTTCTATTGTTTCAGATATTGTTTGTTAAAAGAATTGTATGAAACATATCTTTAATATATATTTGTTTATATTCCTGGGCAATATGAAACAAAGAAAGAAAAAAAAAGAGAAAGAAAGAAAGAAAAGAAAAATTGTCCCTTTAATAAATGTTACATACTAAGGATTTCCAGAAAATGAGTTTGCTGAAGCAGCATCTGTGTTTGTGCGTTCTGGTTGTAGTGGTCTCCTGCTGCAACAGGGGGATACAAGGAGATGGGGCGGGGCACCCTGAGGACAGCCAGCTGATGTGTCTTAGTTAGGCTAATATCCTCGCCTCACATTTTTCTCTATTAAATCTTAATCACAGACTTGTCGAGTGTCACTTGACATTTGCATTTCGCCAGGCGGAGCCGCGATGCACACGGCGCTCGGAGGTTTCGACAGCCTCCTTCCACTGAGCGCTTTGTTCAGTCACCAGCTCTCATCTTCAGCAGGGTCGTGGCAAAGCAGATTGCCGATGATCAGGTAAATACTTATCTGGGTGTGCTGGGTGGAGACAGTAGAGACTGGCTAGTGCATCAATATCAAACCAACAAACACACTAAAGGACATGAGAGAAATTTGTCAAATGCACAAGTTAAGCTTTGCATCTATACTATTACTGGTTATTTGAAAATAGCAAGATATAGAAATATGTTTTTGGTCTATTCTAGGAAAGGATCATGATTCTGGCAACTGTCTTGTGAAGCACTTCAGCAGAGAGAGATGACAAGGACAAGGACCGGTCGACACTGCCTCAACTTCTCTCAATAATCAATCGTCTCATCTTGATGTTTACAAAAAGAAGTCAATATGTGAAGAGGGAGCTTTGTGATTGGCTTTGATTTCTAGCTCAAGTCTAAATCAGACTTCATTGTCTCTGTCCCTGTCTCTTTCTCTCCCTCTTGTCGTGACATTAATAATGGCAGACATGATGCTTTAATGTGGGATTCACACCAGTATGTTGGTGGAGCCAAATGGTTGCATGTGTGTTATTAATATTGAGGATTAAGTTGTAAATCTTTGGAACCAGGCCAATTCTTTCCAAAGTTTTGCTCCCTAGATGTACACATCTAACCAATCAGAAAGCCTGTTGTTGATAACGACACATCTTAAAGCAGTAGTAGTTGTAGTAGTAGTAGTAGTAGTTGTTGTAGTTGTAGAAGTAGAAGACAATTTCTTCCTCCGATTGGTCTGATATAACGTTTATTTGTCAACTTATTTAACATATTAATCTTCAGCCATTGCTCACATTTAGTTTAGTCTTTAAATGGATATGATGTCGCTGACTTGAAACACCAGGCAACCCAACTCCTGTTGAAGATAATAAATGAATGAATGTACACACCAAGATTGTTCAGAAACGGAACCTCCGTAAAATGTATATTGAAAAAAACTCTAATCTTGGTGCTGGTTGTTCCATCAGTTCTTCAAAATGTCCATCTGCCATTACATATGTCCTGAAGCTTCTTTAATACAGTTAAGGCTCCTGAACCAAGATGTGAAACTCAAAGTTCTCCTCTCCATCAATATTTTAACCAGGTATTTCCTTTTTTTTCTCTTTATCAACTTAAAAGAGCAGATTATCATCTCTTGACGTTGATTCCATCTCTCTTTTCCCGAGGTTTGATTTAATTTTATCCTTCTAATTTATTTGCGCGTTGTGGTTCGCCTGTGAATCAATCAATCCAATTTTTCTTTGTAGCCCATATTTACAAACCACAATTTGTCTCATAAGGCTTAAAAACTAAATGGACAGGGGGGGAATTAATAACTTATCATTATCTTTAGACATACGTAATTGAGCCACTCCTGGGATTTGAACCCAAACAGTTTGTCACTCCAGGACAGGGAATCATGGGGCAGGTTAGACCGATGGAGCCTCAGTGGGTCAGGGGAACAAATACTGAATTGAGATTGAGTATTATACACTGTGTCTGGTTAAAGTATGTTAAATTCTTTAGCTTTGGCAATCCCAATCTAGTAACTAAGCTAACTGAGTCCAGGCAGGAAAGCTAATCTGTGTAATGTTGATCTGTTCCTTTAAATGATTAATTACGTAATAAGCAAAGATCCTACTGACCATAATGTGTCTATATGGTAAATGGTATGTATTTATACAGTGCTTTTCTTGTCTATGAGGAGGGGCAATTTGGGGTTCAGTATCTTGCCCAAGGACACTTTGGCATGCGCAGTGGGAAGACTGGTATTGAACCGCCAACCTTCTGTTGAGAGTCAACCACTCTAACCCCTGAGCCACAGACGCTAAGGATCAATGTCCTCAGCCAGCTTCAGTAAATTTTGACTGTAGATCAGTTTTTTATTATGAGTGTGTACATGGATGTGTGTTTGCAAATTGGCAGAGATTAGTGTGTGTGTGTGTGTGTATGTGTGTCTGTGTGGCTGTGGTGTGAATAGCCTCTTGCAGTGCCTGCCAGTAACAGCAATAATTTGACAGTAATGTTGCCAATAAACAAACCAAACCCGTCCTCGCTCATAATCTGTATCTGTTTGGGAGAGCATAATGATGTGTTAGCGTGGCCTGCTTTTCCATTGTGCTGCAGCCTTGTCATGGTGGCTCAGGGGAAGACTTATCCATATGAGAGGCTTAGGGAAGCCTGTTCAGATCCGCCAGGATTAGGCCCAGGCTAATACACTGGGTCAACAGCATGGTTCTTCTAATGAGACAGGTGTACAGTACTTACGACTGTCTCTCCACGATGCAGAGGCTCAAACAAAAGCTGATATCATCCCTCACGGCTTAGCCCGACTCATATGATATCCCCCTGTAGTAAATACAGTCGCTGTATCAACCGCAATGCAGACGTCCAACAAGCTCCAAGGTGATCAGGGCTGAAAATGAGAAATCAAATATTTTGAGGGGATTGAAAATGCCTTTGTCTCCGTCTCTGTCCAAGCCAGTTTCACAGAATATCCCACAATTACAGCTGTGGGTGGAGACTCAGGTACAATCGGCCACATTGTGTGGTCCTACAATAAGGTGCTTGGATGAAGCATCTTTGCTCATGGGAATTACACACTGCACAATGTGAAAATACTTATTCACAAAGCAAAAACTCACATCAAGTCATATAAGTATGTCAAGATATACCAAAAATAAAAGTAAGGCATAATGTTTTAACTTATAAAATATAGACCATCAGTATTGAAGTATTAATTTACAATGTAGACTAAGCAGCATTTTACTGTTGTAGCTGTTTTCGTCCATTGGTTCCCAAAGTATGAGTCAAGCCCCTCTAATCACAAGGATGTGGGCATTTAAATTTTTTTATTTTTAGGTCTCAAACTGGTCATTTAATGAAACCACTGGAAGTTTAGAGAAACAACAACTCTTATGGAAGGGAACCTGTGAAATTTTGGCACAAATCCGGGTAAGGGGTAGACCCAGATTTTTTCACAAATTTTCGTTTGTGTGTAATGTGTTATGGCATTTAAAGGGACTGTTGGGCCTTAGTGGAGGTTTCAGCTCAAATGCTATTCTAGGGGAGAATAATATGAAAATAGAACTATAATACATGTATTTATTTACTTTCCAGCACTGTTAGAATAATATAAATGTATTTGTTTATTGCAGATTGCAAATTAAGTGTATAACTGGTTTTGTCATTCACGGAAAGTGAAAAAACATTTGAGCCAATATGGCCTCGTTCAAAACATTGCTTGTCTGTGCCTCTAATTTTCATTTGATCATTATTGATTTGGGGTAATTAATCTGCATTCATAGGATTTACTTTGTTTATGGTTGCTTGGATACAAAACAAGGCTCATCTTATGCCCCCACCCCCTGGAACGCCTCCTCCTCCAGCCCCCCAACCAGCAAATCCTCTGCCATGCTGTGATTTGTGCAGCGAACACCATGCGCATAAAACATGCAGACCCAAAACTGTTGTGGCGTGTTTCACTATACGTCCAGGTATTTGATCCCCCCTGAGCGGCATTTCCCACTTTTCTTTACCTAACCCTATCCATGGCCCCTGTTCACAGCCCATGAATCAAGAATCACCCCCCCCACCCCCAGCCCCGTCAACACCCTTCCACTGCCCCCCCCCCGCATCACCCTCTGCCCCTCCTCCCGCCCGCTGCTTGTCAAAACATTTGTGAAATCCTATTTTCCTTTAATAAAGTATAGTTCTGTCCTGCAGATGTATGCTTAGATAACATGTCATACTCTGTCTTTGTTGAGAATGGCGCCCCGCTGATCTTCTTAGGCAGTGAGAAAATTGCCTTATTGAAACACGTTGCTTGGAGTGACTATAATGCCACACTGAGGGCCGGCATTATGCACATGACATATTCAAGACCTTGGAGTGGAAAAACTATGAATATAAAGTAATCACTGAAGGCACCTACATGTTTCTCTACCATGATAGCTTTTCTTTTCCTCTAACCTTTGTCAAATATGATGATTTCATGATTTTAGACGAAGCATTTGGGTTTGCAACCACAACCATTGTGGAACAACAATGAATTATTTCTTGCATCTATTTAAGTCTCTCTCCCTCTCCCCCTGCCTCTCTCTCTCATACACACACACACACACACAGTTTTGTGTGTGTGGACGTGATGACAATTATCAAGATTATTTGATACACCCCTCATAAATCAATATATTCCTAATTATTAGAAACACCGACTTTCACCCCAAAAATGTATCCCATGAAAATGGGCCAGAAAATAATGCAGAAAATAATGCAGCTACAATGCAGTCACTACAAGCACTTTGAGTTAATGGGCCAGGCTCCGTGTGCGTGCGTGTGTGTGTGTTTGTTTTTTCGGTGCATGTGTGTGTGTGTGGGAGAGACAGAATGTTCTGGGGGAGCTGTGTAAACAGAAATACTAAGCTACCCCAAGAGTGCACTTTCTCTGTGAAGTTAAGAGCTGGGTACACATGTTTATTACAATTTCAAACAAAATGCAAATGCCATTAAACAAATGGGGATGAGGCAAATTAGCGAGGAATTTAATATTCGCCGGGTCTATGATATAGGACATCTTGTTACGAGACAGTGGTCTGAAGTATCAGTCGCGAGCCGAGCCTTTCATCCAGCTGGCTCTCTTGAGGATATTTGTAATTAGCATCATTTGCCTAATACTTCAGGTTAATTAGAATATTTAATTGAATAGCTCTAATCTTCGGAGATGACTATATTATAATCAAATTAGCACCACCACTAGGCTGGCTATTGAACGTGGCAGACTGCCTGGCTCCTGGTCTCTTATCTGCTCCATCTCCATAGAGCATTCTCACATACTTAATGGTCCATTTGAACTATGCTATCAACATTTGATTATTCCTGAACAACAAAGGCAGCCACACAACCAGTAGGCATAAAAAAGAAGAGATGATAAAGAAAAGTGCTATGGCTCCCATATGGCAGGTTGGGGAGAGCGCTCGCGCTGCGCGAAGCAGCCGAGCCAGGCAGCCGGGCCTGCGAGGCCATCAGGGAGAGGAGTCGACTCAACTCTTACTTTCCTCCATCCGCCCCTCATCCACCGCGCCAAGTGTTTGCCAAGATAAGCAGATGAGGAGACATATGCTTGAGAGGCTTCTGGAGAACTATCGAAAGAGTTTTAGTATGAGAGCCAGATGAAAAGAGGCCCGTAACACGATAGTGTTCACGCTGCTGCTTACAGTAACTGTGTGTTTCCTTAACGTTTACCTCTATTCGACATGGATGGGATGCAGAAGTGCATCAATTACCTTGAAATGCGTTATGGGATTCTTCTGTTTTTCGATTAATCCATCCCCACACATGACTAATGCTCTTAAAGCTCCATTATCAAATGAGATCAGTCATCCTGGGTTTATTGAATTCAAACTGTCGTGCACTCATACACAATGATCTGTCTCACTGAGAGAAAAACAAACTAATGAAAAGCTAAATATTACAGTGCGTTCAATTGCAACAAACAGATGGCAGCTAAATTAAAAGAAATTACATATACATTATCTTCGCTTTATGGCTCCGGTCTAATTGAGACGATTATAACTCCTACCTTTCTACTCTATAATGAAGTGATTTAATTCATTTAGGCTGGAACGTGTTGGAATTGTACTTGCCAGTATTTTGTGTTTAGCGTCTCAAGTGATAATTTTTGACAGTGCCATATGTTTCGCAGGCAATATTTCTTCTTGGTTGAGTTTTATTACATAATTTTATTTGTCCCTACACTGATTTCTTTATATATCTGCAAATGAACTCTTGTTGCAAATAGGTAGCCATATGCCACGAGGAAGCAGAATAGAGGGAAAAAAATATTCCTTAGGCTTTCTGCTAATTTGTTTTCTCGGCTCTGTCTTGCTGTATTGCAGCTGATTGTGCATTGTGGCTATATTAAAATGATAATGAATAAATGTATCATTAATCCAACCCCACCTTCAATGGATTCATTGAACATTGCCACTAGGGGGAATGAAAACATAATTGTGTCCTCAGCCCCTTTTTGATTCCACACTTGTAGCGAAATGGCAAAAAAAAGCAATACAGCAGGTCATCATGACACCTTTTATTTGAGAGGAATTTCAAACAAGACACCTTAGTTTCTTTGCAAACAGAGAACTAACTTCTTTAAATTTACTTTTCCAGACTTGCAACTATGTGATAGCCTTTTTTATAGTTTACTTTTCTTTGTGCAGTTCTCTACACCTGCCTTTAAAAAAATGTTTGTATTGCACTTTTACTGTTATTGTCTATATCAGCATTAATATAAAAATTAGTGTTTTTCCAAGGGAGTGATGTCCTCTTGTTAACGTTTGCCTCTGCTCCACTGGAAAATCTCACTCAATTAATCCACACTCGCATTGTCTGTCACCCACTCGCATTGACTGTCACCCTTATTGTTGAATATGGGATAAAGACTAATTAGGTGTCATGTTGTGGGGTGGGGGTAGTTATGCTGACATCACCCCCTGTGGTGGCAGAGGACAGCCTGATGCGTCAATGGGACCAAAAACGGTTTCAGCTCGGTAAAGAAGCGTCCATCGTTTCTTTGCTGCAGCTTCTGCCTTGGACCCCCGGGGCTTTAAATTGCCATATAAACGGATGCAGCATTGAGAGGTAAATGTTGTCTAAGCGCCACTCACACATTTCAACCCATAGCGTTGTCATTTTGAAAACAATGGCACCATGACTGATACACCTCCTCGGCCACGGAGGGCACAGCTCAGCTCAGCACAGCTCTGGAAGCACTCAGTTAATTCCCAGTGCTCCATGAAAGTGTTTGTAACATTCAGATGTTTGGCATTCCAATTATATTTTTGTGTGTTTTTCTGAAAAAAGCAAAGAATTCTTATTAGTAAGTGAAAAAGAGCAGCAACGCCTCTCGTGGCTCACTGTGCTGTTGACATTGTAAAGCTCCTTGTGCACTGTCTGACAAATTTTCACAACATTTTATTCGCCCCTCCAGGCGGAAATGAAACACACACACGCAGCTGCTGAGTGTACTTCCTTAACTATACTAGATAATTAGAAGGTTCAACATGTTTGTCCAAAGCTTTCAGGGTTGTGATCATTCCCACAAAAATCCCTTTTTCTCATAAACGTTTCAATTTTAGAATATATTCGGGTGATTAAAGATGATTAAAGTCAATTATATGAAATACTTAATTATGTCAAAGTAGTAACAGTTTTATATCGGAAGTGCGGTATGGTTGAGATGCTCGGATTAAAAGCAGTTCAAAGCATGCAAATCTTGATGCCACATGTTTTGATATTAAGTACTATATGGTACTCTACGGGTCTGGAACATTTGACTAGGTCCTTTCAAACTTAATTACTACACACAAAAGACTTTGCAATATTAGATAAAATGTTAAATGCTTCTGTACAGTGAACAGATGCAAAAAAGTGCAATAAAAGCACATCATTTGTACTTTCCACATAACTCCCGTGGAACTAAAGTAAGTGCACATGGGTCCATGTATATATAAACAAATAGCTTGAGACTTCTTCTGAAAATGCATCTAAAACCCCTGAAACTCTACCAGGAGAAGCAGTGGGGTAGAAACCTCTGTGATCTATATTAGGATTGTTTAAAAAAGCCTGTGCCGGCCTACTCCGTGATGTCCAAAGCAGTCAGGCCCCTGTGTATGGTCAGAGTTGGTTTGATGCTGGGTTTGATGGAGTATGTCAGTCCAATCAGCCCAGCTTCCAGAGTCTGATTGGGTCTGCCAGCCGGAGAGGCAGCCCCGATATTAGCTCTACAGCCAGCTGACAGCCGGCATAGAGAGCGGCTCATACGGCACACAACAACAGAGCCGGCACAACTGCAGGGCCACACTTTGTCTGGTTGAGTGTAAAAGATAGTAGGAGAAATGTAAAAGAGGAGAAAGTGGTTTTCAAGCAGAGCTGCAGTGACCAGAGAGAAACTCTTAGATTGTTCCTTTGTGCTGTGACAGTGGCTGTGTTGTACATTATATTTTTATAACTATTATATAGTTATAATACGATAAAACATAAAACATCTCATAATGTCCCACGATCTTGGAAGCTTGTGGGACATTATCTAAAACAAATGTTGCTTTTGTGAATGTTTGAAAAGATAAACCTGTATGTCTGTTTTTCTGAGAGTGAAAAATATATAATAAAACCCAGTGAAAAGTTAAGTAAAAAAATACAAAAAGCAAACAATGTTCTGTTTCTGTTTCCTATGACCTAATTAAAACCCAAAAGTATGTAAGTGGGACATACTGGAAATTAGTGACCATAAATAATTGCATATATATTTTCACTTCCTGTTTATTCAAACCATGAGTGTACTTTGTGAAAACTCCAAACACTAGTCCAAATAGATTTATCTTTACAGGAATGGAGCTATGTCAGCAGCATACTCAACATTAATCATGCATGTCAAGCCAAGTCAATTTATTTGTAAAGCATAAAAAACGTCTCAACCTGTTTTAAAAGGGTTCAAAGAGTAAAATGGGTTTTCAGGTAAGTTTTAAAAGTGTCCAGAGCTGGTGAGGTGTTGATGAGCAGGGGCAGATGGCTCAAATGTTGATTGTATTACAATAAATTGTATTTAAACATGTTTTTCAACTGTAGCCACACAAATAACTGACATTTCACAGCATTTAACACATATTTAACATTTTGAGGTGATTAAACGATACACACTAATGTTGTCAAACCATCAAAGAGTGCTGCACAGTGGGTCTTACTGTTCATGTATATGCATATTAAGTGATGCTTCAGGGATTCTGGCTTGTTTGAAGCAGGCTAAAGCCTGAAACATGAAGCAGAGTTTGGTCTGTGTAAAGCATGTGGGAGACTTAAAGGCTTTAGAAAAGTTCTGGGGGAAATTTTCTCTAAGGTTTATGAGCCATAGCAGATGGGTAGATGACCCAAGTTAATTATTATTGAATTTGTTTTCCCTGCTCCACTGATAGTTACCTCTATACTGATGCAACAATGACAGTGGGTGCTCTCATTAAAGGGAAGGATGTGGCTTGTTCGAGAAAATCGTTGTGAAATTTTACCGTCACTATAAACATGTTCATCTTCACTGTTTATTGTGGTTCACATAAAAATCATGGATGCATCATCATCAATATGAATAATAAAATAAAGAAACATGTTTAAGAGTAAAAGTAATACTGCCATGTGTATACATTAGACCTTCAAACATATATTTTTTCTCCTTCAGCTCTTTATAAGTGCTTCTAAGGAACGATGCATAATCTTGAAATTAGATAGTCAGGCATGTATAATATATGGTAACATAATTGCTGAATGTTTAGGGGCCATCTTGCCTTCTGTTTGGTCTTACAAGGAGATGTTACATAAATGTTGTACGGATAAACCTTCCCCCCCGTCACGATGAAATACAAAACAGATGAAACACAAACTATACGCTTGTGCTGAACTTCACTCCAACTGAAGCGGTTTGGCTCAAATATGATTTAAACAAGCCTAATCCATCCCTAATGTATTTGCATGGCATCGCAATGTACTGCTGGGCTTTGAGTTTGACATCAAACAAGGTTGATTATACTATCGCTAACTGAGAGCTGGGTGGAATGATTCTTTGCTTTACTTGACAAAAACTTCAAAAATAAATAAAGTCAGTCATGAAGTGATAACAATATGTACTTATTTATTGTATGGGACATAACAAATACTAATGTTAACATAAAGTTAACTAATTCCTTAGGTTATGTGTGATTTAAAGGGGACATATGTTTTTTCAGATTTTTCTTTCCTTTAGTATTTTATATTTGTTTTCGTGTACGTGAAAGATCTGCCACTGGACAGTTTGAAACTCCTCATCTGGACGTTTCGTGATGTCACCTCATGACTTTTACGTAGTCAGTCATGCCCCCTTATAAATCCAGGTAAAGTGCAGACCTTCAGTCAGGAGTGGGGCAATAAAGAGACAGGAAGTAAAACCAAGTGTTTCAGACAGAGGCTGTAAAGAGGAGCTGCAGCAATGGACACTATGAGGAAAGTGATGCATTTTCTGAACATTATGAGAATAATGTCTCCTTCAAGACCTTATTGAGAGGCCTCAAAATACCTTTGGTCACATCAGGAAGGTTTCAGGTAAATGCAGGGAGACCATTTCCTTGTTTGTGTGACATTTGCAGAGTAATAATACAATGCAGAGATAACATTTAGGCTTTAGGACAAAAAGGTGTAGTGTTAACTCACAGATCAATTGATCATACATGAGAAGTCAGAGCAGGCAAGGCAACCCAAAATAGCCAGGACGCAGGCAAACATCGAAAGGGCCAAAAACAAAAGCACAAGTAAAATACAGAGAAGAAGCACTAGGACAAACACTCGAAATACACTTAAGAGTCACAAGACAATCTCTCAAAGCACAATGAGAAGTACAAGGAATCAGGAACTGCAAAGACAGGAAATACTAATGATGTACAAAATAAAACAGAAAGTGGAATATGCAGAAACGTAACAGGATGTGACAGCTTGAATCCGGCCAGAGATTTCTCTGCACATTTTCAAGACTGTAGAATTAGAAGATTTTAATGAATGTAGCAATGATTAATCATTTAGTTATTTAGCTCTAGCGAGAAATTGAAAGCCATTATTATTTTGAAAATTACTTGTTTTGGTGCCCCCTCAGTGATAATATCAATAAGACAGTGTGCTGGTTTTTGAGATTGTTTCATCCTCAAAACTTGAGCTACAATAGATGACTGTCGTTGAAAACAGCAGGGTCTTCCATATTTTTGTTTGCATCGGTGCTGTCAATCAATCCTGAGTTCAGAATTGAACTTCTGTAAAAATGTCGATACTTGCAAGGAGCTCATTACGAGCCTTTATTCATAGTTTTCAAGAAAGTTGGGTCGGGTGGTTGGATTCGTTAACAATCACAACTTTTCATTTCCCAGTCAATGTAGTTTTTTTTTATCTGTGACAGTCCTGCAGTCTTAATTTTTTACAGTAACTGTAATGACATAATCGAGTAGTTTTTAAGGCATAACCCTTACCCAACAGTACCAGTTCCACAACCTTCACCATGTGTTTATTATGGTCAGCAAGACGACGAAGGTCTGCTAAGTCTGATGCTTGTAAGCTGTTGTGTGAGATGGAGGAGGACCTGATGTCATGACATGAGCTAAACATTAGTTCCTGTTGGTGAAAGGGGCTGCAGGATGAGCAGCCATGGCTTGTACAGCCGCTCCCAGATAAAGAGTGAGACGGAACTAATATGAGCTTTTAATGTGAAGCTGCAGTTGTATCCTGTCCAGAATGTCACTTGGTATAGTATATACCTCCGCCAAGACCCAATAGTCTCCTTTGAAACCACATTTGAATTCACTATGTCATTCACAAGTATCACTCCCCTAAACATCCCCGTCTTTTTTCATCTAGATCCACAAATACTCTTAAAAATCAGAGAAAATGTAAAAAAAATACAAATGCTTGTAGGTGAAGTGATTTTCCTTGATCAGCCCCTTTTTCCATTTGGCGCCAAAATTCACTGATTTCCTTCTTAGCAATTTTCACTTTCTTCTCCCAAATTTCCATAATTTCAATTCCAATTTATTCAGTAGTACTTCTCTGCCCTATCTCGCCAATTACCGCGATGGTGGAGAATAATCTAAATAAAAATCTTGCTACTTTGACATGACTTCCCTTTTGAGACAAGGTTTAGAAACAGGACATATAGCCACCCTTACAGTAAAGAAGGACTGAGCATCATATTCACTGAGCAACACTACATGACTGCCATGAAAGTCTAAAATAAGCTCAAAGGAGTGAGTCTCAAAAGAGTTTAGACTTAATTTCACCTCAGTCATCATGGCAAAACTACATATAACGTCATGACGGAAAAAAAAGCCCAACCATCAAACCCAGTCTGGATGGGCTGTAACATACAACACGCTTAGACATGACAAATAATCCATCGCTGTACTGGCTCAACCTAGATGAGCAAGTGAGAGCAGATAGAGTAGAGATGTCCACAGCCTTCTCACGAATCCATTTGATGTTGTCAGAGAAAACTGACTGTTATAGTGTAATAGTGGATATTTTTGTTTCACAGCCTTTGTAGCAATCAATTAGTTAATCCTGGCTGAATGTGTACAGGAGGTATACACATGCAAAATGTAAACATGATAAGGTTAAAACAAGTCTGAGTAACAGATATCTCACATCCAGACATTGTTTTTCCATTCTTTGCTCTGAGACAATATGTAGCAGCGTTTGTCATCGGTTATCAGGGGATGATATATAGTCTAGCCTGCAGAGAAACATGTGTTGTGCTTTAATCTAGAGTGCATAGGCCAGTATTCATGGCCAGCAGCTGGAGAAAATCACAGGAGACGAAGAGTCCACCGTGGAGAGAGGAGACATACGGCCTGCCTGCTTGGCAGATGCTGGTTCTTGTTATCAGCCCTCTCTCCACCTTATTTATGTGGTGACTTACAACCCGACACCCTCTTCTTCCCCTTGTGCACTGCTACATCGCCCACACACTCACATTTTCATATGACTAAACGTGTGCTTTGTTGCGCTTGCTGACGATGGATACAGCACGTTCTGGTGCAGACACACTCAGGTGGAACTTTCCTGAGGATGTACGTCATCCTGATAGGGGCTATATGAATGTATTTGAATGTTTTGGCTGTTGATACACAGACAACAGAGCTTTAATCGTTTTAACCAATCGCGCAGAATCCTGAGTTCAGCATCAAACTTAATTTCTTGAATCACCAAGAGCTGTAGTAAGTCTTGTTTTGCTTAAATTTTTCTCATATACGCTAGTTAGCCTTAGCAAGCCTTCCGATCCGATTGCAAGGTGACTGTAGCAATCCAATCTGGTGAGGAAGTGGCTCTCAGGGTGTCTATGTCCTTTAAACACAACAAAGATGCGAAGGTCTTGGTAAACGCAGTGAGAACTTACATAAATAATCTTAAAAAAGAAGGTCACCATTTAAATTGTGTCTGTAAGCAAGCTAAGATTCAGACATGTAGGTAAACCATGTTGATACGTGCTAAAAGACGTTGGAAGAGAAGCTGCACATCCAACATTATGTTACAAAACATTAGGTTATTTCAATCTGTTAAAACAACAAGTCATGCATGTGTTAAGGAGCATTTCCTGCTGTTTCAGGCACATGGTACAATTCCATTATCTATCAGCTCCTTATTGTCTCAGAAGCAGTGAAACACCTGCACAAGCTTTTCATCTCCTCTCGGCCTCATATCCATATATTAGTTTCTGTTTTACACCCCAGTTTCACACCGCTGCTCTCTTATTGACAAGCCCCTACTGTGATATTTATGTCACATATTTAATATGGACATGGGAATGATTATCAAATCCATAGTTGCCAAGAGAGTCCGATCGGCCTTAAATAATGGATGAGCAAGGATGCGACTCAATTTGTGAGGCCGCGCAAAAAGACAGGGCAAGTGCAGCCATCGACCCCTCCGCCCACCCCCTCCGCTTTCCCTCCTCTCCAGAACGTCATTATTCTGGTCGATCTTTTCTCCCCTCGCTTGACATCATTCAATGTAATCATCCTTCAATAAAAAACCTGCTTGTAATAAAAGGAACAACCCGGGTCAATACACAGAATATGGAGAAGGATGACCCTGTGCTAGGAGACAGCGTATAAATGGCCCTCTTTATCAAAGCGGATAGCCGCCTGGTGCCTTAACAGGAATTCGACCGTGGCCGGAGTTATCATTACTGTTACCTTTTGTATCATCAGTGTTTGTGCTCTGTGAATATGAGGAAGAATGATGGCTACATTAATGAATCAATGGGCTAATGAAGCAGCCATTGTGTTGGTTTATTGAAATACACTCAGGAAAATTGAAGACTTCTGCAGCATCTCTGTGCAGAATGTTCCGCTGTCATATCATGGATTGCCTCACTCCGGCACAACAAAAAGGAGACAGGATATCAACATAGGGGTCGGCATCTACCACGCAGCACATGCACAGAAAGCAACATCATTTGCAGGGGAAGAAGTGCTGGAGAGAAGAAAAGTGCAAAAAGAAAAACAAAGGTCACAGCATTGTGACATGCTGTGCTACCACCATGCAGCAGCCAATCTAACGGACCAAGGAGCCCTGTCTGGACTGAGGATGGTTCGAGGGTCAAATTAGCTGACAGGGTAATTTTGCAAAGACGACATGCAGAGCCGCTGATTATCCCTGTGCTTGCATCATTTTTGTTTATCAAAAAATGTTAATTGCCTGTTTTTACGAGTGGGAAAAGATTAAAAGTTAATAGGAGAGACTAAATAAACACAATGCAATTGCATGAGGGTGTAGAAGATGGTAATTAATTTGTGGCCACCCCTGAGCTAATTAGCTAATATAAAGCAGGAAAAAAGAAGTTAATGAGCCTTAATGTAACTGATACACTGAAAAGTTTAGACTAATGAATTTATGAATGCGTGAGGAAATCCACTTCATGCCCGCTTCAACTTTCATGTTGCGAGGCACCTCCTGGAGATGGAAAACTTAGTTGTTCTCTTACTTGATCACCTTCAGTGTGCAACTTAAGTCTTTGGCACTATAAACAATTTCATAGCTCTGGTTGGTTCATCGTGTGAGGGCAGAATCAGAAGTGCCGCATCCATGCCGAGCGAGAGATGGTGGACCATGGGAGGGCCCATATACCGGCCCAGCGGTTAGTTTGTTTTGTCGCTCTTTAGGTTGGAGCCGGTCTGAGGATACAGGAGCGTTTATATGGGGAGGTCTGAGGAGGTCAGTTTGCTCGAAGGAAGGGAGGTAAAGAGAATAATAATCTGCTGTGAGCTTCCCGTGGGGCTCGTGGTGTGGATGCTCAAGGGGGCTATGTCACTATCTCAGCTGCTGCATGCCGATCCCAGCGTTCACCATCATCTAAACCTCACTTTTCATATCTTCCGCTGGGTTCTGAGTGATTGGTTTGTCACTTCTTAGCATGTTCATACCTGTAATATCTATCTGTCTCGCTCCTTTCACCTCCGGATGTTCATTTGAAGAAACAGCTTATTATTTCAGTGACTACTGTGCTGACCGCAGAGGACATTACTTACACTCAATATGTTCACAATGGCATTTAGTGTTGACACTGCGCACCGAGGTCCATGGGTAATTTGAATGAAATTATAGGGCCGTGATGAATCCTGCTAGTGAGTGGGAGCCAGAGCAGCGAGGTAATCAGGTAATTGCAGCTTTCATAAATGTAATTTATCAGGAAGGCATAGTCCAGCGGTGGTAGCTGAGAGCCGAGCACAATTTGCCAACGCTTCAGATTGACCTGCCCAGCTCTCACACAGTGACATGTGTCTTTATGAGCTACAGGGAAGCATACTGGGGGATAAGGCAGAAATACCCCTATCGGAGCATCCCTATCATATGACATGAATCAGTGCTGGAGGAGAACTTCATCCCACACAGTTTGCTGTTCTTTTTCCGTGATGTACAGCAGGTAGTTTGTCAGACAGTCACACACTGAAGCACAGATGCTCTTAATGATGTTCATATAATAGGTTTCTAAAAGAGTCAACGACTGTACTGCAGATGGGAATGTGATGGAAGAGCCGGCGTGCCATGTAATCTGTACAGTACATAATCAGCAGTTGAAGGAAGTATATTTGGGTTTATACTTCTGATTACTAAGAAAGAAATGTGTCAGCGGTAAACATACAGCGCAGTCTCCAACACCCAGATTGTACTGCTGCTTAGTTATTATGTCAATGTTACCGTGGGATAAAGTAGGTAGCTGAGGAATATATTTGTCATTTCTGTACATTAAATATAAGGGTAATTTTTACTAATTGTTTGGCTCAGTGTAAAGAATGGACACCACTGGTCAGGTGCTGTCAAAAAATTGTATTAAAATCTGTTCACCAGCACATGAAGCTCACAAGCAACACATTCTATCTCATTGTTCGTCAATTTCTGCAATACTATCAGAGTACTGATTTTAATGCTGTTTTTTCACACCAAAACTGAATGAAAAATTGTGTGTGATGAGATAACAAACAATTCTCAATCCATAGGTGTGAATAAATACATAATTCATACAAGGAAATGCTGCGACATCATAGAGGGGGGAAATTAAAGACTAAACTCACATAAGACAGGTGCTGACACTAGCAGGTCATCAGGTCTTGTGGAAAACAAACTAGAGTGAGTGATGCTACACACAAACTTGCTTTGCATTGAGAGATTCACTCTTCAGTTACAATAACATTTATTTATTTTTTATCTAGATCTAAAAAGTCAATTTGAATAAGCTTAGAGTCAATAAAAGTGTATAAATGTACATGCATACAGTGTATATGCTATAACATACACCATCAAGCCTTCATGCACCAGTAGTCTACATCAGACCTATTTCAAAGGGATTCAGGGGGTGTTGTCATCGTATCTTTTGTGTTAGAAGACTGCAGCAGCATCAGTGTGCTCTTCATCACCGGCTACACGCCTCGGCTCAGATCTATATGAAACGCCGGCACCCAACCTGTTGAGAGGCGTGTCGAAAGCTCGGTCACAACAATTTGTCCCCTAATTCGAAACCCTACAGATACACTCAAGGCCGATCCACACATAGTCAGACGGAAAAGCAGGTACACATCATCATCTGAAAAAAAACTGAGGACAAAATGAAATGAATGGAGGCTCAATGTGTTGGTGTAACGACCTCTGTAATAGTCTTCACTGGACAAGTCAGAGCATGGAAAAAATAAAGCAGTGGGATGACAAAGGCTTTGTTTATGGGTCAAATACTCATTTCATAAAACCTCCTTCAGAAAACTGAAACATGATAGGTCAAGCACAGGTCTAAATGCCTTTTCCAGTTTTCCTATTTTCCAATTTCAACATATCCGTCTGGTGTCCGTGCTCTCTCGCCTCTGTAATGGAAAACTATTGCGGAGGCATTTCTCCGTCAGCCGGGGTCAAAGGGTCATCACTGATGTCACTCTCAAAGTAACCAGTGGCAAATAGGTCCTGACATGTGCTCTCCAATGAGAGAATGAGACCGGACAGGTCCTCTGGCTCTCCGACTGATAAGCCATAGAAAAGAATATGTGACGCTTGGAGCATCACGGCCACTGCCTCTGCCTTTTTGAACGACTAACACCACCTTTCGAATTAAGGCACAAATAACAACGGGGTGACCTGAAAGGTGAAGTTTTATTCCCTCTGTCTTATTTATATTTTTCTCCCACAATGCACCATCAATTTGGAAAATTCAGAATGTGGCAGTTGGTCCTTTGACTGCATTTCCGTAGCATGTTACTAATATCATTTTATCTAACTTGTTCATCTAACATCAAAAGACGTCTATGACAAGAGACATGTCATTTCACATCTCCGATTTGTGTTTCGCGACATGCAAGTGACACTCTTCCTCCCCTCCCACCTCCTGCCCGTCTTTGTCTCAAGTGTTAGAGCGAAACAAATTCCCCTTGTTCCCTGTCAGATGCATGTCGTGTAGTGTGTGATTTGCTATGCACATCCCCGCAGTACGGATTCCTACGCCTGTTTGTTCTGTGCAAGCGTGCAAGTGCATCGCCATGCGCAGCATGACAACTCTCTCTCTCCGCCCTGGCTCCTGCATCTTCACATCTCATCTCTCAGCGGAGAATAAACGCTACAAATAACATTAAGTGCAAAAAGGAAGCGATCTAATAAAAGTAAATCTCTTCATATCTCACTGATATGTTGATTACAGCCTCAGTTTATTTTCCTTTTTCCCCATCTCTCTCTCCCGTCCTCTCACTGTCTGTGTCCTCACTCTCCACTTCGCCAGTCAGGAGAGGATGACTGAATGAGCAGGAGACTGGCGTTTTCTGATAGAGTCACACCACACAAATGGAGTCAATCAGGGGCCCGGCTGGAAAAAAAAATTCATTTTCTGACAGACGTGTCAGGGAGATCGTCAGGTACTCCATGACAACAAATCCATATCACTAAAAAGAAGAAAAAAAAAGGAGAGAGAGTTGAGTGAAAAGCAGGAAGCCTGACACAAAGTGTAAAACAGGAATCCTCGGAGCGGATTCTAAGTCAATCAGAGCACTTACCTTTCAGCTGTCCATAACGCTATTTCATACCAATTATTACCCCCACTGAGCAGGTGACAGGCTTATGAGCCCGCGGCGGCACCGCCTAAACTCCCGGTAATCCCGAAAATGACGGATTGGGAGGGAAGCCTTGCAGTGATTTGTGACAAAGTAACTGCACGTAGACTCCTGTACTTAGAAACGTGAGAGCGGTTTGTCTTCATGCTTATGGTAACACTCTCCACTTTGATTTGATGCATGGCTTTTAGCTCGCCTCACCAATATACTCGGCTTATGGTGGAGGGCATCACCATTCAAGGTCTAAATTGAAAAATCGCTGTAGGGTGTCCATTGGCTGTTTACTGTGTATAAATCGATGAATTAGGTATTTTTGTGTATATGACATATCCCCTTTATATCAGTAATTGGTAATAGCATCACTCATTTTACTTTGCGTCGTCTTTTAATCCTTCTTTTGTTTTCTTGCACTTTTATTTTCAGGCATCAAACTTCTCCAAACGTTGCCGAAGTGAAGCAGACATATACACAGACAGGCCATAAAGGTGGTCGCTTTGTTTGACTGTTACCCATAAAACCCCCGAACTCCTCTTGCTTGTAATTTTTTTTCCCCCTCTGCCAAACCCTTAAGTCTTAAAGCTTCCCCCGCCTGTTATATTTCCTCCACATCAATATGTCACCTAGTTCCGCCACGGCAGGATGTCAACTTAATGCAACTCTAAGGTTAAGAAAACACCATCTTCTCCCGCTGACTGATCGCCTGTCACCGCTCAAACAAAAAAAGTTTAGAAATTTGATCCACCTGTCATGTCGCCTGGTGATTATGAATCTCTTCCTTCCAGCTGCTCCGAGGCCCATTCAGACGCAGTCTAGCTTGGCCTCGCTGTGCATTAGCTCCATGGACGAGCGAGCAGACTTCAAATCACTCCCGAGTGGGTGAGAGAGTGAAGGAATCCAGCTCATCTTAACGTAAACACCCGGGCCCACCAGAATAGACACCACAGCAGAGAGACTGTGTCTCTATTCTGAGAACATCTTGTAATCTGATTTAACTTATAGGAGTCATACACCACGAATTGAGCCACCTGGATGATTCCATTCATAATCTCCACATTTCCTTCACATGAAAAAAGAGGACAAGTTGAACAAATTAACACTAAAGTTAAGATCTTGACAATCTTAACACACAGACACCCCCCTACCTGTGTGCGTTTCCCCTTCCTGTGCCCGAAGACGAGAAGGCAAACACAAAGAGAGAATTTGTGTGTGTCTTTATCTCTAACCTCACGCTGAACTGCAAATGACCTTCTGAGTCAACTGCATTAGCTTGGGGTGGTCAGACTAAAGAGTGTGTGTGTGTGTGTGTGTGTGTGTGTGTGTGTGTGAGTGTGTTTGGGGGGGTGCGAGACAAGAGAGAAAGAGAGAGAGCGGGGATTTTTCAGGCTCTCCATTACAGTTGTTTAGGTTAGAGGGGTTAACTCAATGAGGCTAAGTAAGTTTGAACTGTGAATCACATCAACAGACTTGCGCATTCACTTATGCACAACTGCAAATGTTCAACCCGGAGGTAATCACATTACCTCTGCTTTGCCTTTATATAAATTACAGGGCTGAGGCACTGTGAGCAGTAGAGGTCCCTGAAGTTATCATGCTCTTTTTGTTAACCTTTATTATTATGGGGTTATCTTTAGGTATCTTTAGGAACCATGCCAGTATTGCTAATGGATGGACTTTGAACTAGCAATCCCTGCAATCTCAAATGTATCCACCCTGCTTTCTTAAACCTGCTTAGGAAAAATTCCTTGGTTTCACTTTTCAGACAGCGACTTCTTCGAGTGAGCCCCCTTCGTCTTTTCCCAGATAGGGCCCGAGCCTGATTTATTATAGATTTTCTGTGTTTTGATTGTTTTGCTGAGAAGCAAGATGGGAAGATGGGACTTCCAGCTGCTCTGGATGCTTGGGAGTCCTGGGAGTCCTGGCCCGACTGCCCTCCCGGCTGGCCCGGCCAAGTGGGCATGCGCTGTTATGGGCCACAACGGGGGGCTGATGGGGCTGCAGAGGCTGGGCCAGAGAGGCCACAGATGCCTTAAGTGACTTGGCAATGATGGGATGGCGAAGGGTTAGGAGCACGGCTTGTAAATATATCAAAACCGTTTTTCAGTGATGTGTGAAAAAAGAAAAACCAAACAAAGAAATTGTGTAAACTTTTTATCCACGATGCATGTCAATTTTGTAATTAACATCAGTTGAAAACAAGGTCAAGGCTTTTGAACTTAAGCATTTTCTTAAATACTGACACTGTGTATTCAATAAGTCAAGTTTAGAATATTTTTAAATGTTACAGATATAAATTCTCCATATCCAAAATTACACTGGTGCTGAAATCAGAATTATCCTTTGTCCTTTCTCTGCACACCTTTGAACAAGGATGATCTTGGCTATGTCTCAAACACAGACGCCTCAGGAAGGGCTTCCAACCTGCACCAGAATCTTGCACCCATGATACCAGACCAACAGAAGGACCCCCCATTAGATAGTAATTCATGTGGACGCTGTGGGACCCAGATATCATTATCAAGCAACAGAACTGCCAGCTTTTTGTTGTGCCACAGTCTGGTGTGATGTGCAGTCCTGGATGCTCGGGGAAACAAATGTGTATTGTTAATGTTGGGAAAGGATTTTTTATTTTTTTATTGTTAAGTATGTTGACCAAAACAAAACATTATTTATTTATTGTATGAAAAAAGCGCTGCATATTATAGTCAAGTCCTTTTAAGAGTCATGTACTTCCCCCATCCTTAACATCCTAATCACGTCTTTTTTGATATACAACACTAATCCATCAAGTTTTGTGGTAATCATTTCAAACCACAATCACTCCCACTTGCTCCCATTTAGTTCTTACTGAGGCTTGCACATGTGGCATTAATGTATTTTGTTCTCAACAGTGGCTTTGTATCAGTCTCCATAAGTGGATTGACTTAACATCACTTTTATTCTCTAACATCAAACTGTGAATAGTAGTGTGTATACGTACATTAATCAAAAAACTGATCATCTGTACATTACAGAGAAGAGATATAGAGCATTTTTGACTTTCTCTACACTCCTCCCGTTTGAAACCCTCTCCTGTGACAGCCCTCGAGGAAAGCTGCTCACACTGTGAAATGCAAAAAAAATGGAGGTGATCAGGTGGGACCCGGGGAGAGAGAGAAAAGGAGAGAGAGAAGAGGGGGGGGGGAGAAAAGCCAAACTAGTCCCTTTAACTTTTTAAAGACTTTTCAGCATTTGTTCTGCACACTTACCTACGCAAACTCCAAGGGGCCACAGTGACTGGGGTCCCATTTCAGGCCCAGCGTGGAGCCGGAGAGCTCCTCAGCTGTAAAATGAGAGCGCCGGAGCGCAGTGTGAAAATGGATTAGCCTCGCTGAGATAAGGGAAGCCCTCAGCGAGCCATGCACGCCTTCAATGGGGAAAAGAACTGCTGTACAAATTGTTTTTGGTACATTAAGTACCTGTTACTTTATTTCACAGATGGAAAACAATAACACAGGCTCCGGGGTTGGAACTGGCGCTGCATTGAGGAATCTGAGAGGTTGGGTCCACCTTGCAACCACAGAGTTTGCCCTTTTTTCGTAATACGCAAAGTGATTTTCATAAGGGCTTTCGACTGAAAGAATTCAACAGACCAACGTAACATATGATGATAAATGACAAAGTGCCAGGGCGGCAGCCGACAGGAGACTGAGGGAAATCATACAGAATATCCATGTTAATAGAAAAAATAAAATAAAATAGAAAAAAGGCTGAACGTTCCCACTCAGCAACCAGGGCAGGGATTTTTCATTAATAGGCCCGCTGCCGCACCAGGGCCCCCCAAATTAAATGAGTGTGTCAGATCCTGGATGATTTATACATTTGGACTGATCTAACAGCTCCGTGGAACAGCTATGACACCCTGACAAGCCAACAATGGATATGAAAAATGAGCCAATACCGCCGCACTAAATCTGAGACTTTCAAAGGCAAACGCACGCATAGAATCGAAACCTCTAACATACTCACAAGTATAATGAAAATAAAGTGGGGAAAAAAATCCCCATAAGATTTTCTGCACAATTTTAGCTAAATCATTCAGTGTTTATATGAATGGAGTGATGGAGACAAATTGGTCCGAGTGGAGTGTGGCAGTACTTTGCCTTTCTGATGTCTTTTTGCGGCTGTGCACAGAGCACATCACTTTACAGCTAAATGAGATATCAGGCCTATTGCTGAGCTTTGACTCAATAGGAATATGTCAAATCAAGTTAGAGCCAAGGTGCTTTTTTCTGAACACCTCACCTCTCCTTCTGTTTCCATCACATTTAAAATACATGTGCAATTTATTGTTTCTTTTTTCTTCCCGGTAACTTTACTTAAAAAGGAAACAATGTTTGGGTTTCAGTGGCAGCAGAAGCCAACGTCAACCTTCCTCCATGCAGTGGCAAAAGCCTGTTTATAATTGCATTGTGTGCAAGGCTAGTGGCCTTACTCTCTTGTTAGATGAAGTGATAAAAACCAGCATGATGGACTAAAGCATTTTTGCTTTTCTTAGTATTGTCCTTTTACCCTCTCATTCTCTGTCTGATGAAAAACTGCACTTGGTGTTCCTCAGAGCTCAGCAGATTTAGAGGAAACAATTACCAGTCCGGTGATCTCTGCTTCCCCAGTCCCGCCGATAAACACCCAGCGCCCTGAGGTATGGTCAGAAAATGATACAGTTTTAAACGGGTTAAATTTCATTGTTTCCTTTACACACCCTCTCTTCCTCTCATTTCCCCCCCACTCCTCCACCCCCCTCTCTCCCTCTGAGGTTTTATTTCACAAAAGTGCAAACACATTTTTTTGTCGATGGGGGCAAAAAAAAACAGAGGAGAGAAACGATAAAGAATATGAAAAGCCCATCTTCACAGAACATTAGACATCGCAAAACAACCCAAAGCTATGATCGGATATATCAAAACTGACAAGTAAAAGTTGATTGCTGAGCGTCTATTGATTGAGCAATATTTCACTGGGAGAGCACAGCTTCATAGTTGTCTTCACCAAACCCGGCCGCAGAGCCACATTTAATGGAGACTGTCTGTGTAAATAGTCTGCACAGATAAAGATTTTAACTTGATATTACACAACACACATGATACGACAACATCAGGATCAGGTTTTGATCCTCAAAAGGACTTCAGTTGTTTATATTTACTGTAAACCTTGTTTGCATGATGGCAGTGCAATGAAGTATCAAATGTAGCTGATGTGTGTTCTTATGTTTCCACATCAATCTGTTCATGCATAGGAGGCCAGTGTTTGACCAAAGTGAGGTAAAGAGAATGGAGTTAGTTTGTGTTATGATTTCCCGTAATAGCAGCCAGAGCATTCTGTCGTAAAGGTATAGGATATTACAGATTTACAATGAAAAGAAGAAAATATTGGCCTACAGTTTACTGCACTGTAAAAAATGAATACCATGTCAGTATTGAAATAATATTCAATTTTAATGACACTTTTTAAAAAATGTCATAAATTAGGACAAGCTTAATACCAAAAAGCAATCTAACCAAACCTATTTCTAATAGTACTACCATATAATTTGCAACTCTTCAAAGGAATTGTTTGATATATAACGTGTTCCTTTTCCTTTGACACTTTTTTTTCTCCAAAAGTAAGATGAGTAAACAAAGCAAACATTAAGTGATACTGCCATTAGTTGATTAGCTTAGCTTAGCAACTAGTCATGCTTGGTCTGAAGCTTAACAAATATATATCTTGTTTATAGAAAAACTGAAGGATAAAAAAGGTTCGGCTTCTACTCTCTGAATGACGAATAAAATTCAATTATTTACATTATGGAATTTGGACTGAGGCTGGTAAACTTTTACAAAATATTGTTTTTACCCTTTATAGTTCAGGTTGTAACCCTATAATGCTATAATATGAAATATAAGAAAATGAAAATTGAGGATTTTAGATTTCATATTCAGAAAACGTGGACACAGATAATGACTGAAGCTTCTGTGGTGGTAAAAGGTTAAAAGGTAGAGCAGTGATGATTTATGGGCAGTAAAAGCCAACTTCAGGCTAGGAGGTCATGGGAAAGGTTGTGAGACTTGGGAGGTGAGAACAGGCAGAAATGCACCTTTTCCATATTCTATTTGACCGTGTCACATTTAGTTATGGCGGGCGTGCAATGATATGATCATCTGTAAATTGTGCCTTTATCCCTCCTATGCGAAAGAAAGAGACAGGGAAAAGAAGGGGATGAAAAATAGGAGAGATGCTTGACAGGGAGTGAAACACTTGAGCTGTAGAGAAGGCCAACAGTGCCGAGCACAGAGCAGCCCAGGAGTGATTGAATGATCCCATTCTGGGCTCTTTGTTAGACACTAGGCAGCGATGTATGAAGATTGATACACAAGTGCTCGACTCGGTTTGCTGGATCATCAAACCGATTGATATTATACTCCAGCCAAGGATGAAGACAAAGTAAGTGTTATCATACTCAATACTGGGGCTTGTCAGAAGCAGGAAATCATCCCATGTCACTGGTTATGGAAGCGTTTCGCTGACTGTCATGAGAATTTATCTCGGAGATGTGGCGCTCCATGGCAGTGTGCAGCTGACGGCAGAGGCCGCACCGTAAAGATCTTAGCTAAAGATTGAATTACAGCATTGTGCTTCGGACTGCATTTATTTCACCACTATCATGTTCATCACCAAAGATACTGTAAATCCCCAGTCTTCTTATCAAGGAGCCATTTTTTGTCACGCAAATAACATTATTCATGGTGCTATCATTATTCAGATAACATACACATTACATCAGATGATTTGTTTATCTGTTGTACAGCGAGGGCTTCCTACATTACCCCTGAGGTTTCTCCAGCCTCCTCATTATTCCTCTGCCCTGGGAGCAGTCAGTGCAAAGTGAACGTAATATCTGTTTGGTGGCTCCATTGAGAGGGTGACGTGCAGTTTCTGAACTACATGAACTGATATCTCCCTTTAGAAACTGAGAGCACGGCACTTGATCAAAATGTCTTCAAGAATGTCCTTTTTTTTATATCGAGCAGAAACACCTTGTATAAAGAAACAAATGAGGTTTCTTGTTGAGTAACTTGGCAACATACAAATTCCAGAGAGATCTAATTTCATTATTATATTAATATTATTTCAGTGTAGTTATAAATTAAGCTATAGTTACCATGCACCTCATTAACTGGAGCACATACTGTATGAGTGACATTGTTGGCTCTGCACAGAAACATCCCTTCTATTTATTTGCAGAATGATTCAAAGCAGCAGTGCAACCATTTATTGCTGTCCAGTCCAGTAGTCTATTCCATCCTCCATCTTCTTTGTTCCTCAAAATTACATAATTAATTGTTAAAAATGACGAAAATCCCCTTCTGCCTGTCTCCCCACCCTCACAGCGCCACCTGCAGTTAAGGAGCTACTGAGCCCCTCCCTTGAGATTGGTTTCTTAGGTTTTTGACATCACGGTTCCTGGCTGTCACAATTTTCTGATTGCCATTTGTTTACTGGTGTCTTGAGGTGGAAACACTCAGCCATGGATGGCACTGACTGCTTATTTCCCTCAAAATATGTGTTTTATTATACGAAAGGCACAAGAGGGAAACTTCCACAGGAGTGTGACTTTAAAGACCCATGAAGAGATTTGCATAGTTAGACTGAAAATGCTGTGATATCAGGCAATGGTCCATGTTATATATTTATACGTAAAAATAAACACTAGTCATAGCAAGACAAATAAAAGTAATAAAGAATGATCATTTTAAATGTTGTTACCTTCAAATACTACTCAAGGACAGTAATTGAGTTATTACAGTTAGTTACTATTACATTAATGCTTTAGGAAGACATGTTCATGTTAAAGGTAGGATGGGTAAGTTGCTCCACTTTTTCTTATTTGTTGTAATCATCTTCACGTCCAGATAGCCATCAAGCATGTGTTTTCTGTCATAAGGCCCTTTCTAGGCCTTCCAGGATTGCCAACCCCAGCTTTACACAATTTATCACAATTTTAAAATGAAGGGGTTAAATCCAAATAGAAATAGAAAAACTCTAACTTGATCAAATCATTGTGTAATTCCATTTTATCAGCAATTCTGTAATGTACTGTTTGACTTTGTGAGTCACTGACTGCAGTGGGCTCATACTAACAGCAGAAGCTTCCTGGTGCTGTTTAAAGATCCAGAGACGCAGTCGATATAAGTACGTGCCTCCCTCTATGGAGTGGTTTTATGCACACTGTAAAGCTGTCATTTATGTCTGTGCATACAGGGCCCTCACCATGTCGACTCTGTAAAAGCCATGTATGGGAAACACTGCAGGCCGTGGCACTTACGGCTATTTCTCCTTACATTCATCATTTAAACATGTGCTCGCAGGCAGCAGAGGGCTGTCAAAAAGACTTACTGCTTTTCATCTTCATATTGAAATTTCCGAAGAGCTAGTTGTCCTGCTGCTTGTATTATATCAGTTCTATTCTTATGGGATAAAGTTGTAATACAGTCACCCCAGCTATACACAAAGGGAGACACAGACACACATTCACACACACCTTGTCCATCCAAGTGGGATGCTTGAGCCAAGAGGTGCTTGCTATGATTTGGCCTTGTTAAGCTGTTGAGCCTGAAGAGAGAGAGAATTACCTCTGTTGGGAGGCAGACATATGTGTGTGTGTGGTGTGTGTGCTATATACGAATGTCTAGTGGTGATGGGAACAGGAGGGGGGGGTGCACTAGCTTTGAGTTAAGGGCTCTATCAAGGGACAAACTTCTCTGGCACCACAAAGCCACATGATCCATCTCCCTTTTTAGCTGGTGTCAGGACCATTTTATGTGATGATGATTTGATGCTTGGGCACTGGGCCTCCTTCTCCCCCGCTCAGATTGAGCTATGATAGTCAGAGCTGGGATCACTGGGATCACTGAGCGGCTGGGCTTCAGCCATCGGGAAGCGGCGACGTGTCCCTCAGCTGTTAAACTAGAGCGGTTTGTGTCCGGTTAAAAATGAGCAGGAAGTTATAGTGAAGTTATCAAGGAAAAACTCAAAATAATGGACAAGGCTTTTTTCATGGAGGATATTTGACCTTTGCAATAGAATAAGTTTCTTATTATGCATGTCGTCAGTATTGATGTATCAATTTATAATAAGCATTTAACTGTTAGAAGTACAACTTGTTTTAGTCTAGCGTTTCCCAATGTAGGCATCGAATCCCCTCTGAAGAATCTCAAGATTAATCAAAATATGATAAATTCTCACAAATGTTTTTATACCTTTCTCAAATTTCTGATTTATTTTTTAGGGTAGAGCAGAAAAACTAACGACGAGTTGGTTTATCTGTAGATACTGCCTCAATAATTCATTATTGCAAAATCTGAATCTAAATGATTTTGATTCCGATTTTTTATGTAACTTGTAGCAATCACTGTGAAATAAATGCACTGGACAAACTGCAATATTTAAAATATTTCGGCCCAAGAGATATGCTTCCAGTCCTGTTAGTCTACCTGTTTCTGTATCTGTCCTCTTAGCAGGTTTACACAAATACTACTGAACCAGTTTGTTTTTTTTAATTGGTGGAAGGAGAGGACATGGGCCAAGGAAGAACCCATTGAATCTTGTCACAGATCAGGATGAAGGGTTGGGTCAAGAATTGTTTTTATTACCTCTTAAACAAGTCAATGTTTTTGTTTTTTGACATATTCACTGAAATAAAAATCTCCATCAGGTGGATTTAAATGTTTTTAAGAGGTGTGTACTCTACTGAGAGTTATTAATGATGTTTAACATGTGACACCTGCACTTTAATAAGTCAAAAGGTCTGCTGATATAAAGCCTTTAACATCAGCTTTACCTTTTAGGGGGTTGAGGTATCTGTACAGACTAATATGTATGTGAGTGAACTAATTCACTGTGTGACATTTGCATTATACGATATAGAGGAAAGCTATAAGTAACCACAGGGACATTTTTTTGACGGTTTACTTACTTTATATACTTTCTGCTAACAATCCCACAATGCAATTCCTTGTAATTGATACATTCAAAGATAAGGATCATCCATCACTGTCTGAAATCTCAATTCCCTGTTCAGTGTAGAGGAACCTACTGACTGTCTCTTATAAAGATAAGTGAGTGATTTCATCCACAGTTCTACAGGCACCATCACATTGCAGTGAAAACCATGTGTCACCAAATTTAGAGGTTCTCAGGAAAAAGAACCAAGTGATCGATAGGTTACGAGATTTCCTCTTAAAGGGACTCTTACCTTTGTTGCATTTGAGAATTACAGCACATTCGAATCATCCCGCCTTCCTCCAATGCCCCACCCCCTCGTTCCCATCCGCGGTGTTTTTTTGAAGAAACTTTATTTACAAGCAGATTTACAACCTACTGCCTCCGCGCACGCACGTGAGTTTTTGTTTACCAAAGCAATGGATTCGGATTCAGAAGCACCGGTACCGTCACCGCCTTGATGACACGGGCCCGAATGCGCCACAAGAAGCAGACGAAAAAAACCTGCATGTCCATGCAGCAAACAGACAGGTCTGTCGGCCAATAAGGTCCTTCGGTCCGAAGAATTTTATTGGTTGAAGTTTTCACTAAATATTACGAGAGTGAAATAATTGTTTGTTTTAACTCCTGGTGGGTCTGTCTTGCATTTTAGAGTGTCATTACCTTATTAATACCAATTTAACCTTATCCACAAAAAGTGTAAAAATGCAACAAAGGTAAGAGTCCCTTTAATCTAAAGTAAAAAAAATTTTTTAACGTCCATTGAATTATCTGACACACATGATTTGATGCAGAGCTTTTCAGCCCTGGGTGATGTGCATGAAGAATTGATGTTCTGGAGATTTTCACAGGACAGCAGAGATAAGTGAATGAATGTCAGTGGGATATGGGTATGGTGTGACATAAAAAACCCTCCCCATAACAAACCTTATCAAAAAAGATTTAATCTTTATATAGAGCTGACATCACAGCTAGAAAAGTGTGTCACTTGAGTTTTATGGCTCGCTTCCCCCAAATAACAAGCAAATTATATTTCACTATTACCCCTGGTGGTACTCGGATCTGAGTCTAGCTGCGCACGTTATTCAAGGTACATTTCAGCATATTTAGTTAAACTTTTCAATGATGTGACTATTAAAAACCGAAAATTTACGAAATGGTAAATTGTCTTTATATATATATATATATATATATATAGCGCTTTTCTAGTCCTGATGACCACTCTCAGTGAGTTTTGCCATTCACCCGTTCACAAACACATCCATACAGTGCATATGTGCAGCACTATTTGAGAAGGGGCAATTTTGGGGTGAAGAACACTTCAGCATGTGGAATGGGTAAAATAGGGATCAACCCTCTAAAGGACAACTGTGCCAGACCCTGAACCACAGCTCCCCAGAAATCAGAAACTGTGGCCGAAATCCCTTTTTAAGACATATGCCTGAAGATCTGGACATTAAAAGCAGAACTATCTGACTGAGGAGATATTAACTGTATGAAAAGACAACGAAACAAAATCTTTAGTTTTATTTATTATAATGGTTTATTATATTTTTGCTGAAATGCCCCTTTAGGTACTGCAGTTTCCATCTAATGCACATCCCCACGTACCACCTGATCAAGGTACTGCCGATAAACAAACTCCTCGCTATTATAATCATAAGCGTTATAAATCCTCTGTATTGTCCAATTCCGTGTAGCTTTTAAACAGTGTCAGTGTGTTGTGTTTGTGATCGGCCCCGTAATAGTGTAATAACTCTGTCCGCTGTAGAGGCTGTGTGTAAATGAGACGGTTCTGCTACATTAGCTTCATAACACCATAATCCTCTCTCCATAAACCATTACATGGGCCGCAACATTTCTGATTTATGGGGGGTAGAGGATCAATGGGAAAAAATGAATGCTCGCAAAACGTCCCAGGGACAGTATTGAGCAGATTTTAATTGTGATTTCGTTCAAGTGGCTGTTAGGCGGATGATGAATGGGAGCTAACCTTCCCCTCTGCCAAGCACTGGAGAGAGTCTTTAATATGACAATTAAGTGTCTGTCTTTTAGATTTTATTGTATCTTTCTCTCTCTATCTTGGGAGGTAGGGGGGGGGGCACTCTGTCCTCCCTCCTCCTTTTCTTTTTTCTTGCCTCCTGCGCACTCTGCCTTCTTTCTTTTCCTCTCTCTCTCTTCACATCACTTCATCTGTACAGTGAAGCTCTTGCGCAGATTAAATTGAGACTCCAGTTTTCTCCATCTCGGAGCACTTACTTATGTTTTATGACACGCGCTAAATCAATTTTATGTTGTTATTGATTTTTTCCGCCCTTGCTCGTCCTATTACCCTCTTGCTTAAATCGACACATTTTGCCTTTTGCTCCCTGATTTTTCCCACTCTTGTCTCCTGGTGACCTTACATGTATGACTGCAATAGGGAAAAACATCCATGGGGTGGCTTGTTTATGTACATGCCGGAGTAAAATCAGGAACTGTTGTAAAACGTAGAGGTCAGAAGGTGGCAGGTTAAACTTGGCTGTGACAGTAATCAGACATCAGCTGTTTTTAGACATGAACTCCCGAGGATGTCCGTATAATTGGGTCCGGACATTCTCCAGCATTTTCTTAATACAGATGATCAACACAGCAGAAGATTCTCCGCTCAGAGTCGTTCACAACAGCAAAGGAGCGTTCAGGTGAGGGGTGGTGCAGCAGGCAGAGGAGGGACGTGACTTCGATTCTGCTGCTGAGATCACGTGTTTTGTCTTACACCAGGTCAACACCAAAACCTTTCTTGATATCTTCGTCTGTGTCCTTTATGCATTTTGCAAATTTTTTCATCCGTGGATATTAGTGTGGTTATATATTTTTTTCTGCAGCATCTTAGAAACGTCATCAACCTCCTCATTCTCTGGCAATGACTCCTGCGGTGGATCTCCTTCGTCCTGTGTTCTCACGTCAGCTCATTCGGACATTTTACAGCGTTTTTACAAGGGGACTGCTCAGAGAAAGTCCACAGAAAGTCCAGATCTTTTCAGTCACATTTTAATTTTCACATACAGCCCCTCAAGAGATTCTCCGGAGTTCAGTGCATGTCTCAAAGCAGCAAATTTCTTGCCGTTAAAGTTTTAACTCGCAGACTTTTTCCCCTCTGTGACATCATTAAAAGTGTTTTTCTCTTATTTCTAATACACCTGGAAAGATAAAGGCCATCTTGACAAAAGCCATATATTTTAGTGAAGGTGAAGCAAGTCACAGCCCAATCTGAGTTCCCCCCTAAAGGAAAAAATAAACCTTTCCCTTCAATCATAAGACACAGTGCCTGCTCCAACTTTCATAGAAAATAATTGTCTTTGTGAGCTGTTTTCATTAAGTTGTTCAAGTAAAATAAAACATGTTTTGGGGGGATTTTTAATTTCACCTTCATCACTAAGAGTGACAATGCCTGTGGCACAATACGAGCAGTTATTCATAAGTGTCTCTGTGAACTGAGCCAAAAAGGCTGAAGGCCAAACATTTCAATGATTGTGCGCGGCATTACAGGATAAAATGGGGCAGAATAGAAATGGAAAAAAGGAACGAGGAAATAATCAGAAAACAATAGAAATTTGAATTAAAATAATAAAACTTGGACCTGTTTACCAAGCCTGATTTAACAGCTCTGTTTAGCTTTCCTTTGCAGTTTGCTAATTCATTGCTTTAAGCAGAACTAACTGGTAAGTGCAGGAGGTTAAATGCAATAAGAGCTGGCTTGATCTCAGTCAATTTGTCCCTGTCTGTTGGCAGGTGCCCAGGCTTCGCTGTGTCCCAGTCCCCAGTGTTGGCTCCATCAGGACTCGCAGCACAGAGCTAAGCGGCAGCATCAATGTGACCATTTAGAGTGCGATGTGTGCAGATGCAGGAGGAGGAAGGTCAGGCCATTGTGCGACCCTCCTCCCTCTTGCCTTTCACCTCACTCTCTAGGACGCTGTCCACATCAAAGTTGGTATTGAGGCGCCTCAATCGGAAATCCCGGTTTGGCAGGGAAGCGAGGGCTTTAAGACAAGAATGAGGGCCTTGACCCAACATGGGCGACTAAATCAGCCGGCCAACAGCCAAGATGAAGATTAATACTCATAGAGGCCTCTTTACTCCTGGTGTTAATCAACATTTCATATCTGTACTTATAGTCTAGATTGTGTTTACTTCTAACCTTAAATTAGGATATTGTAGCTGTAATAGAAAAGCGCTATATAAATACAAAACCATTTACCATTTAATATATATTTATTATAAAACTGCTTATAAATAGGAACTTGAGCCAAATACATATACGTATAAAAAAAAATTTCTTTGCAGAAAATTACATTTTATTCTTTAAAGGATCTCAGAGTGTGGTATGATGGTGCAGCCGTCTCCTTGGTTTGGTCTGCAAGAAATTTGGTGTTCTTCACGTGGATATGCAGGTTTTCTTCAGTTACTGTCTGTGGAAAATAAACAGATGTATTTGTTCATGTATAACTCATCTACTCTAAGTATTTCCTATTCTACACATGAATATAATTCCGAGATCCTCCTTTACTTTTTCAAGAGAAAAACGTGCACTTTTTACATAATAATTTATAATAATAATTATAATAACAGGTTGCTCACTGTTAAACAGCAAAAAGCATATGAAGCAGGTAAAACGATCAATCAATTTAACTGCTTTTCACAGATGAATGCATTAACAACTTTTTCACTATATAAAACTGTAATATCCACATGGATGGGTCTACATCATGAGCACTTTTCATTTTTATTCTCAATTTTATGGCGTTTTTTAGGAAATTCACTTTAACGTACTTGACGCATTTTGAATGCAAGACTAACTTTGGTGTTTTGCTACTTTTGGTGTAAGTGGTGTAAACAGTTCATCCACCTTCATCAAATGTTCAGCACCAGTTTGTGGCAAAGAGAAGTGAAAAACCTCCAGTATTTTTCCACATATAAGTTTTGAAAGTCCTGGTAAATAAGTTAGAGTATTTTGCAATTATAGTCATTTACACAATAAGGGTCTGTGGGAGTAAACAATAAACTAAATGGGAGAAAAACATCAGCGGAAGTTGTTACACTCATATATGTCTATACAGTATGATGAACACATCCATAAGGGGTGATTACATTCTAAATGTCTTGTTTACATTTACATTAATGCCTTCTTTATCTGATTATAGTCCCATCACCAAAGTCAATTAACGCATACATGGTTTCCTATGTGAAAAAGAGGAGGATGCTCCATTATCTCAGTCCTGAGTAGCAGGGAGGAGGAGAAGTGAGACGGAGGAGAGGAGGGAGATGGAAGGCAGATGGAGGAGGTTGCAGATAGTGGGATGCATGACTTCTTCCCTCTTTCTCTTATTCATGTGTTTCAGCTCATGTGGAAAAGCTTTTCAAATTATGATGTGGATTGACGTGGAGCAGCTGTCTCCTCTCCTGGGTCCTGTCCGTCACCTCGCCGGTCACCGCTGACAGCACTATGATGGATTAGGAATTGTCATCCAGGACGCTTGTCACTTGTTTACAAGTCGGCCATCCCTCATCTCTCACCACAGGCCTTATAATCTGGCCGACACTCCTCCGAGCCCCGCCCCTCCGCTGCCAGACACGCTATACAAGACAACACCATACATTACAACAGCTTTATTCTTCTTCTTCTTCCTCTTCCCCCTAACCTTTTTCCCTCTCTCTCTTCCTCCTACATCCCTGGGCTGAACACAGTCAACACATTTAATGCATTAATATATGTGTTGTGTTCGCCAATCTCCCAGGGACCAGGGTGATGTCTTCTCCTGTCAACCTCTACCCCTGAGAACTGACTGGGTTTTATACAAACATCCCAGTGGGGGAGGGAGGAACGCTCAGCTCTAACCTGCATTCTGTTGGAACAATGGAGCGTTTAAATCTGTTGCTTCAAACTATGAACAATATGTTCTCCATCACTGAGATAGTAAATAAAAACCTGATGTAATCCACAGCCTGTAGCTGCATAATCAGGTAATTATGAACAAAGAATAGAATCATCTCTTGTTTTCCTTTATAGAGTCAAGCAATTAATAGTTATTAGATTTTTTTTAGAATTATTAATATATATTAAATTATTACTTATTTATCTATCAAAATTGTTCCAAAAAATACATCTTCTTAGCATTATCCTATGTAATGTGTATTCAATATGTAAATCTATTTTGTGTTTTATATTTATCTTATGTCTGTAAAGCACTTTACAGACATAATTGTATGCAAATAAAGCTAATTTATTTATTTATTTATGAATTGTATATTGAATCTAAACATCATTGAATTTTGGAACAATTGATGGACAGAACCAGCAACTTTTAGATTTCACCTTACAACACTTGTTAAGGTCAATGTCAGACATTAAATTAACTAAATAAATGATTCAGTAAAAATTATCTATATTAATAAGAAATTGTGTTTTAACGAAACAGCTTTTTACTCAATCAACATTTTGTTGTGTATTTGAACTAGTTCTCAGAGTTTGAAGCAAAACATGTTGAAAACAAGCTCAAACCCACTTTCCGAAAGCTTTCAGACCCAATGGTCTGATGAGCCGTGTGTCTCAGAAATGTCAAGGAAGAATTCCCGCCGAGTGGACTCTGATCTCTCTTTACAGCATCTCTCAGTCTGTGGCCTGCTGTGGGAATGTGTGAGTTTATGCTCCCTCTGCAGGCACGGTCCAAACTGGAAGACGAGCTAACCAGCCTTCCTCTCTCGCTCGGCCCAGCCAGCTGTGATCCTGCGGAGAGGATGAGTGGATGCCTTCCACCCTGCACTGCTCAGAGCCTCCCTGTGCTCCCAGCGTGGCCCTTGAGAGAGGTCATAATCTTCTCCTATCTGCCTTAATGGTCCCCTCTGTGGATGCCGAGATGGCAGGCCGGGGGAGTGGGGGCGGCGCGCTGAAACCGACCACGAGCATATTGTCATTAAATTAAAAATTTCCGAACACTCCCTTGCTCATGGCATAACCGTCGCCGTGAGAGCGATCATAATTGGCTCTGAAAACATGCGTAATTGCCTTCAGCTGGCGTTCTTTTACAGTTGACATTGTTGAGGCGGCGGCGGGCCGATCGGTGAATTGAATATGCAGCTTGTTTCACAATGGCAGCCGTAATTGAAATATGGTACGAGTGAGTGGAAGATTACATTAAAGCTCCTAGATAATCACCTGACAGGGGAGTCATTGAATTGACAATCTGCTGCAGTTTTTTCGGGGAGCGGGCCAGGGAGAACAGGCCAAGGGAGGGAGGGAGTGTGGTGGGTGAGTGGGGTGGGATGTGTGGTGGGGTGGGGGGGTAAAAGAAGGGATTGGGCAGAAGTAGAAGAAGAAAAAAAAGGTCTTGGCTGGCTCACTTATTCAGAGCAGTCCTTGATTGCCAGCCTGGCATTCCTGGGTGCTTTCTATCACCACATTTACCCCGCCTCCCCCCCACCCCCCCATCCCCACCCTCCCTATTCTCTCTCAGACACTCACCCCTCCGCTGCTTTGAGGAGACCACTTCCCCTTTAAGAGCTAACAGATGGCCTACACTGCTGTTGGATTTAACCTCATTTTCATTCATATTTTTATTGGTTTTTCCTCTCATCTTCGGAAAATGGTACCTTTTCTTAGTAAACACTGGCACTTCACACAGCCTGCGGTCTGCTCCAACGAAAAGGAAATCTTTTTTTATCAAAGAAAAGAAGTGTATGATAGTAAAATGCCATCATTCCACTCGCATGTCAATCTTTTGATTTCTCCTAACCTCCCTCGAATATTTCACCCCACAGTCCTTTCACTTCCTCACCCGGAAGGACGGCAGGGAGGGAAGTATCGTCTCACAAATATTTCAAAACAACACAGGGTCAGTGTTTATGCCCATTACTGGAAACTGATGCATAAAAAAGAGGACAGGGGTCACATTCAAGTCGACCTCCTCCTCCATGCTGTAAAGTATCAGTGCTGTTGTTGTTGCCACTAAGGTAAAGTAGAAAAAAAAACTTGCAGGTGCCTCCTCTCTTTAATCTACTTCACCCCTCACCATTATCTTATATTTGGGTATAAACACACAGACTGTGCAACCCGATAATATGCAATTAAAAACAAAGATCATTAAAAAGTTATTGGTGTCTGCCTAATTACTATAACTTTACCCCCCCTTATAATGAGCGTGCATGGGTATTGATTCGAAGCAAATCTCCCTTTCCTCCTGGAAAAAAGCAGGTAGTTACTTTGTGTTAAATCATTAATATAGTAATGATTTTTCCAGAACACTCTCAATTAAGACCAGAGCAGAAAATGACCCAGGGGAGCTGAAGCTCACGCTCTTAAAAGTGTGATGTTCCAAATATATCCTGGCCTCTCTCACCAGAGAATATGGATAGGGCCGAGCCGTGTTTCTGAATAATTTAAAGTGGGGCTTGTTGATTAGGTTGTGTGTAAATGTGTTTCTGTGTTAAAGGTCTGCACCTTTAATGTAATACAATGTGTACTAATACACTACTACATACGTGGTATGAGTAGGAAGTACTGCAGCACTTAGGTTGTCCTCATGTAGGATCATGATGAAGAAAAATAAATCTACCAGGATGAAATAAGAATTGAACAAACAATCAAATAATGGAAAGACAAACCATTCTTTTTAAAATGACACATGATTCTAAAATTATCCTCAATTGGAAATGTCAGCATGTTAACATTCTACTGGTGATTTGAGAAGTTTTGATTCCATTTTTCCCTTCATGATACCGGGTCTGATACCTAGACTTTGTCTATCGGCCGACACTAAGTACCCAACCAATACCTGTACAATTTTAAAAATAGGAACTTATCTTGCTATCATTAATGTGTCGTGTATAGCTGAACCATACAATAAATCATTGTACACTCGGGCATACCCGAGTGTACAATGTTACCTTTCACGCAAATTCCGGGACTTTCATGCAGAAGTTGAGCAATTCAGTTACAGTCTTTATTCGATTATAGTGATAATTTTGGCCCGGGACAGACGTGATCACTAGATGCGTTTTCCACTGTACTGACAAGTAGCTGAACAGCACCACTGTTGTTTTGAAGTGCTGTAGAAGAAGTGATTTCCAGTAAAAGAAAATTGAAGTTTTATCTTGATTGATCTATATACTTTAAAACGTTCTATTGGATCTGTACATGATTTGTGATTTTGTCCGGCCTGGCATTTTCAGGTGTATTGGCGGCATTTTCAATGCTGGTATCGGTATTAGAACATTTGCATCACGCAACATCGTGGCAGAGGTTATTTAACCCTAATCAACCTGTTGTGCCATTAGAATGCTAATATTAGCTAATTAGCGCTTTTTCATTTTGACATGCATGAGTGCACTAAATTCCAGGGCAATCCAACAACATGTTACCAAGATGTGCCAATAAAAACCACAAATGTGAACTTTAACATTTTGCTAGGTTATAGGGGAGGGAATCACCAAAGTGTTTTACTGTACTTCCTCCAGTACGCTGCCTTCTTCTATAAGTTGCTTGTCTGACATCTCTTAACCTCCATCCCCACCCAATTGAACACTAACCCCACCCCCCTGCTACACTCTCCCCCAACATGCTCCAACAATTAGATCACTTGTCGGCCTTTTGTCTCAACACCTGCAAGAAAATCTGTCTCAATTTTCCCCTCTGCTTCTGATCTACTCTTTCTCCCGTCTTCCCCTGTGGCCCCGCAGAGACGCTGGTCTCGGCCCCAGCTAGCAGCTTCTGTCCCTGTCAGGGGGCTTCTGGTTGCTGCCATCCCACCATGCATTGTGCCCTTGCCAAGAGCATGTGCCAGTTCACACCCCTATAGCACAGAATAGTTGTTGTGATCCTGCCTTTTCTTTTCCTTGCGGTCTTTTGAGGCCCCTGTGCCAAACACACACAGAGCTCAAGTAGGGACACACACACACACACACACACACACAAAATAAAAAACATCTCACTCTCCTTCCTTTCACTCAGACCGATAATATTCACTTAGTGAGGACCAAGAGGGGTCGGAACAAAGAGACCTTCAGTGTTGGCCAGTGATTTGTTAGAGTCTCCGTAACCACAGTTTACAACAGCTTTCTTTTGAAATGCTTGACATTTTGCTTCCTAGTCCTTAGATATAGTCGGTGGGTACAGTGTGTCATCTTTGTTTGACTTCATCACACGTAAAGAGCTGTTTTCACTGGGTTTAATGTCATCGCCAAGGTAACCAGCAGGTTTCTGGCAACAACGCAGAAACAGCCAATTTGTCAATGGAATGTGTGTCAATATAAATCTATCAAATCCCTTTCAGAGCCATTCAGGGCTTAATTTTTCGTATCTTTCTTCCTGTTTCTTGTGCCTCATAAGCCAGTAGCCGACCTCCAACATGTAGAGAGTAGTTTGAGTGTTTCAGGTTAGTATTAGGTGTTGAATGCAGAACACACTAAGTAATTCAATGTTTCTGTTTACATGATGTGTTGGTTTGTCTGTATGAAGTGGAGATTAAAGAAATATGCTTCATTGCCCATCCAAAACATTCAGCTGCAGGCTACACACAGCTAATATCTCATCAAGTCAAGAGGTGGTTTTATTTCCTTACTGTGATAATTACAGTAATGCTATGTGTGTTGTTTTTACTGGTACCTATCACTATCTAGGAATTTGCAACTTGCAAAATACTTAAATTAATAACATAACCTCACAATGTTTATAACAAACACAATCTGATCCCAATTAAGTGTCATAGCAAACATATTTGCTTTAGCATTTAGTTGAACAGAGACATTTTTTTTGACAACAGAGATTTACTGGATATATAGTTTTAAAGAACACGGAACAATGATTATACATTGTTTTTATATGCTGATGAAAGGATGAGCTCACAGTGACTCCAGGGGCCTTGATCAGCCATACTAGATATTATTAAAAAGTCCAGAACATATAAACAACAGATGATTTAACTGCTATTTGGGGATACTATCATAAATCACTGGAGGCCTACAACTTTAGATGGTTGTATGACAGTTGTCAAAAATGCTTTATGCTAAAGTTTACTTGTGTAGCATTTTTCAACAAGGCAATCAAAGTAAATGGTTAGTATTTATATAGTGCTTTTCTAGTCTTGATGACCACACAAAGCGCTTGACATTACAGTTTGACATTCACAGACACATTCATGCAGTGCATCTATTAGCAGCACTGTTTGGGGGTTCAGCATCTTGCCCATGGGCTATCGATGGTAAAATTATTGTTGAAGATGAACTAAACTTTTTCATTGCTAAAATGACATTATCTTACTGGCTGTTAATCAATTCAGATTGGAATGGACTGAAAGTTCCAAAATACTACTCTCTGAACTCTGCCCAAGCTCCAGTCAATGCTGTGGCAAATGAAGGGACACGAAAAGAAGCAAATATCGTTAAAAGCAGCTTGAAACTACTTCAGGAGGTTGGGGTACCCTGCTATGTATCTCACTGTTTGAGAAGTCCCACTGGTACACAAAGTCTTGTCAAATAAGCATGTTTGTGACATATTCAACACATAAACATTGAAACTGTGATGAAAGTTCATTTTGATCAGTGTGGCCCATCTCATCTGTCAACATGGGCGCCAAAATGCAAAGCAAGTTGTTCCGCAGTGTGGCCCGGGTGTTAGTCAGCAACACACCAGATCTATCTCTGTCTCTGAGCTCCATCAGAATAAGAATGTATAAATGATAATTTGCAGATCTTTGTAATGAATGACAGCAGTCGGTGATTTGAATGAGCCTCCTGTGTTTCAGGAACAATATGAATAATAACTTAACACAGTTCATTTGCGCCTGCAGGAGAGTAACCAATAACATTGAGGCAGATATCAATCATATAAAAAATAATCAGTAACTCTGGATCACACACAATGGAATGCTATAATTACAATACAATAATAACAGAATAAAATGCCCTAAATAGCTATAGATGGATAAATGAATACATACAATCTACACACATCAGTATAATGACTTCAAAACATTATTTAACTTTCAAGAGGATCAAGTGCAGGCAGTAAAAATCTAAACACATCCAGCAACAAAGATCTTCCCTCCCTGAGTCCTCGGGATAAAGTCAAATAAGGGTTCATGACCTGTAATGATTTTTTACCCTTGAGTCCGTGACATGAAAATGTTTGAGCTCCTCTGCTGTACATACGTACAATGTCTAAAGGACGGTATGTCACAGTATGGCCTTTATGTTCATGTGACATTATCAAAACGCTCATATGACAGCACACCAATTATGAATCCTGACGAGTCGACACCGGAAAACATCTCACACTTCCACTCTCATTGACATGACCTTTCACTGTGATCCTGCGCTCTCTGGATAGATGTCCCCTCCTGTGATGCCCTGTCTTTTTTCCTTTTTCTATTCATAGCTTCTTCTGCATCATGCCGAGGTAAATCCTATTGGATGGATGTTTTGGTCTTGGAAGCTCGTGAATGTTTTTGCCGCAGCTGCTGTTATTTATTGGCCACTGACAGGGCCATGAATTCCGGGGCCAAAGCGAAACTCATATTGTTATCAAAAGCATAAAATTCCTATCACTTTAGGTGTCAGAGCAGAGACAAGAAAATGAAACAGGTACTCATAAAGGCAGCGGGTGTTATAAATCAGCCAAAGGGGCCAGAGCAAGGAGAAGCTTGATTAAATAAGGGGAATTAGGTATTTTTGCAAAAGCGGGATATAACATTGATCTATGCTCCTGTCAGTGGCCACGCTTGACACTATTGTGTATTGTTTATTTTTCTTGTTCATGTATACTATATCAATTTGATATGACTGAGAGAAAACCCTGCCTCCTGTGGCCGCCATGTGCTCTGTTCCTGGAAAACCGGGGGAAGGACTCATCCAGAATCAGTTTGCCTGCGCCAGTTCCCTCGGCGATTTAAACACCAATCATATGCTGTGGCTTTGTTTACCAGGACGTATGTGAAATGACCCCATGGAATATACTGTTTTTCTACAACGCCATGGGCATCAAGAGGCAATTTAAGGTCAGTCAGGGGTGAGACACTTCACTAGTTTAAACCAGGGTGCAATAAAATTTCATTGCTTTTTAAGGAAAATTACCTTTTGCCAAATCATTTCTATTTTTCTACTACGTGCCAGATATCTATTTAATACAAAGTTGTCCTGTTATTTGGAAAGCACAATAAATCCTCACACTTAACCTGAACAATTCGGACATAACAAACAATTTTTTACTTGTGTTGCCTGTTTCATTGCTATATCTAAACGCTGCTGAATCCCAAGAGTTTGGCACTTCTGCCATGAATCCAGGTAAACAAAAGTACAAGATGATTTGATAAGTACTTTGCAATCTAAAAGTAAACATTTTATGCATGATATATATATATATATAAAGCCTGCGACACGTCTCCGTGAAACCAAATTTTGCTCTGCGACACATCCCTGTTCCATGTGTTCTCTTCCCCAAACATATGATTTCAGCCATGCCCCCCTCTGCTATGATTTGGGGGTGTCCGCACGGCTGATGGGATCTGTGAACTCTGAAGAGTGGGGTGACGACCTTCCACCTCATCCATCACCCGGTGATGGACATGGGAAGCCGGGGCCTGACAGGTTGGGGTGGGGGGTGAGTGGGGGTGCGGAGGGTACAAATGGGGTTAAGGATAGGACTGAAGAGGGATCTCTGCTACCACAGCATGGTGGCTGGAAGAACAGAGCGGTAGAGAAGTGTGGCCAGGATTGAGGTCAGGGACGTATCAATGGGGTATTAGATGGACCACAGTTAGCCCGGCTAAATGTTTGTGTGACAGCCAAAGATAGATTATCTGACTGTTTTTGCATGTGACAAATAAATAAAAAGTATATTATCTTGTTCTATTCGTGCCCCAATGTTTCTCACTTTCAGCTTTCTTTTTAAAAACACATCGCTGGCGTCTAGTACAGTTTTCCAGCTGACATTTGTGAAAGAGCAACCGGGTCCAATTCAAATGATAAACCTGGTAGTCAGGAGCGGTGTCACTCCATTCTCCAAATCTCACTGAGGTATAATGAGCCTCTGAGGGCCACTTGTTCCTTACAGCCACAGAAACTGGGACCAGCGTCATCAATCTTCAGAGCGCTGCTGAAGTGAAGCCGACTCCGGTTCTGAAGGTGCTCCACTCTTTTGATTTCCTCTCAGTGGGAAAGCCCACGCTCCCATCACACGCCAAGAGAGCGTGCACACGGCTGGGAGCAGGGCGTGGTCCCACACTGTGCAGACGATGAGAAGCAAACCTCCAACCGACACAACCAGTATTGAGCGACACCACGCCGTGAAGCGCACACCCACACACAAACACACACACACACACACACAGAGAAATGTTAGTGTGGAATGGGTTCAGTGACGTTTGACCCCGGCCAACCACACACGCCTGTCAACACCATATATACTGTTGTTTTTTTTGTTTTTTTGTGCATGACTGTGTGTGATCATACGTTTTCCTCTGTCTGACCTAAATGCAATCATGTCTAGACACTTCGTTCTTTCCTTCTGCTGCTGCATTGCTCATAATGTGCACATCATGTCAAAAGTTAGCTTTTTCAGGAAGTTAAAAAAGACTCCTTCCCCCTCAGTGTCAGACAGGAGCTTCACGCTTGGCATAGTGAAACCAGGAACAGGCCACGGATGAGCTGCCCGCTTCACTCTCACTCCTGAATCTGTGGTTTCACTGTTTATTCTTTCTAACGTGGTTTTGGTTTCATGTCATTAACGCTTGTTTTCTTGTTTTTTCTACATACTTGTTGTTTTTCCGAGACTGATGTCTTTGCATAACATGAAGCAGGAGCCTTTCTTGTCTAAGAGTGCAAATCAGATTAGTTCTTATTCTGTAAATAAGGATAAGCTATTTTTATGACAGGGGGAAACAACAGGGATTGACACAGATACTGTAAATTATAATCTTCAAGACGATTTACTCTGAATGATCCTGTTGTTTCTGTCTTTCTTCTGTTCATCAAAATATTTTTGCAAATGACTACATATGTCTTTATTGTGTTTCTAGGTGTTGGAGCTGTTGTTACCAGTTCTGGATGATCTCCAGCTTACACACACACACACACAAAATACACGTGTTGTGTGTGTACCGGGTGAAACAACAAGCTGCCCTTGCTTGTCTTCTGCTGGCCGGGGCCCTCGGTGGGATGGGCAGTTTGTGAAATGACAGGACATGCCAACAAATTGCATCACTTCTGGCTCTGTGGCCGAGGACAATGGGCCACCATATGCCGAAGTGGGGGGAAATGAATGGAGCTCATTTGTGCTGGCACCCCGAGCCCCCCCGCTCCCCCCCTTCTCGACCCTGCTGGGGCTCAGGCCGACACAGACAGACGAGCCCACCCTCTGCTGCGGTGCTGTCCACCAAGAACAACACAGACAAACATACTTTTGAATTTGTTGTGTGGAAATGAAATAAAGATAATTGAGTTAATTTGGTGACACTTCACAGAGCAGTGCTGAGAGGGCGGGTTGTAGCGTTATAAACTTTAAAATAACTTGTATTACTCTGTGACTGCAGGGGTATGGTTTCCAGAGGTAAGTCCAATTGTTTGTGATATTAATAACATGCGGTGCATTATATAGTCATTTACACATATACACATGTTTTTCCATACATGTGAATGTGTCATTGAGAGCAGACGTGTGTGCTAGTTTGTGTTTATCTGTCCTTATTTGTGTGTGTGTGCGTGTGTATGTGTGTGTGTGTGTGAGCTTGTGTCCGCGTCGGCCTGGGATGATAGCAGATGATTAAGGAGTGGCTGCTCTGTTGACATGAGATACTAATGAGGATGAAATGAGAAGGTCAGGGCTCGTCTCCAGGAGGGGGACACCAAACCCCCCCTCCTCCTCCTCCCGCACCATCACCACCATCACCCCCCACTCTCCTCTCTCCCTGAACCCCTCTGGTTGCCTCCCTCCTCAGGACGGTGGGCTAATTCTCCTCTTAATCAGTACAGGGCAGCACACACACAAACACACACGCACACATTTGGGCACTCTGCATCCTCACAACAGATACAATTAGCAGCCCAACAAGCTCAGCATTATGATCAGTGCCTCTTTTTGGATGCACTTTAGATCTGACCAGGCCGTCCTCTGCTGTCAATCCATTCTTCTAATGCTGGCAATAAAGCTGATGTCAAAAAGTTCACGCATTAGTTAACACACTCATCCCAATGCAGACTTGAATATTCTTAAATAAAAGTGATTTTATTTCTGTCACTTTTTTTGGTCATTTTAAGCCACTGGGGACTTTGAGGAAGAGAAAGCTGCTGAAAAACTGATGTTGACAGAAAGTGAAAACACCGCAAAGTCCAATGCAAGGCCGCATGCAATAATGAGTAATGGTCACATGTGTTTATACCATTCAAAAGTCATGGGCATGTTGAAAATGTTGGGTAACATGTTGGAACAGGTCATTTTCCAGGATAAAAGGTGAATGTGTAAAATTACTTGACATAGGTCTTTCCCACAGGGAATATAAACATACATGAAGATTTTTAGATGCAGAGTGAAAATGACTGAAAAAATTAAACACAATCATCTCTGGACAGATATTTACAGAATAATTACACAGGTCGTGGATCACTGTTCGACTTCTGCTGGTGCAGGCCACCTACACAAACTGGAACCAGCTGTCAGTCATCACCCACCCCCTCCCAGAAGAAAAGGCCGACTTATGCAGCGATGAAGGAATGTAATGATGGAACATCCAGACAAAGATAGGAGTGATGGTCGCCCAGCGATGCAGCAAGGCGACCTGTGTGAGTGCAGGAGAGCTCTTATTAATGGAGGTGTGAGGGTCTCTATCAGCATAGTGAACTGTTGACCCTGACAAGGGGAAGGAAGTGCTCGGCCAGCTGCACGCCATTTTTCATCTCTCTGATAGACCCCTCTCCCTCAGAGAGAGGGAGGCAGAGAGAAGGGAGGGGAGGGGGGATAAAAGAGAGGGAGAGAGGGGCGTGTCCGATAATACGAAGAAGTTGGTCCTGTGAAGTGTGGCGAAGTGTTAGATGGAGGCCTCTTAAGCCGTGACCCCTGTGATTTTAAAGAGCACCCAGCTCACCTCGTTAATCAAAGGCTGATGCGTATCACAGTGAACCCCCCCCGCCCGCCCGCCCCCCCTCACTCCTCCTTACACAACCCTAAACCCCACCCCAGCCACGTCCGTGTTGCACTCTGTCATTTTTCACAGGAGGTTGATGGGAAGATAAGGATCCTCGGGTCGCCCAGCCAGTTCAGGACACCATTTGTAGGGAGAGGAGGATGTTTGACTCCTGAGTGTGTGCATGTTCATGTTAATGAAAGGAGCAGACAGGGGTCAAGGTCATTGTCCATAAACAATGGTGGATTTGGAACCCTTTCGTGTGCAGGTATATGTCACATGAAACCCACTGATGCATTATATCAGCACCCATTAAAAAGGAAAAGCTTTTTTACACATCAGTCTGTTTATAGGTAATGGGAGCATTACTGCAAACGTCTTAAAGATGGTATTCAGTCTATAAAAATGGATGTTTCAAATCTGATAAACTGCCCGAAGGGATGTCACTTGACTCTGTGGTATTTGATACTGGAGTGTATAAAGTATGACAAACAGAGAAGGACTCACACAGAACAATAAAAGATTCAGAGTCTGTATTTCAAATGTGTATATTTGATTTATAGCATGGCTGTACAGACAGTGCAAATGATTCAGCCCATGTTGGACTTCACTCAGTACAGAATGAACAATAAAAAAGAACATGAAAAATTAAAGTATGGGACGCGGAGTGAAAAACAAAGTGATATTAACACACCTCTGTAGGCCGCTTGATGCCACATCAGCCACATTAGCAAAAGCATAATACAAGCAAATCACCAACTGAACTGTTGCATTGTGGGCAAATCTTGTTTGGTTTTCTAAGAGAGGTATGATTGGTTGCTAAGTCTCATTTATCACATACTGTATATCTATATTGAGCTCTGCTGAAATGCATGAGTTAGCATCATGTGTATATACTGTAGATCTGCTGTAATAAACCATAAATCTATAAATCTTTCATGTTGTAATTTCTATGTATAAATTCCTGTGTAAATTCCCCCCACATTTCTCAGCAACAGGAGACCTAATAATAGAACTCACGTGCAAATTGAACTTGAGGATTAATGTGTTTTTGGCATGCCACTTCTTTTCCTCCCAGGCATCCAACTTCCCCCTTCCTCCTGAAATGAACAATAGAGGCAGTTAGGTTTTTTTATATAGAGAAAAAGTTTTAAAAGCATTTTCAACAACTTTTGTTTTATTAAATCCAAGTGACAAATTGCTAAATATACTGACCAGGCACATTCAAGTGTTCCAAAGTTTTATATCTGCTTCCTTCAAATATAGCTCAATTAAAATATATAATTCCTATTGAATAAAATATGTTGTCAGTGTAGAATGTCATAAACCTGCTTTGTATTAAGTCCAGTGTGATCGCTCTGTGCCGTCCGGACAAGAGTAAGGGGAAGAGAGAGAGGGAAGGAGAGGAAAAATGAGCCTGCCAGTGGTTAATTGAGCATACAGATTCCTAATGTGTCAGGCGGTGGCCTCGCAGATGAGGGATGGCACTTTTTTTTTCACGACGCATCTTCCTTTGTTTCCTCTTTAAGGCTAATGAAGTCGGCCTTCCAGTCGCCACCTGGGCCGGACGCTCAGACACCAGAGAGACTCTCACATCCCCATTCGCGGAGTCTAACAGCGAGTCATCATCTTCGACACCACCCGCCCCACCACCACCACCACCACCACCACCAATCCCTGCCAACGCTCCACCACCCTCATCCAGCTCAAAGACAAACACACACAAATGACACGACAGACTCACACAAAAGCTGAAATGTAAGCATGCTCGCACGCATACTGTACACTGAGAATACATGCACACACGCACGTCGGGTTATTAGCGAGACGTTAGTGATGAACTCACACTCTGAGACAGTTTACAGCATATTTATTACCAAAGCCGCAGACCTGTTTATTTTTACTATCTCAAAACAGCAAGCATCCATTATAGAAAGATTTTTTTTTGGTTTCTCGCTTGTCTTTTTTTCCGACATGCCTTTAGGTCACCCACTAATGAGCTTAGCACTGAGGAAACGTGGAAGCGATTAGACGAGGCTGGGCTGTTTGAACAACAGGGTGATGATATTCCACCTTATGATTGCACACATTTATAACAACAGAAAACAGGGGAGGAAGGGGGGTGAGCCCGAACGTCTCTGTCTCGCCAGGCGACTTCATATGGCTTTACCTGTGTACGGGAAACCAGTGACTGATGGTGGCCGCTGTTGGCAGCCTCACTCTCCCCTCCTTATCCTTGCTCTGCTTTAGCAAGGTGGCTCTGAACCCTCCTTCAGTGCCCCTGTCTCTTTTGCTGTTGCAGCGCAGGCCAAGTAGTTGTGGTCACCCAAACATGTTCAAGGTGCTCCGTGACCATATGTTTGCTCATTGGGGAGCGGAGCAGGGAAGGGCTGGACTCCATGACCTTCACCCGGGTTGAGCACTGAATACTCCAGGCTCCGCTCGCTTGGGTTCATGCCAGGTGAACACAGGATTCGAGCAACCCCAGACATGAAACGGGAGCGCACAGAGCATTTGACTACTGAAGGTGGGGAATGAGAGCGTGAAGGTGGGGAGTAGTCAACTTTCTGGCAGAAAAGCTAACATGCTTTTTGGTCTGTGATGAGCAGGTTGGTTCGAACCAGAGTGTCCTGGGTGGCAGGATGTGATCAACCTCCAGAGGGCCGTCAGACATCCTCCAGTTGATGAAAGCTACTTTGGATACAACTACTATTTCTCACATAACAAACATTTACATTTCCTTTAAATCGGAATCCAACTTCCATTTTCACTTCAATATTGTCGATTCCTTCTTTTTGAAATATTCTGCTATGACAATTTCAGACAGCAGTGCAGCAGAACTGCCTTAAATAGAAGCTGCAGTTCCCTGTTTTAGTTGTGTTAGTTGTAGGTAAAAGTGATGTGTGTTTTACGAGCACTTACTGTCAGAATGATCATTATTCACTGTTTCAGTTAAATTTTTTAGCACTTAACAGGGTCGAAATATAAACATATACCTTTAAACATGATATAATGTATTTGTGAGCTAATATAATCCAATTTATTGTTAAAATATTCAATATTTTTTCACAATATTTTATTTTTTATATTTGTAATAATATATACTGGCTATATATAGATAGAGTTGAATAATAGTTCTATAATTTCAGGTACACTGATTAATATGTTTTTCACTGAGAAACTGTGAAAATGTATTATCTCATATTTACTTTATTTTATTATCTTTAACTTCTTTAATTTCTGTCTCTAACATGTTAAAGTTTGATAACATTATTTATTTGAATTGATACATTGTTTTGTCTGTTTTGTTTCATCTCTTTTAACGTTCTCCTTCTCAAACGACATCATCTGCATTGGTGCAAATTAAACCCCGGTAAAGATTAAACCTGCGCTGATAACTCAAAATGTCGGCGACTTGGAGTCAACAAGGGATCTTTATGGGGAAGGAGAGGACTGAAGGAAAATACCATTACTCTCAAGATCATTTAAACATGTGCTGGCATTTATCTTGGTGGTCCATGTCCGAACACTAATGACAAACTGTTGTTATTAGTGGACTGAATCAAAGCCAAAGGCATGCCCACCCAAAACTTGAATCCGCTAAAACCACCACACCAACGGTCTCATGTGGTATTACAAAAATAATACACTATTCAAAATAGTGTAAATTAAGAGTAACACAACATGTGTTTGTTGTGTTTTTTATACCTCTCTCTCTCTCTCTCTCTCTCTCTCTCTCTCTCTCTCTCTCTCTCTCTCTCTCTCTCTCTCTCTCTCTCTCTCTCTCTCTCTCTCTCTCTCTCTCTCTCCTTCCTGTTCTCATTTTCAGTCCTCCACCATCAACTTTATTTTCGTGGGAAGATTAAATATTTCTGCTTGAGAACCCCCTTTAAACTATGAAATGACTGCTGTCACTGACACACAGACTGTACACACACACATATACACACACACACACACAGACACACACACACCACGCTCCCCTGATTTTGGATGGATAGATGGGGAGGGAGGAGGAGGGGGAGGGATGAGGGGAGGGGGCTGAAATATATAATCTCCTGAAAAGAATGAGGCCCTCTGGGATTTTCTCAAAGTGGCCCCTCTCTGCACTGAGGCCGGGGGAAGAGTGGGCTAGTGGCTGGTGCTGGTGGTGTGGTGTAGTGTGTGTGCGGGCGTGTGCGTGTGTGTGTGTGTGTGTGGGACGAGGGGGGTAGGTGGGAGTGGGGGACTAAAACACGTCCACTCCACACTGTAACCTGAGTCAGAAGGGGGCCAATCTGTCAAATAATTAGCTGTTGCCCAGCACAAAGGTTTTATTTGCAGGAATTTCATCGCGGCAGGATTGAATAATATGTCTGTGCATTGTGCGGGGTCATGGGAACATCATCTCTTACTGGTGGCCCATAAAAGACGGCTAAATGATAATGAGAAAAGGCTCCGGTAATTCAATTCCTCAAGCTTTGGTTTCCATCTTTCTCCTTCCCTACTCCCACTGCCCCCCCCTCTCAGTCTTTCTGTCCTTTTCTCTCCGCTCAGCTAATTGCAGAACTTCATGTTGATGCTGAAGTGGCTTTATTCAGCTTGCAGAAAAACACACGCTGTAGGAGGAAAAAAATAAACGTGAACGTCTTATTTCTCTTGCTTGTTTTTTCATGTTAAGTATGTAATTCATGAATGAACAGTTACCGTCTTAAGGTCTGATGCTTTGTTTTACTATGTGAAAATAGCATCAAGAGATGACAAGTAACAAAATGGATGATTAAATTGAGTGTGAATGAAAGAACAAGGAGACACTCAAAGAGATAAATACTGAACAGATGATATCAAAGAGTTTATTTGAATTCCTTTGATATCCTTCTGGCATAAACATAGGTGAATAGATAATCAGCAGCATGTGCCTCCCACTGCCAAACCCACCGGCTCAGTTGTCTTTTTGTACATTGACCTCTGACCTCTGAGAGCAGCCAAGCAGGAAGTGGATAGTGTTAAAAGGGATTGATTGGTTTGTGGTCTATAGATGATTGTTTATATCATTCCATACTGGAGGTTTGACCCTTGGCGACCCCTCTGTGGACCAATCCGCTGAGAGCCATGACCTGCATCCATTTGCAACAGCGCTAATTAGCTTTGACGGGCCCCGTGTTTGCGTCCGGGTTGTAAACTGAAGCCCTGCAGTGCCCTGATTGAAGAAAGACGCGGCGCGGCTACTCCTACCTCATGCCCACCAGTTCCCCCCCGCCAAATGTCAAACACATTAAACTTAATGTACCAGCAAATCATACTCAATTATTTGTATGTTGTTGAGTTGCGTGCACATGTGTGTTTATGTGCGTGTCTGGTGGCCCTAAATGGCTGTTCATACGTCAGTGTATGTTCAGCTGTCTGAGCACACTCAAGCATGCTGGTGTTTACATGTAAGAGGGGCAGAGACGACGGGGAGGGAGATGGGCTGAGTTCTGTCGTTCTAGCTGGTATGTCCATGTGGGATGAGGTTACACATCCTGCAACACATTGTGGAGCGATGAGGAAACTTGCTTGTAAGTAAAATAATTGGATTATTGCGTCCTGTGATCTCGCTAATTATAATGAAAGCAAGTTTACAATTTTCCAATTATTATTCTTTGCCTATTCTGTTCCCCTCTAATAAAGAGGAGCACTGATGCAAAACAAAATGCTAGGACTCCATTTCCTGCCGGTGCCTTAGAGCTATTCAGAGATGAGGGATGTACACACCCTCCAAATATCAGCCCCAGTGCCCCACATAACATATTCAACTGCAGAACACACACAGATCCCACAGGGACACATAAATCGTGCCATATACAGTCTTTTTTTTTCTCTGAATAAAATGTACATATGTTTTAAATGAGGGAAATTTTGGTTTTAAAATAAATCCTCTGATGTGAGAGAAAAGACAGTCGAGTTTAGTTTATGTGATTTATTCTTCACGGTGTCCTTGGTTACCAGGCGTCAAATCGACATGAGTCACTCACTATGCCTCTGACGAATCATTGTATTAAATCTCCTCCCCTCGCAATACCGTCCACTCTGTCTCTGCTCCTCCTCCGAGCACACACACACACACACACACACTTGTGTGCTCAGTATCAGTCACTCATACGTCCCTCTGCCCTGCCTGTCAGTCTTACACCAAATTCCCCGGATCACACTACATCTGACAGTATTTCATCTTGGATTTGAGGATAAGTGAGAGGATTTCAGTTCAAGCTGCAGAGCTTAGCATGAAAACGCTGCTCTCTGTGAAAAGCTGAGGGTTTACATGATGTGGGATCCCCTCACCCTCACCCCAACCTTTTTTTTCCCTTTTCTATGTCATCGCCTTGCCGTCTCTCTCTCTCTTTCTTTTTTCCCTCTTTGCAGGGTTTTGTTGATTTAGCCGCCTGACACACCGACACTGGTTAACTCCTAAAGGACCTAAACGCAGCTAACCCCACACTGCATAGTTATTCTATCACCGGACTCCGAGGGGAACACAAAAAGGATGTATTTTAATTAAGCAAAGCCCAAGGGCTTCAGTATTACTATAATCACATGGAGGTGGACACAGTGAGATGAGGAAAAGAAAGAGCTGGGGTCAGAGTAGATGCAGAGAAATTGTAACGTTTGAAGTCATGCTGCATGAGGCTATTACAATAATCAAAAATAATTCAGATTTGACTTAGATTTTCATTTATGATTGATTATAATTAAGCCAGAAAAAGGTGTTTTTCTTGTGGTGTAAAATCCGACTCCCTGAATAAGATTTATGTTGTGGTCATGTCTCATTAACATCTGGTCAGAATCGGATGGAAAAAGTGCTAAACCAATGTGCATAATAAATATATGAGATTGAATGTTCGTGGGTCAGCCATTTGTGACATTAAATAATACAACTAGAAAAATACTGCCTTTTTTTATCGATAACAACTGCCATGAAATTGCCAACACTAACAATTAACTGATCCATATAACATGTATTTTCAATGTGACCAAAGCCTGATCCATTATTTCTTCATTTCCAAAAACTGTTAAAAAACTGAAATCAGCCAAAACTTTAGGCTCACTGACATGCTACTTGGTTACTATGAACATGCTACTATAGTTTCAGTTTGTCTCAATCCCACATGTATCAGTCTACTGCTGCAAAGTAGTACAATCAAATTAGTTTCACAATAACTCATCTTCCTCACATACTAAGTCCAAAGGTTTTATTCAGGTTCCTCTCTCTCTCTCTCTCTCTCTCTCTCTCGCTATTTCTGGGCCCTGTTTACTCTCCAGTGTAAAACAATCCAGTAGATTCCAAGCCAAAATCAACTCGATCTAAAATAAAACACAGTGGCTGATATAAACTGCCAATCTTCTTGGTCATAATATGATACAATTACATACAATGTAATTATAGTAATTAAACTAATGTGTTCAGATTTCTGTGGTATGATTCAGTTAGCAAGGACTGATAGTGGATTGACCCTGTGTGTCTCTTTGCATGTGTGTAGCACATTTTGCAGCGACATACGTGTTTGACAGACTCTGATAACAGGTGATGGGTGAGAGTGAACCCCCACATCCCCCACCTCAACACACACACACACACACACACACACACACACACACACACACACACACACACACACACACACACACACACACACACACACACACACACACTCACGCGTACATCTGCAGCCTAGGTTAACCCTGGAAATAAAGAAATAAAGGCATTACATGGAGAACATGAGGAGAATCCTGAATGCCAGTTGCTGGTAGGAAAGATGGATTGCCTGAATTCTCCACCAATCACCAAACAACACATTGGCTGCAGCATTGATTGATGAAGTATTTAAGTCGTCAATCTCACATCACCTGCTTTTCTTCTCTCTCTTTCGGCCCAATGGCCGCAGAAAAGCTATGCTGTGTCTGCAGATCGGATGAACCCTGACCGACGGGGAAACTTTGCAGATTTTAAACCTTTGGGATCAAAATGAGGGTTGATGGTGGACGCTGAATCTAGTGATAAAGATTAGTCAAAGGTTGCTGACAGATTTCAACTCTTATAAGCAGGTTGGGGTTTTTGTAATTTGTTTCATCCATTTCACTAAAGATATGTGAGGTGTAACCTTTTTGGGCAACACACAGCTTGCTTCAAAACACAGGTCACTGTGTGTTTCCTCTCTCAAAACAGGCCTTTTACAAAACCGCCAGTCACACCTGCAACTCCACCGGCCTTGCACTATAGGCCTCGGTGTGTGTATGTATAACTCAGACCAATATTATTGATCACAAATCATGATTAACAATGATAATACTGATGAAAATGGAACATTAGCCCTCACCTCTGACCTTATTTGCCGACCTCTTTGTACTCTATGATGTATTCAATATCATAATCATGCTTGAGTACACTTGGTCTGAGAGAGCGGGGGTTGTGGGATCAATGGGACTCATGCGCTCATAAGCAGAGAGAAAACATCACACCTGCAGATATTGTGTTGACAGTGCATCGGAGAGCAAACACAGAGCCACTGTCTGGTCCACCCGAGCTGAAGAGGGCCATTGATCCACCGGTTAACCTATTCGCCTGCATCAGTACAGCGACAAACCCTCGGAGGAAAGTGCCCCCCCCCAAGCCTGGCCATTGTTTCCCTCCACTAATATGATACCCCCCGAAGGTTCTCCCCAGACCTCATTTCTAATCAATGCATGTGGTTGGTGGGATCATCCTGTCTCTGCAAATTAATGACTTCACTTTTTTCTGTGGTTTCTTTCCATCGATTTGTTTTATTAGCCCATTGATCTCCACGCACTACACCCCCAGCCCCCCCAACCCCACCTTCTACCTCACCAGGTCCGACCAATGTGCTTCCTCTTTGCTTATCAATGTGAGAGCTGATGGCATCAATGCAATCAGCTGATGCCTCGGTAAAAAGATGTGGGAGTGGTGTGTACAGATGGGTGAGACTAACTGTGGTTAAGCTGAACATACACTGGGCAATTCCACCTCACACTGTAGGAGCAGATCGTCTGAGATGTGAAGCCAAAGCTCCCCATCTACGTGCTCACACTGTACAGAGACGTGCTGCCTTGGTTGTATGCGACATTGTGTAATAACACTACCTTATAATAATAACTTTATTCATACAGCACTTTTTGAAACAGCAGTTGCAAAGTAAAAAGAGTACAAATATAAACAAGAATACTTAAAATCAATGACAAGAAGCAAAATAATACAATGTCATTTACAATCAAAGATGACAAATTATATTAGACTATACAAATTCTAAAAGGAAAGACAGCAGATACAATGATATAAATTTCAAAAGAAAAAGATAAGAGTATTGTACCGAAAGATTACAAAAACGAGGCGTCTGCATTTTGGTTTGGCTGTTTTGCACAAAGAGGAAAGTTACGTTGGATGCAACAATATTCTACATTGATCCCTACATGCACTTTGATTATTGCACTTAAAATTCACATGTCAGAAATTCATCAGACAAATTTGGATCAGATGCTCCGGTCAACCTGTTTGATTGTCGGAAACATTTGAGTAAAGCCCGCACATCTCAGAATTGGGTAAGAAATGGGTTTAAATCTCATAGTGTGTGCTCAGTTTTAATGCTGTAGATTTATGCTGTTTTTTGTGTCTATCTGGTTTCTATTGTTAAATTTTCCTTGAAATTAACTCCACAGTTGAAGTAAAACATCAATTTGCTTATTTGAGGAGAGGTTAGACCTCAAAGATGCAACACTAACAAATGTTCATTATCTTTAATGTCCTCAGTGAGTCAAAATTATAGATATCCAGGTTAAAGGAATGTGATTTTTTACTAGTTTAATAGAACTGCCATGGTCTAAATCACTCTGACGTTCATCTGGTCAGGGCTCGCTGGTCTTATTAACAGCCATATCTAACTCTATCCCCTATAATTCCCTCTGAGATCCGAACAAAAGGATAGGAAGTGCTTTACTCCGACAAGTCAGACTTCACTTCACAGGAGGAATTACAGCTTTTCATTTTCTGTCACTGGAGCGTTTTAGTGAGGTGCCCCACCAGCATAACGACGCTCTTTCTCTCTTGTTTTATGACTTGAGCCAAGCACAAAGAGTTGATTCACAGTAATTACATATGAAAAACGCAGATGCCGACGAGCATATCTGAAGTTTGAAAGCACCGAGACAGCTGCAAAAGTACACACACTAAATAATCCAATGCTGAAAGAAACATGGAGTCAGAGCCTTACACCCTCAAGATAAAAAAAAACACACACAAAAGTTCTTAAAGGGAAAAAAATTCAAATGTGAGGTAGCTGAAGTGAGCCCCGTGTCCGTCAATGCTTCTGTCTGAATCCATCAGGGGAAACACAGTTTGCATTCTCCGGACAAGATTCTCCTCAGAGCATCTGCTATGTTATAAGCGAAACAAAAAAAGCTGACGTAATACTAAAGGCTGTAAAATGTCTAGCTCCACCCATCCTCTCTCCCTCTATCTCATTCCTGTATCTTCCAATCTATTTGTTCTCTGTATTTTGTGATCGCTTTTAAGCCTTTACTGTGATAAGAGTATTTCATTTAAGGGATATTGTGTCAAACTGCAGCAACAAGCATTAAGCTATACACACAACTTCTCAGAAATATACAAGTGGCAAGTCAGTTTAACATCACACCAAGCAAGTGCACAATTTATAGAAATAAATCCACAATATAAGTGCTGTGTCACATGTAGGCTGAAGAAGTTAAAATATAGAAATATAAAAAAATACAAATATTAACATGCACACTGAAGAAAAAATGTCTAATCTGCAATTTGTCCCACAGTGTGTGGTAGGTGTACGCATGTATCCTCCTCTGCAGGACAGTGCTTATCTGTGGTTAGAAATAACAATATCATGAGTGTCCACGTTCAAGGATGAGAAAGAGACTATCAAGCGCCCCGCTCCCTCGCCAAAACTGTATGTTTATCCAGCTTGTGGGAATTCCTGTTCCTCAGGACGGATCCGGAGTTGTCCTGATTGGCGAGATTCCCGTCCCACCCTCAGCTCTGTCGGGCCCTCTCAGGGAAATCACATCCCACACAGAGAGACGATTACTCACTGTCCCTCCACTAAGACGTTACTCTGCTGACCTGGCAGCCGGAGAGATGGCGATGGTGTGTTTGTAAATAACAGGGATGTGAACGCTCTGAAACATATATGCAGATGTACACATGCAAAGACGTAGAAACTTTTGAATTTACAGTAAGACTTACAGTGAGTAAGGTTTTCACTCTACTAATGTAAGACTTAGTTAAAATATGTTAAGATTACTTATCTGAGTAATATCTCCCGAGTTCCCAAAATGTAAAAAAATTATGCTGTAAGGGTCATCGCTGTTTGAGACTTTCTTTTGTTTTGTTTTTGTATATAAGGCAATAGAAGAATGGCCCTTTATTTAATTTTTTTATTATTGTCTTTTTTGTATCATCTGTCTTCTATCTGTTGGATCTATCTAGTGTACAAAGATCAGATGCAAAACAGTGGAGCGGGTTTGGATTTGGAACCTTTTCTCTTGGGATGAAGTGACATGTTCTCCCAGCATTTCAAAACCCTATTTTTGTTCTCCTGACTTTTACTACTTCCTGTTGCATTTCTGTCTATCGTCTCTGAACATTATTCTCCTGCCGTTGGGAACATCTGTCCTGATAAAAAAGTTGAAAATTAATTAATTTAGTTTTTTTTCCCCTTCACTGAAAAACAAACAAAATCAACTACCGTGTTCTTACATAATATATTTTATATATACAATCAAAAATATGCCATTGAATAAATTAATAATAAAAGTCTTTGGTCATCCCAGGCTGTATGAACAAACATTGTCATCGATGTACTTCCTCAAACATTTCACCTTTGCAGACCTGAAACCTCCATCATCTTGATACTATTATCAGTAATTTATACCTGGGATTCAGGTCATAAAGATTTATCTGGGCAATTAAACATGGTACAGTGCTCAGCACATTAAGAGGTAGGTAACTTACGTTTTGGTGCGTTAAGTCACCACTACATGCTTACACCTCTCTCCTGTCTTTGCATAAATCCTTTCAGGGCTTCTGGCAGCGGTTTCCTGCTCTTTCATCTGGCTCCCTTGTGGTAGGACTATTAGCCCAGCCTGTATACCTGCAAGTGTTTGGGAGGCAGCTGGCTCTGGACGCTCAGTGCCTGCACGGGCCTAGGGGCTGCTGGGACCTGGGAACACTGGCACCAAATACCAATGGGTAATTAGACCTTCATTCAAGAGCGAATGTGGCAAGCATTAGACACAAGGCTCTTTCCGGTTCAATTCTTATCTCCATCCTGCCTTCTTTTCCCCTCACAACAACCATGCTTCATCCACACTTTTTTTTTCCTTTTCTCATGATTTTTCTTTCCGGTGTTGGACAATCCATAATCTCAAGAAGAACATCTGGCGTGTAAGGCCCTGCCATTAACATCTGTCTCGAGGGATCGAATCACAAGTGGACAGATCTGAGCACAGGTGTGAACGCGCCCAAGACGTATTGAGGATGCTTTTGAGATGTGATTGCTTAGATCACCTTCGGAAGTGGTCTGGTGCTGCATGTGGCCCCACTCTTTTAGATGTGTTAATGCAAATAGATGTTGGACCACACTGAGGGGCCGCTTCTCAACTGACAACCCCCGGACCCGCTTCGCTTTCAAAAATTGACACAACATAGTTTTTGAAATGCTCAGTGTTTCCCGTTCACAGATTTATTGTGGGCCACCACTAAATTTAAATTGTAACACACCAGCCATGAAAGACATGAGCCCCAGCTTTCCCTTTACTTAGTGTTGCTAAAGTGCAGTTTAACAACTTTCCCACTTAAAAAACAATAAGATTATGCTTTCATATATTTCACATTTCTTGCCACAGATGCAGATACTGAAGTGTCAGATATGAAGATAATTTATTTATGTGTCTCTGTTATGTACCACTTGTTTTTTGTCCGTTGTGAGAAACATGACAGCAGTTGTTTCTCATGTAGGAGGAAATCTATGAGAGGCCCCTTTTTCGTTCTGTGGTGAAAGGTGACATAACCCATAATTCCACTCAAACCACAATGTTCTTTTATCAGATGGTCCTCCCTTGCACTGCGAGGGGGGTTCATGTGACACAAGCCCTCACAAATGACAGTAACAAATTGCTGTAAATAGACAGGAGCATTGGAAGCACAAGGTCCAGCCTCACAGCATCCAGGGCTTAGCACTGCCAAAGAGGATTTTCATTGGGTTAAAGGATCAAATACAAACCACAATATTTCCCCCTGTAACAGAACAATAGTGTGTGCAGCAAGACCAGTATTAAGTGCTGACACAGCCGTGTGAAGATACATATAAAGTTTCCACTTGGGAAAAACTTGTGAATGCAATTTACAATCGGAAAAACAACATGGTAAGTTGCTGAACATTTTAGTAAACAAGTTGCCTGGTTTCTGATGTCATCAAATAAAAATGTCAAATAGTACTTTTGTCATTTTCAATTTACTTGTCTCCACCATGCTTTTTAGCCAATGCAAATGTTTTTCTGATAGACATGTATGTTTTAACTGATTTACATTCTTGTTTAACCTGATCCCTTTTCTTTGCTCTTTATTGTTCTGTAAATATTGGGGAGACGTGTCAAAGTGTTGTTTAAATGATCTAAATGATTTTAATTTCAACATTCCAACAATTAGAAGAACACACTGAAGTCGGCTTCCCACCTCAGGGAATGGTTCCTTCTGCGGAGCATGTCAATGCACAGTACACACACAGGGGTCCAGCAAACAGGAGCTAACACATTAGCGAGCTGGAAGTTGGTGAGCAGATGACTGGCAGAAAGGTGAAGGGTCAGAGATTCACTAATCTCTGACCCTTCACCTTTCACAAGTCATTGGAAAAATGTGAATTAAACAGACCTCTGAACATATTTAAATGAAATGTTGGTATAAACATATAAGGAGATTTTGATTTAAATTATTTTAAACAAAATAATTTATTTATTTGATATTGAGTTTAAAGCAAAAAAATCCAAATTCTACAGATCATGAGAAATAATTAATTCACACATTTAATCCTCTGGTAAGGGAGGTGTGAACCGGCTGACAGACTTGGTAGCTTTGAAGTGAATTGAATCTAAGGCTTGGGAGGATGCTGCTTTTAGTGGTCAGAGGAAAACACTGGGTCCAAATTAGCATAAACAGGAACACAAAAGGAAAAAGGGGAGAGGAATGAAACAGAAAATAGTGTTGTCAACAGGACCCCCCAGTGAGGAATTTCAATTTCATATATCTAATTATCCCTGTCAGATGGAAACAAGTGCCAAAAAGCTGTCTTTGTTCTCCCTCTTTATCCCCCGCATCTCTCTCAATTAATTTCGGCACACGAATATGACTAATTGTCTCTCTGCAGCGTTGCAGCCACATAAATAATAATTGTGGCCCGTGTTGCAGGGCGGGGGCTGTGGGGGTACTCATGCATCCGTTTATGAAATTTGAACACAATGGTTTGTGCATAATTCAGGTGATCGCGTTAGCAGGCCGATGCAACCTCTCTGCAGACATCACCCTCTGCCCCACTGTCTTGTAACTGCATAATACCTCTATACTTTCCCTCCTTTGTACAAGCAGAGTGTCATGTCTCTCATTTCTGTCATTGGGATTGTTTCTTTGTTTAGAGTGCTGATATTAGCATCATAATCAGCCAAAAAGAAAGAGGCGGCAGTGATGACTGATTTATGCGTGGTTTGTGCAGAGAGGCCCGACAAAACCAGTTAGCGTCTACTCTCCATTTTCAACAGACATGTGCACTTTATTATTCACCCACTCACACACTAACTAACTTGAGAAATCAAATTTTCACCACTGTACATTACTTCAGCGATGAAAACCTTTTCAGCGGGTTTGGTTTATTTTTTTCTGAATCTGGTGCTTTAATAAAAGGTTCTTCTATTTCAATCTAAATGAAAGTGGCAAAGAAACACTCAAACTACTCTAATCAAGTGTTTTCAGCCTTCATACATATTGCTTTCATAGGAGTATTGCACTCTGGTTTACATTTAACTCACATTGCAAGGTTTGTGACTTTGACAATGATTGTATAATTAATTGCTGTCCTATTCACTCCGAACGACCTTGTGTTTCCCGGTGTTTCAAAAAAAAAGAAAAAAAAAGTAAAGAGGAAGGCCAAAAATATGCACTCCTGAAAAGATGTTTTATCCCATATTGGGAATGGCATAAAAAGCCCTTGAAGTGTACAAATAAAGTGATGACATTTGTTTGTTCAATCAAATCCTTTTTCAAAAACGATCAGAAAAACCTAAACATAATGAGCCAAACATCCAAAACTTGTCTAAACAAAGCTGCAGTCGAGCCCCGGCCCTCCAACCATAAAACATACCCACTCATTCACTCACACAGAGAGGGAGGGAGGGAGGGAGGGAGGGAGGGAGGGAGGGAGGGAGGGAGGGGGAGGAGTTATTGTTACATTTCATTAGACACATTCCTTCTCTGTGGACTCTTGACCAGTTGCCATGGCATTTCAGCTGACCACGTTTCATATCAACCTCTCTCACTCACTCGCTCTCTTTGTTCTCTCAGTCAGTAAACTTAAACATCACTGCGAGGACATGACTGTATTTACCACACACATTTAAAATGTATACGAAACAATGCAACAGGTAGAAACAAGTTTTCTATAAAGTTTTATAGAGGCTCCACCAATAAATGTTTGTAATTTGCTTTAATATGTTTTCTTGAAGGATTAACAGGCTATCTTGCATAAACTAGCTACAGGCTAATAGGGCCTGATTTAAATTACTTATGTTATCTTAAAAATATATATAATATTTAAATTAATTAAAAATACAAATGTAATAAGTAAAGCTTAACAACATGCTCCACAGTTCTCATCTTAAAGTCAACCTTACACTCATAAATATTCCACTTTAAAGTCACTTTTTTTCTCTATTCTCATAATAATAAAATCACGACTTTATTCCTGGAATATTCACACTTTTAAAGTCCAACTTTTATATTTTTTTCTTCACTAAAATGTTCCGTTGAAGGTCACTTTTCCAAACCGCGAATATCCTTACCTTCTGCCTGTATACTGTAAAGGCCAAGCTAATTCCTATATTGAAACTGAGTGTTGGCACAGTGCATAAATCATGAGATGCACAATCGTTTAATATAGACATAACTCATTGGTATATTGGATTGTGTTGTCAGCCGCAGATATGCCTATTAGGGTGATGGCACCAGCTGACACTACGCTAAACCTCTTTGGTTATACATTGCAGTGGAACACATTAGAAAGACTCAAGCCTGCCTGCACATTCTGTGGTAGCAGGAGAAGGAGTAACCAGTCAATAGTGTGTGTTCACACTTCACAGGAGAATGCAAGACGACAACATCTGCTTGACTTGCAGGTATCACTGTCAGCTCATTGTCTTTCGTTTGAGGAAGGACGAGGTGTTAGAGAACAAGAAGAAAATGCAAATAGCTGATTGGCCAGAAGAACAACCACTTAACTTACCTTTGTTTTCTCTTAGGCTACATCCATACTACTACATAGTAATACAACTAAAAGGATCTCCATCCACTTGAGCAATTTAGCTCTTTATCCGTTTTAATCCTTGTCCATATGAACATGCATATCACATGACCACTCAAGTACACTGGGCATGCTGGTGTACACAGGAAGCTTTTGGTTTCGAGTTGCAGACAGAGCTAGTTTACAAAATAGAAGCAGCTATGATGGAAAGTAAAATGTAGATTTAGCTGCACAAAAGCTGTTAACAAAGACAACAGGGTCAGCAACGCTTGAAATTAATGATCCATAATGTGCTCTACACGGGTTGCTGAGGCCAATGCTGGTTGTTTTCTTCCAGAAGAGGGTCATGTGATCGGAGCCCAGCCTGGCCACATGGGAATTGTTGAAGTTTCGTACCAGAAGCTTAAAATTATCGTATTTTGGGGAGAATATTATCGTACGCAACCAGAGTAGGTATGCTGGAACAAACTGATCTGAGCGCTGTCATCACACTCCCAAGTCTCTTGAGTAGTGTGGATGTAGCCTAAGGCATAGCCTAAACAACTGATCCAACATTGTGATTTGGCTAAATGGTCATAAGGGAAAGTCCGCACCACTGGTTACCAATGGCAACTTGGCCTGAAGTGTTATTGTACTTTTTTTGACCAGGGTTGACCGTGCTTGGTAAATACCATTACACGACACCTGTTGTAGTCAGATCAGAAAATAGCATTCAGTTGCCGTTAGTGATACTGAATGACCGCATCATATCTACAAAATGCAACCTGTCACTCAAATCCTGCTGTTTAATTCTTTCACAAAAGTTTCCATACTCACATTAATTTGCATTTTTCCATCAACAGTCAAGTGTGTTCAAAAAGAGACGATAACAAAAAGAAAAAAAATGATTTGCATTCAGTGTATAAATAGTTCCAGGGACAAGGGCTGTTAAGTTTGAAATTAACATGTAAACAGTTGGAAAGTCTGTCCCCCCCTCGCCCCCCCATCCTCTTCTCCTTAACCCCCGCCCCTGGCTCCCTTTTAGCGCCTTGATAAATAAACATAAAGGCTCACACAAAGACCGCCTTGTTCCTATAAATGGGCTACTTTTTAATGGAGACATATATTTCTAGGATTATATCAGCATTCAGTTGCAAATTTTGAGTTTTAATACTCCAATCGGGGCAGTCTATGAATAAGAGTATCATTTGAATGCAGGGAACACCTGGTGCTGAGGGCTGGGCTGTGAGGGGGCTTCGAGCTGACCTGGTGTCAGTGCCAAGGCTTCACTTGTTCCCAGCCGCTCCATTCAGATTCTCATAGCCTCAGTCCTGCTGATGACTGTAGCCTAATGATCTAAGTATGTGACATGAAGAATCAGAATCAATCAAGTGCATTTCCTGATATAATGCGAGACAGATACAAGTTCTAGAATTACACTGGAATTGTTTAAAAATTCAAAGTCATATTCTGTCTTGTGACAGTAATTACAAAGCAGTTAAAGCAGCCTAGAAATACTTTATTTTAGAGTATTTAGATGTGTTTTCAGCAGTGCTACAGGCTGTCAGAATGTAGTTTGAGATGGGGGAAGAACTTACATGTTAATTGAAAGAAAATCTCTTCTTATTCTATCAGATCTTTTTTTTTACCAAGTTTACATTGTCCCCTTGAAATTGAGATGAGAGCTCGAAATTTTCTCTTGTAACAAGAATGACAATGAATATTTTGTTTGTGTTTTTACTTACTTGGCAGCTTGAGAAGAGATGGGGGCAGGGTTGGGTGGCTCTATTTGGAGGAGGAGAGAGGAAGGGGTTCCAGGGTCTATTCGTATGCACCCCGCATCCACTCAACACACAATCAGGCCTGTATTGCGTTTTGCAAATTTATACCCAGGATGTTGGTTGAGAGTGTTTCCCTGAAAAAGAGAGGGGAGAGAGAGAGGATTTTTTTTTCAAGTAAGTGTCTGCTTTCATGAGCAAGAGTGATTGAGGCACACAAACAAACCTTTGTTTCCCAGCTCACAGATGCAAGGACCAAGCTCTGATTTATGCCCCACCCCGAGACACATTTGCACTTTTTTTAATACTTTGAGACTAAGACTGTATGAAAACAGTACTAATTCTACCCAAAGCCAAATGTCTCTTGTGGCTGCAGCAACACAGATTGTCAAATAAAAGTGTCGCCCCAGTGAGAGACCTTTTCTACGCTGGCCTTTACATCCACTAGCTATTCAGAGCAGCCTCTCTTCTTCCTCAAAATATTTGCACAGCCTTATTTTTGCAGGGGGCTGGGGCGCTGTACTCATGACAAGCCGATCTATAACCAGACACCAACCGTCAAAGTCAAAGGCAAGAAACACTGACGCTAACGGACATTGACTCGCCTTTGCCTTGTTTGAGATTCATTTGCATTCGGTTTTGCTGATTTTCAGAAAATTTTGTAAAAACATTGAAACTTGGCACATGACAATAGAAGCACAGAGGACATATACTTTAGCTTAGAACAGTGGACCATTGTGTGCAGAGCATACAATTGCCTCAAGGCAGATTTGTGATTGTAATTACTATACTGTACTAATGTGAGTTTGGTACATTCCAGTCAAAGGCAGGTACAGTAGACAAGTATCATATGTTACATCAAATATAATAGGGTGCACAGACAGATGTGTAAAATAATTCACATTTAAAATCCAAATATTTAATTTAATGTTATATTCATAAAGGTTCACATGCGATTTAATGTACTGTTCTATGTAGTTGAATCTGTTTTACCCATTTCCACGGTGGCTTTATCTTGTTTTACCTAAATAAAAGATATGAAAGTTCCCTCAGACCACGGTCAAGACCAATGGACCAAAGTTGAGTTTGAGGTGGTGTAGGCCCAGATCAAACAAATCACCAATCAGATCAACAGCAGTATGCAAATCAATCAACATCAAGCATAGATAGACGCAGCCCATGTTATGACAACAGGACCTTTGTATGTCATACAAAAAGTCTTTGGTTCGCCCCCTAAATCGAAACATGAGACAAAACTAACCAATCAGTCACATTTTGGACAGTGACTCATCTGTTCAGGTGTGAAAACGCAGTATAGGGATGCACCTTAACTGATATTTTTCTCATCAGTTATCAAAAAGATTATTTAGTAGTCCAACTTTCTGTGTGAGGTTTATTTCTGCATTGAATCAGTTAAAGTTTATTATATAAGTATATATCTAAGTGATGGGTTTGTCATACCAGCACTTCATCGGGTCAGAGTGTTGTATCTGCTGAGCTGAGAGCCCAGTCAAGTTTGAAGGCTGCTGACAACTTGTTTACGTCAGTCCCAATTAATAATTAGTTTAATGATTTGAGCGCTTGACATGTGCCCCGGACAAATGCAGGCAGGAAAATGCACACACAGTGCTGTTTGCATAAATCTGCCATTTCAGCGCGGGTTGAAGGGGAAGAGAGCGAGAGCGAGAGAGGTGGGGGAATTATAGGACTCAGATGTGTGTGATTGGCGGTTCCCTTGGCTCCCGGGGTTAGAGAGTTCAGAGAGAAGCCGATTATTGTTCTCCCTCAGGTCAAGCCTTCATAAATAAACAAGGGAGAGCCTGCGGCACCGTGTTTTAGTATGATTAGCATATCATACAGCCTATCGACAAGGCACTTATCATATTACAGGACGGCCGTCCTCTGAGCACACGGAGGTTACATGTACAGGGTTGCTGAGCATACATCTCTGTTCATTAGAGGGGTCCTCGGGGGAGAGAATAAATCATATCAGCACGTGGTTATGGCAGCGCAGTCGTTTGACTTCGCCATACAGCGGATGTTAACCAGGGGCTTCAGTAATTCAGAGAGGAACAGGCAGTTAGCTTTATACTGAGGAGAGGAGATGATCCAGAGGATTCATAGGGAGAGAGTTGGTCGACTAGCAGACAGAATGTGTGTGGTACTTGAGACTAATTTCTGGTTAATGTTGCAGGGTTAGAAACTGCGAGCATTGGAGTTCTAGGGTTTGATCAGGTTTAGGGTTAGATCCGGGGGGTTATGGGGTTGGGGGGAAAAAGAGCATCTCACTCCCAAGGGGTGAACTGTTTCTCTATTAAACATGACCATTTAACAAATGCTGTGTGCTTAAACATTAGCATACAAACCAATCACTGCGCTCACAGATGGATGAGAGTGGTGATGTGATTTACAGAGTGATTTCCGAATGTTCGGAAGCTTGGCTGGCTAATATGATGACCAAAACAGGAGCACACCAACTGGAGGGCCACTGAGGTTTTTTCATAAACTACCAAGATGGCTACTGGATAGTTAGTCAAGAGGTATATTGAATTCACTATGGAATAAACCAACTGGATGGAACTTTTTTATCTGATGAACGAATGGGGTAAAGAAGTATCCAGCGAGTTAGAAACTGAGGCCAATGGAAGCATCCGACATGTTGACCTTTTTTCAAGGCAAAACCAAGATGAAAACTCCATAAAAGCATTTTCTGAAAGTTTAGCCCTAATATATTTAACAGTATCATCCCCACTGCTCCGAAACATCCCTTGGTCAGGAGTTGATTTAGAGACTTCATCTGTTGTAGTACCAATAGTAAAAATGGTCTTGTATTAAGTAATGTTCTGTCTCTGTCAGTTATGTGGTGTCATTGGAAGAAACAGATTTATTGACATATTGCTACTACAGATTGATTGACTAAATTCAGCTGCAATCCAGTAAAAGGAGAAGCAGCTACGAACCAACATGCCAACCAGTTCTGTGCATGTAACGTTAGCATTTTTATTATTTTTTCAATTAGCTAGCATGTTGCTGTCAGAAACTACGGAGATGATGTCCTCAGACTAAAGCTGTCTTCTTGGGTTCGCACAGAAGTATCACATTCATTGTCCGAACAAGTTTCTCTTCTCAAACTAAACTCAAACACTTGTTACCAGGAATGCTAAGTGAGCAACAACCACAGAAAGAGTGATTCTCCTCACGCAGCTAGACTGAGGACAAGTTTTAAAACTAAACCATATTCAGATGTCAAAATCAATGCTTCACTATCACCATTTTCCAATTTGACTTCTATGTTGGCCTTGACTTTTAGTTCCACTCAGAACTTGTCAGTCCAAGTCTCAGCTCCCAGGGAGGATGATCCAGTGAACAGCAAAATGGAATAAAATAAGAGGATAGGATGATGGAGTGCAGCCAACAGACAAACCAATGTTTCTATGGATGATGAAATTAGCCCAGGAGGAATTATGACTGCAGCCATGATGGAGTGGAAGTCGACCTGACTCTCAGACACGCTACTCGGATTTCAATTTAGGCAAGTCTTTTCTCCTCAGCTACACAAGCTCAACTCACAGACCAGGGGCCACAATTAGCAGCTAGCTGCTCTGACCAGGGAGAAAGACCAAATGACATCTGCACCTAAGCCCTCCTAAGCCTGGGGAGCCGCGGCCACGGAGCGGCCTCACTGCTCTCCACCTTGCAGTCAAGCATGGCCTCTTTAGATGATCCACACACTGGGAAGGGATGTTATATTTTTACTGGAATGGGCGCTCTTTAGCAACCCTCTTGAAGAGGCGGGGGGCCGAAGACGTCCAGCTGGGTGGATCTACAGTGGGCTATGAGAGGTTACAAATCAAATGTGGAAATATTGGATGTGTGTCTTTCATGTCTAGGCTTCACGGTTGAGGCACAAAGCTGGGATCAATCTGGGTGCCATGTTTACCTGGATAATCAAATCCAACCCTGCCATGGAGACACAGCAGACATCAGGACCAAACATTAAGTTTCTAATATTTCCAAAAGAGTTATGAAAATACCTACAATTTGGAGGATTTAAAATAAACAAACTATAATGAAAGTTTTAGTCTGATCTCCACAGCTGGTGGCAAATATTTTTGGGCCATAAACAAAGGGGGAGCAGTGGTCCATATTCTCAAATCACCTCAGTGCATTTCGATACACATTGAACATGTGCGCGTACTAGTGTGTGCACGTGTGCTCACGTTATGCCATCCCCACACGACCCACCCCTCAAATTCTCCCCTACCCATGCAAATTAGAACTTCACACACACCGCGGCAAGCTGCCGGGTGCTCTGTGATTTCACACGGCCAATTAAGGCCCTCTTGGCAGTTGTGTGAACAGTTTCATTAGAGGAGATAATATTGCAAAGTGAAATGATAAGCAATCATTATGATTAATGCCCAGACATTACATTGCTTGTTAATGAGGTGTAAATGATCTCATTATTTTTTGAAAGAGTACAGATTAGATTAAAGTGGAGTGGACAGCGCTCCTCAGTGTTCAGACAAGTTAGTGTTAATTAGGCCCAATCTCCAGGAGCAAATGAGCCGCAACCCTTTGGTAAACAATTAGGCTTCCATAGCCTGGGGCTAGATGGACAAGGATAGGCAACTGAATGGATAGATCGCTGGGGAGATGGATGTTCAGGGAGTGTTCAAATCTGAATTGGACACATTGTTATATCCGGGCGAAATTAGACAATTGTGTTGAACAGAAAAGTACAGCCAAGTCAGTATTTGAGGTGATATTGGGCTTTTCTGAATTTTCTGATCCGACTGTTGATGCCTCTATATCATTCATTGTGTGTCTTATTGACCATAACAACCATTTTTAGAAAACAAGATTGTAACAAAGGTTTTTGTTTTCAGGCTAAGTTATAAAGTGTGTTCATTCAACATTACCCAGTTATTATTGACATTATCTATATCTATCTATACTGCATTGTTAACAGAGCAAAATATTTTCAGAGTTATAACAATAAACATATCTTTTTTGCTTGAAATAGAAACAGAATCACTTTCACTGAGCCTAACATCTCAAAGGTGAGAGCAGTGTCCCTGTATCTCCTCTGAAGATGGCCCGGCACCAGTCACAGAGGGAAACGTCTGCCTCTGACAACATTGATTTTACCATCCACTTCCTTTGTCTAAAAAGATATGTTTAGATTATGACAAGAAAAGCGATGCAGTAATCCCCCTGCCATAGAAGTTATGTTTTAGAGACATCAGACCCCTTATCGCTGATTGATAACGCTTAACTCAAAAACATATAGAAGCCTTAGGAACGTCAATATTTTGCCAGCGACTGAAGGTGACCCCTGTGTTCCTGATGTTTGCAGTGTGTGCGCGGAGGGCTTTGATGGTAAATTTGTAAGGGTGGTTATGTGGGGAGGCTATTATGGATTTGCTATCTTGGCCTGAAGTGTTTGCTGCTGATTATGTGATTAAATCAATAATAATTTCTGTTTGGGCTCCTTTGCTCCTCTGCTTCATCTTCTTTTTCTTGTGTAGTTGAGCGGAACGGTGGGCGGGGGACTGGTGTACACAAGTGTGAATAGAGGAAGCACACACACACACACACACACTCATAGAACCATTTACAACACACAGCAGAACAACTGTGCAGCAGATGGCATTGGGGGCACAAACCAGGGTGAAAAAAGTGTACAGGAATTCAAAAGAAGAGGAATTTAACAATTTTCCTTTAGGGAGAGCCGAAATGCAAATGTAACAAAATAAGAACCCCAGGAGAATATCATTTTCAACAAAATATCAAACATTCCTAACTTTTACCTTATCTCAATGAGCTGTCATATTAATGCAAAGCTCAAATCAGACTAAAGAACCCCTCCTCCACTTGGTCACTGTTCATTCAACTACACCTCAGACCCTGGTCTGTTGCCGACTTGTGCCAGCCACTCCATAGCAACGGCATGCGCTCCCCTCACTGGTTCTTCCAGGTTTGTTGTTGTGTCTAGACTGCAGGAAATGCAAGATTACATTTGTTTACAACCAACAGGAACTAGAACCAGAAGCTGTTAGGTGATTAAAGAGTGCAAGCCAGAGAGTGTGTGTGTGGCTCAACCCCCTGGGTTTGGCACCGATCGCCTCGATATAGGCAAACCAAAATGGAGAAAGAGAGCAGAGCCGCTGTCCGCGTCACTTAGATGAACAGATCGCACTCAACTCAGCGCTCTCACTAAGACTCCAGGTTCTGAAAGTAAGTTCGAAGGTGCCAAGTTTATGCGTTTGTGTCTGCTCTGTGTGCGCACTGTATTTACTTGTGCATGTGTCTACGTGTAGTATGCATTTAGTGTGTCTGTGGCTGCGTGTGTGTGTGTGATTATGTGTGGCTGAGTTCCCTCAGCACCCTCTTAAATCTATACCCAATAAAAATCAGCGCCTTCTCGAAAAAACAAAACCCAGGGAAACATCTGTAAAACATTGATTTTGCAGATTGCAAACCAACTGCATGGCTAATGAGAAAAGAAATCATTTTTGATTAATTAACGCAAAAATTGGAGAATCTAAGCTGCCACCAGGGAGATGACAAGTGCTGCAGGCCTGATCACACAGGAGTGGGGGGTGGTGGTGGGGGGGACATGCAGAGGAGCTGCCTCCAGCTCAGGCTGCAGGTCGGGAAGGGAAGAAGGAGAGAGGCTCTGTTGGTGAAGTTGAGGTATGGCTCCCATTACTGAGCCAAAATCACCAAGAGTCTTGGTGGTGATCAAATGGAGGAGTGAAATACTTTCCACTCAGTCATCGTGCACGTTTATTCATAAAGGGAAAACCGCTTGGTAGCTATCAGCATAGGTGGAGTTTACAGCTTTTACTGTACTAGTTTAGTCTCTGGCATTTTATTTAAAGGATTGATTCACCCAAATTACACCAACGCGCACGGACACACATCGTTTCACTTTTCAATCTGTGGATATTTAACCTTTCAGACAGTTATAGTTTGTTTTATATGCAGAGGCTATTTCTGTTGCCAACCAACTACAAGGGAGGTGATTCGAAATTTTGTGGTAATAAAGGAATTGGAAAAACGTTGACACTGTGCTGCTTCACACACTATCAGCAGTTTACTTTGTTAAACCTACAAACACTATTTTAAATTCGGTGATGTGCTGTATGCATCATCAATAAAAATATATTTCCCTTCTGGTTTTTGAAACTTAAGCAAGGTTTATAATAATTAGTTCATAATTCTTTAGGTTAGTCAGTACTGGCTAGAAAAAAAACGAATCAATCATTATCTGAATTATTTTGGGACGGTTAAAAAGGAAACAAATATAACAGTAATTGTTTTTACCTCCATTTTCACCCTGTTTGTTTTTTTGCAAGCAAGAATACGATTAAACTAAAGGAAGGATGATCAAAAAACCACGTTGAAGGATGTAGTGTGCATTGAGGTACGAAGCCAACAAATGTTAGTTTTGATGTGGAGCAGAGGGTAGATCAAGTATTTTTTTTTCTTGAACATAGTGAGATAGGGTCTTTTCAATATTTCCCCTGATTTCTCAGAGAATAAATCCTGGGGCTTGATATAAGAAATCAGACACGTTAAAGGGACTGATATTTACGAGTGTGTGCAGATTTGATGCAGACCTACATAAAGATTCACTTCTAGAGAAATTTAAATGTGGTTTCATTGGTGGCCAATTGGGCCTTGAGGTATGTGAGTCTAGTTTATTTCTTATTATTCTGCTACTTTACTGTTACAGTAAATAACTGAAGACTTTCAATTTATTGCGCAACCCCTCGGGAACCAGCTGCACTACTGATTTATATGTTGTTTGGTTGAAGTGAGCTTTAAATATTGTTTTTGATTCATGTTAAATTCACGATTAAACAACCTCATGGAAGAGCAGCTTCTTTCCACTCATTATCACACCGATCAATATTTACTGCTTCAACACTAAATCAGACTTAATCTATATCGTTTGTATTACAGTGTCATATAAATGTGGTGTAATACCCTATAAAATATATCATCCTAAATAGCCTCTTCACACATAACTCAAAATACAGTATATATATGCAGAAGGACCCACTTCTGTATCTATGGAAACATACAGGTTTTTCCGCTTGCTCTTAAAAATTGAATTCATTAAAATATGAAATACAAAATTATTATACGATGTAAATACAAAGGTCTTAGTTCTGTTAACATTTGTTTAATGATGGTTCTGATACGCTTACATTTTTTTCTTTTACAATAAATATTCCGGTGGCATGCATAGAGTGTGATGGTTCTGTGTGTTGTAGTTCATTCTCAATTATGTATATATTATTATTGTTAGCATACTATAATACAACTAAAAACAACACCAACTTGAATCTGTTAACTGATCTTTTACAAACACCCTGGTCGGAATTTAATACTCATACTGTACACTCTGTCTCTGGCTCTAGTTTGAGAGCTATCATGGCATTTAGAGGGTTATTCTCCACAAGGCTATTTCACCATATCATTAATTATGGGGCAGTGTGGATGATTCTGGGACACGGACATTATTACTTATCCATCATACTAAATGAAATCGCATTTATTATGAGCTTAAAAAGTCTCAAATCTAACTTGTTGAAACTGGCAGGAAGCCCGACATATTATTCAGTAAAGTATCTAGCATTCTTCTCACTGACTGTGCCTCATCACTGATGAATAGGATTGTCATATAAGAAGCCCACTCCTTGTGCTGCTTGTTTATTGACACTGTAATAATCTGTATTAATACCTCAGGTCTCAGAATTCTGTGGGCAGCACAAGAAACTTTGGCTTTGATAAAGAGGTCAGACAATACTTGGCCTTGTCCCATCATATTGTGAACAACTTGGATCTGAATTTAGGCTGCACATGCACTGCTATATTACAAACTAATCCGCTGTCAGACAACACCATGAATCTTTTGTTTTGCTAAAACATTTTTGCTGAATTATAGCAGTTAATGCTATTTCTTCTGACTAAGTCGTAATAAAAGAAAACTCGTGTTTTACTAGTTGAATGCTTTTAGCAGCGACTTTGTCCACAGACACCCTGTCTGTATCATACTTCAAATATATAAATATTGCAATACCTCTAGTGGGCCATTAACTCAATCACCACTGTTTTACCTCATTTCGTGATAGACATTGTCTTAACAGTTCTAACTGTATTGTCCTGTACTTGGATCTCAGGGGTTCTCTGCTACTCATTCACACATCACACACACACACACACACACACACATACACACACAGTAGAATTGAGTGAGGGTGCAGACAGCCAAGTTCAGCTGCTGCACTCACAACACAGCTGGTTCTCCAAGGTCAATAAGAAACTTGGAGTGTTTATTTGTCCACGTGCTTTATTTGCTTTCTAATACAGCTCTGATTTGACAGATCTACTTGAAAAGAATCATAGTGCTTTAATGTCCAAAGAGCGTGGGAAATTTCCATTCACCCAACAACTTTTTCTCTCTCTCCTCTTCCTCAGTTTTCATCCTATTATTTTTTCATAATTCATTACCATCCCATTTATTTTCCTCTGGTGTCTTCATCCCCCCCCCCTCCCACCCCCCCAACAGAAAGCATAATGCTCAGTAGCGTTGCACTAACAACCTCCTACCCTTTAATGGTGAGACAGTAGGCCATTGTGAAGCTGAATCGCCATGGATTTATAGCTATAGTCCTGGGTTCCCAGAATGCAATGTCACTCTGTCACGGCGTCATCAATCTGCTGTCTCTGACCAAAGAGGGAAAAAATTACTGCAGAAAAAGTAGCACTACAGCAAGAGCGATACTTCTTTACGCATGATGTCATTTTTATCAGCTGCCTGTCTGTCATAGGTAAAATGTGTGGGCACAAAGAGTTCTATTTACTCAATAAAAGCCTGCGAGTAGCCACGTCAGACATCATCTACTTGCTCCAGATTACACAATTAACAAGGGGCTGGTTGAGTGCCAAATGTGGCCATTGTAGCAAATGAATACACCTTTTGACGCCAAAGCTTTTCTAAGACATTTAATCTTCATTAAGCTGTAAAACCTGCAGCATGGCAGCCCTTTTCACACATTAATATTCACTCATGACACAGCATAAGCCTTTTATTATGAAAAAATATAGCTAGAATTCTACCAATGTACTTGTACAATAATCCCTTATATGCTGGGAGATTTAATTTCCAGCATTTCTCCACTTCAGATTAAAATATCTTGTTCACGGTCACAACATTGATATTTTCTACTGAAACACAAACTAAACTTTGAAAAACAGCAGATAAAGTCCACTGACACCGATGGTATGTCCCCTCGCTCATAAACCGTTACCTTTCAGAGTCATTTCCCATGATCTACACCCACAGATATTGAACATCATAAATCAGCTTCATAAAGGTTGTCTGAGAGAGTCTGTGTCTTTTTGAAAAAAGGTGGGGGGAAGAATAAAATAAAAAGAGAAAGGATCTAAATCCTCATGATTAATGTGCTTCCCAAACCCTCTCAGAGCCATGGTAACCAGGGCAGTTTGCCACGCCATTTAGACGATCCAGGAGCTGACATAAAAGAAGCATTTTTCCAAGTCTCTGACTGATGCAGCTCCTCAGTTCAAAGCAGCCAAAGTCTCAAAGAAATGTCTGCGCTCTTGTTTCAGGCAGAACAACTAAACAATAATCTACTGAATGCAAATGTTGTCACCTAATATATTAAAGAGCCAACGTCTTTAGGGTGTGGAGGACTTGAGACCGGTCACACATATCTTCACAGTGTCAGTTCAAATCCATTAAATCCACAGTCATACACAGACCAGATTCTTATCCCACTCCTCAGATACTATTAAGACTTTTTTCTAAATCTCCCAGTGAATAATTGAAATAGAAGACCTTGCATAATTACGACCAAATGGACCAAATTGAAGGGAAACAAATGTTGAGATTTCAACAAGGAGTTCCAATAATATTATGCAAATTTGATTAGAATTTAATGAGAAAAGAAAGCCATAATATTGTGAAAGAAAATAAATTGTCGAAAACCAGCGAGGAGAACAAATGTTCCACTCCTGGATCCCAAATTCTAGAAAAATAGCCTGAATTATTGTAATGTGATCAATTTATTTTTATATTACCACATTTTTCCATTGTATTATGGGTTTTTAAAAATTGTAATCAACTTTTTTTTCTCGAAATGTCAGATTTTCTTTTCCCCCTTTAAGTGGATCAAATACTCTGTTGAACATAATTATACATATCACAACTGAAAAGAGAAAGACATCAGTAGAGGATTTAAATCACATGCATATAAGAGTAAGGCTCAAGCAAGACAAATACCTTCACATGGCGGATTGAGCTGAGGTTATACAGTGAAATAAGACACTTTTTACTTTCTTGGATTATGCCAAAGGCTTCAATAAAGTGTCATTGTTTCTCACAAAACTTATTTTGAGGAAATGGGGCACAAGATAGAGAAAGAAAATAAATACATGTCAATAAAAAATGTTTCCTGAAAAAAGTAATTGCTATGATCATGCTTCTCATAATTAGATCCTAAAACATCGCGAAATGAATTTAGAAAAAAGGAACCCAATAAAATCGAAGATATATCCCAAACAAATGCAAGCGTTCAGGTAAATAGGAGGATTTTAGAGACTCACAATAAAGAAGGACATTCTTTTTTGTTGATGTAGATATAAAAAAGTATGGTGACGGAAATTACAGAGCATAGAGGCAGACGTAAATGAGAAGTATGGACGTCAAAGGAAAAGAGAGAAACTCACCCACTACGATTGAGGTGTGATCATAAGTTTGCTGTCGATGCCTCAGATCTGTCAGCTACCTGATGTCAGCCTCCTTTAATTTACTGTGTCAATAACGCTGCTGTGGAAATGCAGCCAACATGATGGATGGAGACATTTTGCATGGAAGTGGCAATTCTTGAAAATAAAACGATGTGTAAAAAAAAGTGCCATTTCTAAATCACTTTACATACCTTTGGTTGTTCCTTCTTTAGGGAGCCGGTGTTCAGTTTGAGTACTTTCTATTTACGAGGCATCAACACTCTCCTCAAGTAATTAGTCAGCACAGTCACAAGTGGATGTAAATGCTGTTTGTTTTGTGCTGTACCGACATAATTCTGTAGACTGGGTACAACACAGTCAATTGACGATCAATCTTAAAACTCGAGAATTAAGTGCAAAATCTACACGTTTCTTTGGAAACTGCATTAGACAAAAGAGCTGTAGAAGTGAAAAATGCATTTATGAGTAATTAAATGTTTTTTTCAGCAAACAAATGCCTATAAAGAGAAATGCTGTGGATTCCACCATTAACAGGTTTTTACACAGTTTAACAGGAGGGAATTTGTTGTGATAGAAAGTAGTTTGAAAAAGTTGGATTAACCTTCATTACAGCTAAGGACTTGACTGTTCTCTCAGACAAAAGGTCTTGACAGGAGGCCGCAAAGTTCAATTAAAGGAAGAGTGGAGAGGTGAGCATTGATTTAGCAGACAGTATTTCAAACTGCACCCCAGAGTACACGGCAGGGCTCTCACACTGATGACACTAATTCTTCAGGGAAATTCATGTTAGTTGGTGTCTAGACGTTTTATTACTTGGCCAAAGCACCAAAGTGTGGCTATGTTCCCATTCCGAAGACCAGGACCCCGACTGGGAGGCAAAAAAGTTTGTGCATTTATCAATGACAGCAACTTTGTTTTTTTGATTGGATCAGTTTGACTTACACAAGCTTATTGACAATCCAAAGTATCCAAGAGAAACAAGATCAGGTCCCTAAAATAATATCATCGTATAATACCAACATACCATCAGCACTGCAGGGAAATGCTCCAATTTACATTTGAATTTTAACACTCCCTGCAGGTTCCCCCAACAGGCACTTCTTGCTGTTTTAATACAGAGGCTACCATACAATCTTTAGTCAAAAGACTAAATCCGATTTTCTGTCCTTTCTAGAGACACACACACACAGACACACTCAAGGAGGCAAAGAGGAATAAACTCATAGAAGCATGTAAGAGTGGACAGCCATCCTTAAAAGACTAATTCAAAATATATTTTCTATATTCTGAAGTGCACTGTGATAAACATCTTGTTATTTACATCACAGTAAACTATAACAGAAGAAGGGTAAGAAGATGTAATTTAATTAAACAAGGAAAAAGTGTGTAAAACTAAATTAAAATACGAAATTTCAGTTTTCTAAGTGAATGTGGAACATTAAATTGTTCTCATCACTGCACAAAGATCCTGTTTTATCTAAGCTATTTTTCAACTCTTTACTAGAGTGGAACCTTCAGTGACAAATAGTTCACAAATTTGTACTGTCAGTATTTCTGCATTTTATATGAGCATTTTATAAAATAATTGACTTTAAAGCACTTAGTGGATATTGTTGCTATGTGTTAGTAGATACAGCCCCTTCATCTACTGCAGTGGTAATAATAATAATAATAATAATAATAATAATAATAACTTTATTTGCATAGCTCTTTTATAAAAGTAACAAGTGCTTTACAACAAACAACATACATTTCACAATCAGAGAAAATAAATCCTAATAATAGCGATAAAAATAATTAAATTCATTACGATAAAAGTTTTTTTATAAAGATGTGTCTACAGACGAATTGGAATTTGGCTTAATCGTTCGGACATAATAGGTCTGATGTACAGGGAGAGGCCAGCCCTTGTCCGGCTTTAAAAGTAATAAAATCTTTTTTTTAAATCAATCCTCAAACAAGAGATGTTACAACAGGGGTGATATGGTAACAATTGGGGATTGTGTAAAAAGCTGAGCGGCAACATTCTGGTCTAAATGTAGATGGTGGATTGTGTTCGGAGTAAGACCACTGTACTAAAAAACAAAAGGGAGTGAGGGCTTGAGCTTCTTCAATGATAAAAACATGATTGCACAACTTTATTAATGTGGGGTTCGAAGCTCAGGTTTTGGTCTATGAGCACATCTAGACTTCAAGCTGAGGACTGGATGGAGCTGTGCGCCATGGAGCTGTGCGCCATCCAGTGTTGTTTTTTTCAGCGTGGCACTTTTAGAGATTTGGAATATTTGATTGGTCATCAGGACTTATTGGAATGTATAGCTGTATGTCATCAGCATAGCATTGAAAGTGGACATAATATTTGCGGATAATGTTGCCAAAGGAGAGCATATAGATGGAAAATAGAATGGGACCTAGGATTGAACCCTGTGGGACACCATACACCACGTGGGAGGGGGATGAGAATGAGCCGTTCATAGTCACTAAGAATCTTTGGCTGGAAAAGTATGACCTGAACCAGTTGAAGGGCATGTGGGTGATTCCTACTCAGTTCTCCATTCTGTCGATGAGTATGTGGTGGTCTACAGTATTGAAAGCAGCACTGAAAAAATGTATTTACCAGCATCTTCATCAATGCAGACTTTCAGAAGAATGGTTTCTGTGCTGTGGAGGCACCAAAAACCTATTCTTTACTAGTGTACCATTTACTAATAGGAATAAATGACTCCTTGTCATAGAGGGTATATTTATGTCTTAACTTCTCCAACCTATGACCATATAGGACATTAGTTCATGAACAATTCATAGTGTCATTTCCTGAACAAATCCCCTAATGTAACCAAGAAATATGCCATACATGTCAATGGTGTATTAGGGTCATATTGGAAAAAAATGATTTGGAGTAATTGAGAATAAAGTTGTAAAATGACAGGGAAAAAAATGTCATAATATTTTGAGAATAGACAGTTCCATCTCCTCTCTCCAGAATGTCTTATGATAATGATTTTAATGCAGGGGAAAGGATGATCTTTTCATATTCCCCATTTAACATGGCACATGGTCTAAAATTACAACTTGATATTTGTCATATTATGCCTTATTTTCATAAAATCACTACTTTATTCTCGAAATCTCCTAATACTCCGTAACAGAAACAGTTAAAATCCCTTTGAAAAAATAAAAATAAAAGGTTTGGTGAGAATTACGTGCAAGTAGAACCGGGTTAGGTTTAAGCAATGTTCACAGTGAGGGTTTAAATAAGTATTTAGTCAAGGGTTGAATATCTTTGCCACCATGGTTACAATAATACAAACATGGTTAAGGTTAGAAATCAATTGGGGTCACTGTGATATGAAAAACTGATCAGATTGGAAAATAACAAAAGATTTGGATTCCATTGTTAAAGTCCATTGTTTTGGCATCATAGAGTGGACTATGCAGCTATTTAACAATGTCTCACAACGCATTTCTTTGCTCCCGTCGTCAGCACTGCCACTAGGGTTGCTGCCCCTTTTCTGCACACTGGTCACTAGGTGTCAAAGCACATGGTGCCCTTCTTCGAACTATTTGTTGTGGCATTTTCAAAGAAAGCTCTGTTGAGGCTGTATTTTATTATATAATACCAAAAGTAGAATTGCTGTGTTTCATATATCCTCTTGCAACACCTTTGTTTAATGGTAATACTGTTGCAGGTGTGACTTTTGCCAGACCTACTTCAATTACATCTTAAATCTCCAGTTATACATTTTTAAATGTGTTCCATTTAAACTACTGTTTGTTAGAAACTTGAAACACAAAGCAGAGGATGTTGTTTTTCTTTCTTAAGAATATTTAGAAAAGCAAAAGTACTTATAACTACCATTAGTTGAATCAGTGTTGTTTATCAGCTTAGAACTAAGAATGAAGAAGGTTATTTAAGACCCAATTCACAGGATTTTGCTTTAAACAAAGAAATTGCACCACACGAAGTATGTTTTATCATCCATTTTTTAAATAGTACAAAGACTCCAAAACACACACACACACACAAAGTTTATTAGCAGGGCTCCTGTGATTGTGTGTCACGTTTTAGTGGAAAATTACACCTCTTTCAACAATTCCTCAGTCGGAATCCCATTCTAAAGTGGATTTTATCTGCAAATCACAATTATTTTGTTCATGCTCCGATTTAATGGGCACACCCGCTGGGCTGAAGAAGACACTTCTCTATTCATAAATGTATTACTGCTGGGGAATCATTAACTTATTGTTAGCAGCGCGACTGATGGCTTATTGACACGACAACATTCAACCAACCCTTTTGTCTTGAAGCCGTACATCCATATCACTGAAAACAATGTCACCTACCCTGTTTCCACCACTCCCCCCATGTGTCTGAGCTTAGCGGATGGCTTTTCACTGACCAGGGGGAAGAGAAGTTCCCAGCGAGAGATAAGTGTGGCCTGGGTTCATTGGAGACACAGAGGAGGTTTTCTTTATGACAAGGAATAAGAAAAACAAAAGCACCAGATGCCACAGCCAAACAGGAACATAAGGGTGTGACATGATGTTCGACCAAGACCAGTGTTTGCTAAAAACGATGAAGTGCTTCTCTTCGTGTTAAATTTAAGAGAACAGCGATGAAAGCCCAATAGTTTCACCAAAAAACAGAGCAGAAAGGGTAAAGTGCGATCTGAGAGGCAAAGCTCCATCTGATATTTATGGCTGGAGATGCAGCAGTCATAGAGTCAGACAGTTTGCACAGATGGTGGCCATCCTTGGTCAACATTCAAATAAAAACGGAATGAGGGTCTCCCTCTGTGTCCGGCTATTCCTCTCTCAGTGAATGCAGACGCAGAGAAAAGAACGGGGTGTAAAAGTGTTTAAGTAGGCAGAAGTTGTAAAGAAGGAGAAAAAAGCAGAATCGCTATTCACTGCTTGTGCAATCCTTTCTGCCTTGTTGAACTTTATTAAATTCTGTCGTTCTCTTCTTCCCGTCTGGCTCTCTTTGTCAGCTTCTTCTCATGCGTAACTCAGGTTTAAACAAAGGTGTTGTGGAGGGCATTCAGCCTGAGGGAATGTGTTGGTGATAATCATACCACAGGGTACCAATAAGAATCCCACTGAGATGAATCACGTTTTTTAGAAGCCGGAGTGGAGTGGGGTATGTGAGTGTTGACTGCTTATTGTTCAGGAAATGTCTGAGTTAGTGATGATTTCTGTGTGTTGGAACGTGACACAGGCTATGGTCATACTGCAGGCCTTTATGTTTAGTGCAAATTTGACTTTTGGAGCATGAATGCCTATGTGGTATACATGTTTATGCAGTGTTTAATGCCTACATTAAATCTCAAAAGGCTCAAAAGGACAAATAACTACATAAAATCATTCTTCTCATCAGGGTTTAGTTTTGTTTTCATCATATTTTCATTGTATCTGTTCAAATTTAAGTTCAGTTCAGTTTTATTTGTCTTTATTAACATATCACAGGGTCAGCAGTACAATGAAAAGTTTTGGACAAGAAGGACCGGTCAGGTTTTTTTTTAAGATGCATTTATCTATCCCAAACACATGCACAGGCACACTCATGCAGGTAGGGAAATTTAACTTCTGCTTTTGATCCATCTGGTGCAGAACACACAGAGCAGTGAGCGACCATGTACGGCGCCCGGGGAGCAGATGTTGAGGGAGTAAGGTGCCTTGCTCAGGGGCACTAGACAAGGGTCTAAACAGACTCTTGGGTTTTTGGGCAGATCAATCCATGTTCGTCTTTTGTTGTCTCTCCGTGGAGTCGAACCAGAGACGAACCAGAGACCTTTTCTGCCCATAGTCCAAGTTTCTGCCACTAGACCACCGCCTTTCACTAGACCACCGCCTCTCACTAGACCACCGCCTCTCACTAGACCACCACCTCTCACTAGACCACCGCCTCTCACTAGACCACCGCCTCTCACTAGACCACCACCTCTCACTAGACCACCGCCTCTCAATGCAATAAGTGTTATAATGAAAATGTTAACAAAACAAAGTGAAAAGAGCTTAATATAAAAAAGTCAGATAAAACACTATAATCATGATTAGAGGATGCTAGAGGAATACACTTACAATTGCCTTGAGTGATTGTGTGATCACAATTTGAATAATTAATGTTATTTTGGAAGATAACATTAACCAGAAAGTTTAGGCTACCTTAGATTTATCGTTCGATCTCTGGCTGGTGCCCAATTTCCAAGGTTGAGAACTGCTGCTCACCCAAATTTAAGATATGTTGTTTTCTGTTTCTGAAACAGCACAGGTCAGACAAGCTTGCGTGATGCCAAGTCAAAGTCTTCGGGTTGTCTGTCTACTCTTCCCATTCTTATGATCATGATATCTCAATTACACTTAGGGGGAAATTTGTCAAATTATGTACAATTGTTCAGTCAAACTTCAGTAAGAGAAAATTTAATTTTGGTTGCAAAATGTCAAGAGTCAAGGTTACGGTAACTCCCCTCACAAAGCCCATTTTCCCTTGTGAACACGATCATTCAAGAATACCTTCAGGGAATTCCTTAAAATTTAGTGCAAATGTTCACTTAGATTCAAGGATAAACAGAGTAGATTTTGTTGGATAAAGGTCAAAGACCAATGTTATGGTGACCACACGAACGTGATCAGGAATCAGGAAAATTATTTTTTTTACATCAGCACAAACATTCACAAGGATAACCTTCTAAGAATTTGGAGGTGAAAAGTGAAGGTCAATGTGACCTCAAATTAAGAAGAGAGATAATTGACAAATTGACACAGATATTCACTTACACTCACAGATTAACTGATTAAAGTTCTCTTTTCAAATGTCAATATCATGGTGGCCACTCAAAACATGGTTTCTAGCCTCCCGGACATGAAATTTAAATCTGTCTTAAGGGTATTTTTTCAAACTTGATCACTTATCACTTGGACTCAAAGATTAAATACTTTAATATTAAAGTATTTCTAGTTAACCTTTTATTAGCTGAAAAATACAACTGCAATCTACCTATAGTTTGCAAAGAAATAATTATGTGAAGGAAACATATTATCTGCATCCTAAATTAATAAATAAAATGTCACTATATTCAATGATTTCCTGTGGAATCTATCTTTACTTACTCATGAATGCATAAAATGTCTACAAAGCGAGATCCTTTCAGATGTAAGAGGGAATAATTTGCTTCTTATTTCAGACAAGTTTATATCATGGCCTCCCATGAGAGAAGCACAAGCTTTAGTCTTCTACACTGATATAATAGTGAAGCACTTTGCAGAAATAGTGTAAATAAACAATTATTTGTGTTGCCTGGGATTCAAGGTGGCATCCAGACTCCACAATAGGAGATTCAGGATACCTGTGTGAATCACATCAGCTCTGTCTGACAGATAAGTTCGGTCTCAAAGTATGTCTGTAGTCTGCCCCTTCATTACAGCACCTCTGAAAGCCAGGCTAATGGATATGAAAGTCTGATCAATGGTCCAGGAAAGGGAGATTAGCGAGGGATGAGTCACAATATTCCTCCTTCTTGACAACCATGTCATGCTTTAGCAGCCTCTCAGGAGACGTGGCTGATTGATGCGTATCTTTCATCAGTCCAGCTTTAATCTGACATTCCTCGCGCTTCATAATCATATCAGAAGAAAATCTATATCACATCATCTTCTCTTTTTGCTGCTCCCCACCTGTGGAGCAGGACATATGTATGCTTTCATAGATGGGGTACTGACAAAGCTGACAGTAGTGAGAGGCACGTCTTTATCTATTGATCATATTGTGCAGAAGAAAAAAAAAGATTGAGAGGCGATGGAGACGAAGGGTAGGGAAAAGGCTGTTCCGTAAAACAAACAGTGATTGTGAAGTGACATTCTGGGAAGAAGTGACAGACTCTCTCCTGGTGCCGGCCAAACAAACAAACAGAGGAGTGCAGCCACTGACCTTTGTTCAAAGAAGCCATCTAATCTGTTTCCACTTTACTTAATTAGAAAAAGCAGAGGGATTTTTAATGTGCACGGTGTTAATGGGAAACAGCTCACAGGTGCTAATTAAAAAAGAAAAAAGCGGATCTCTTTTGTAACTTTGAGTCCATTAATCTATATATTCATCCATCACAAACTTGGCAAACTTCTCTGATTATATGTAAGCTATTTTTAAAGCTCAAACCCAAATACTACAAAATATCACTTGTACCAACGTTAAACTTCTCATACATGAATAAATGTTTATTTCCCAGACATACACAAACTGACGACTCTGAATTACAGGGTCTGGCCTTTGTCAAGCCGGAGAGCTCGGTAATTTAAACTCTTTCTCTGCATCGCTGATGGATTTTTTTTCCCTTCTGAAGGCTACATCATCATGCAGACAGTGATTAACCACTGCTTTACACAGGTTCCACAGAGGTACCATGTGTGCCCTTGAGGTGGCAAATATATTCATTTCCTCTTTGACTTTGCCCGTTAAAAGGAGCCGAAGCTGCGCTGCCAGAACAGCGTTTCAAGTCGTGTGATCCAGTGAGTGTTTGACGGAGGGGAGGTGGTGGCCGCCTTTAATATCATCAGCATATCATAGAAATGACACTTATATGATATCACATAACACAAATGTGTGTTGACAGTGAATGAAAGTCAAACCTGCTTTGGAAACAGTTTGAGCGCAATATTTGAATGTGCACATGTATAGACACACACCGTATGTTTCATACATAACATCATGTAAAACTATTGTGAGACTTTGTCTTTTGATAAATTACTTTACGCTTTTTTGTATTATTCCCATCCTGGTCAAATGAAAGTAAGAGTTGCTTTGAAAATAGATTTGAAAAGACAGGATTTTGTAAATTATTTATGAGGGAATGTACAATATGTGTATCACATTTGCTTAAATGGTTTTACTTATACTTATTAATAGTTTTTGCAGTGTTTGTACTTTTCTCCTATTTAGGGCGTTCAACAATCTCTTGTAATTTTGAGTTAAAAAAATACTTACTATTCTCACAATATTTATGAGTTAAATTTATATTTGGATGTGAATACGATTTGACATTGACCTGTTTGCTTACATATTAATTACTTAGTAAAATATAATATCATATTTTGATATACATAATTTAATACCTGCGAGGGTACAATTTTTCTTGATGAATAATTTGACTGTCAGAGGAACCTTATGTTTATAATACTTCTGTTTGTAAAAGCTATGAAAATATGTTTTTTGAATCAGTGTGTTACTGTCAGTGTTCGATCCAATTACTTTCTCTCAAAATTTGATTTATTTTATATATTTCTCTCTCTTGTTTTGTCCCTGTCCTTTTTTCTTCTTTCTAAATTCATTTGATAATCTATATATATATATATATATATATATATATATATATATATATATATATATATAGATGGTATACAAATGTTTGTGTTTATATATATATTATATATATATAAACACAAACATTTGCTGTATTTCATCCTGTTCTGTGAAGTTTGGGCTTTCAAAATCAAATGTTTACCAGAATTTCAATCTGATAAAGTTAAGTTTGGGGCATTTTAATGGGAAGTTTGTGTCTGTCTATACTTTGCTGTCATGCAGTTACCCCAAATTCCTTTGCTCTTCGAGTGTCCTATGGTTGGATTGATAATGTCCAATTCAAATATAATTGGCATGTTTATTTCTTCTATCTCTTCCATTTTCTTATTAGATCATTTGAGTTGATATTAGGTTTACTGAGATCTGGTTTTCTCTGGGAAGATCTCGATTTAAGATTTGTTAATGTTTGTGTTCGGGCAAAGTGTGGACAGCACTTGTCCAGGAGGACCAGGTGCTGCTCTAGTCCTTGATACTTGGAAGACAACAACACTAGATCATCAGCATAGAGTGAGGGTGAATTCAGTGTTACCAAGTAGCCCAAGCAGTACTGCTAATACATGTTTTGTATAAATACAGTATTAAGACCTGTTGATTTGCTTTAACTACAGTTCCAGTATCCAATCATTGACAATGCTCCAAAAAACTTCCACTTGATTATTACTCACACAAATGCCTCTGTATTGTTGTTGCAACTTTGTCTTGGGTCTGTGTTTGGTGATAATTTGCATCTGAAATGTTTTGGGCTCTGTGTTGTGTTATATCTGTTAAGATGCAGAGCTGTTCTTAACTGTTCAGGATGGACAGCCTACAGCCTGTCGTTAATTGGTTTGGTTGGAACTACACAGACAGAAATGACATGGATCAGTGACCAGGTGTAATGTTCTGGCTCTGGAACCAATCAGGATTCAAATCAGAACCTGGAAAACCTATGATTTTGGTCACTGTTACATAAATCTGATGAAATCACAGCTACATATTTTAAATATTTTTCTGGCACTGGGTCAAGTTTTTTATACTGATATGCAGTGCATTGTATTAAATGTATAACCTTAAAGACAAAAACAATAAAGCCTATACTTATGCAGCTTCAAGTTGTCCTGATAAGTCAGAACAATGTCTTACCTCTCTGTAATATTATTTGTTTTCTTGATAGCCTTTGTAAGAAAATAGCTAGAAAAAACAACAGAGATTTTTCATTCCTACGTGAAACAGAAACCAGTAGCTGATGAGCTCAACCCCATGCTATGCACCCCTCACCACATTAAAGCCCCTCTTGTATGGGCAGTGTGTGGTCGGCCTCTCAGGGACGGCAGGGGGACACAGGAAACAAATTAGCTTTCTTGACCTTGGCCCAAGTTTCCTTTGCAACCTTCACCCCTCCTCCTCCTCCCCGCCCTTCGTCTGGCCACTTCAAGGGGTCAGCTGGACGACAACACGCCTCTGTTTCCCTCCACAGTGGCGATCCATGCAGATGACAAGCTCATATAGGTTCTGACGTGCATCGTGGGAAATGAGGTTTATGAGTTCATTTTACACATGAGGTCAACTGGATGTGGTCAGAGTAATTTCCAGGCATACGAGCATCATGTTTATGTGGAGCAACTTTGAGATGAATATACGGGAAAGCAGTAAAAAACAGAAGTGTGTCGTGCAGTTTGGGGCTAAGCAAGCTGGAGGAAGGGTTAACATGAAGCGCTGAATGAAGACGACAGCGCGGCCTTAAACAAAATCGCTTGCAGAAAGAATATTTCCTGACAACGTGAAGCAGCCACACGCAGCCTTTTCTACTCTGGCTCTCAAGGTCAAGATTGCTGTCACACAAAGGCACACACACAGACACACACACTGTTGCCACCATGAGTAGGTTTTTCTAACATGTTAATAAGTTTAAGAGCCCAAAAAGAAATGCAATTTTCAACGGCGTGGCAACCAGAAAATGAGACCTTTGGCTATAGGAGTGAAAAGAATTCTTTCACTGATAGATATTGGATTGTAACACCAACAGGCAAATCTAATTCCTCCAGTTCACACAAAAGCATGTCCATGTGCATCAGTGTTCAGCCCGGAGAAAAGATAACCTGGGGTGTCCAGAGGGGGAGAGGAGCAGCACTATATTAATGCTCATACTCTTCATTGATCTATGAGGAGTCCTTAATCTTGTGGGCAGATTCCTTCTAGGTATATTTCATAATGTGATACATTAGGCATCGATAACACTTGTGAGGGCCTGTACTTTCTCATGCTGGCACACAGCATTTATTGATCCCACGGTGAAGTAAACATGTCTTTAACACATGGGCCTGTCACTCCTCGCAGATATGGCAAAATTGCAGAGGCAAGGTCCAGGTTATTAGACGCCCCGATGACAGGAATCAATGGTTAACATGAAGAGATATCATCTGAAAAGTTTGTAACTGTCTAGAAGGAAAATGAAGGGGGCAAAAATAAGGCATCTCTGTATTGTTGAAGTGATGCAAACACATGCTCGAGACACATGTTCATTGCTCACCAACTTTAACTCTCGGCGCTCTGGGGATTATTTATTTGCTGTATGATTCAACTGGTGTTCTGGGAAGGGTTGACAACAAATACATACAGTAAAGTGACTCAGGGGAAAGGCTTTGGCAGTGTACCAAATTGACCATATTCTTATGACTAAACGCTAGCTTAAGCCAGAGCAATTTCCTCTTTCTGCAGGCAGCCAAGTAAAAAATGATTATAGGTGTTAGCTTCTGTGTGTAAGGTTCAAAATATGCCTTTTCTTTTTCTCCTCTTTCCCCTCCCTTCTTTTCACCACTAGTGGATACTGGGATTTTTCTTTTTTTAAATCTAACATTCAGTATTTATATAAATGATCAAATTCAGCATGGTTTTGAGGTCTGGGCTGTTATTTTTTAGATTTGATCTTATGTTATTTGAGCTTCTTTTGTTGATAGAAGTATTTGTTTTTAATTATTTTAACAATCTTAATTTTTTATTTTTTTTATTTCCTATTTATATTCAATATATGTCACTTGCGTGTGTGTTAGTGTCCCCCTCCAGCTCCCCTTTAAAGGACTCTAGTCGTCTATAATGTTGATGCCTGAAGTGCACTAGCAGGGGTGTATCAGACATGTCCTTAAAAACAGGCCAAAATATAAAGAATAATTTTTTTAATAATTTAAAAAGAAATTCTCTACAGCATGAAAAACACATCTTTATACAAAAAAACTCATTTCGAACATCAGATAGTTACAGAAATATAAGTCCTGTAAGTTGGCAGACCAACGAATGACCCCGACTGATTCATACAAACTGGTGGGTAAATCTGACAAGCGTGTGTGCGTGTGTGTGTGTGTATGTGTGTGAGAGAGAGATGTAGATAAAGTGAGATCACATGGCTGCTAGTCTGAGACCAGACAGTAGGAAGTGAAAGTGCCACTCCAGCCACAACACACAGGTCAGATCTCAAACACGGTTTTCCACTGTACAGAGCAATCACTCTTCTCGTTTTCCTCACAAAATTGCGTGAGACAGTTGAAGGACAGAGGACGTGCCCCACTTTAGAAGATGTAACCAGAAGACGTAGAGGAATTAGAAATTGTGAACATGTGTTATTTGGGTCAAGATCTGTCTCGAGGAATGACAACAAGAAAAAGGCGTATCCCAATAACATAAAATAAAATACAGAAAATATTCAGTATACATTTTTCTAAGTAGTTATCTTTCAAGTAATACTTTAGATGTAGATTTATCAATGCATTCCTTCAAAGAACGTGTTATAAGATACAGTAATGGAACCGATGTTGAAGTGTCAGTGTTTGTTAAGAAACAAAGTGAAGCTTGTTCTCGTATGTTGTGCGTAATTGTGTTATCAAAACACAAGAGCTTGACGCTGAGCTCACTATTGCATTAGAAGCCCTAATTATTTTTTCAGCAGTTTAATGAACTGAACCTTGGAAGTGTTTTGAGGGAGAGAAAAAAAGAACAGAGAGAAACACACTGCGGGGTTACTCAGTTTGATTTTATTTTGTCATTGTGTCTGACATCATGGAGGGAGAGAAGGGCAAACTTGTGAGGTTTGACAAAGACAGCGGCAGATGTGGAAGTGTGAAAAATAAAACGAGAGCGTGGATAGCTATTTGCGTGCAATGAAGAAAGACATAAAAAAAGCTGCCTCACACTAAGATAGTTGCTCCAAATGAAATACCTGGAGATTGCATGTTGCTTTGCATTTGCAGGGGTATTCAATTTTAATTAGGGTTTTGTAGACATCTTTTATCAGACTGTCACTAATCTCTCTCTTCCGCCCACCCCTCGAACCCCCCCTCTCTTTCTCTGTCTCTCACACAAACACACACACAGACTCTCTCATCTTAACATTCTGAAATGCAAATACACAGCTACAAAAAAAATAGACTTTTTTAGGGAATTGTTATGACAATTTGTCTGATGCACACATTATCAAAAAAGAAGCAATGAATTGGGGACAAAACCATTGTCACATCTCATTTTGGAGGAAAAAAAACCACATTACCTTTTAATTGCATTTTCTGTGGGGCAAAGGTGATAATTAATTTTGCTCTGGGAGACAGACATGAACCATTGACAAGAACATACAAAAATGTTAAATAGTATTCTTGCCTTCAGTCCTGGATTTAAATTCTAATATTGTGTCTCTATGAAGGCACATTGTGGGACAGAGAAAGAAGCACATGATCCATCATACTCTGCTCCGCTGTTCAAAGACAAAAAGCTGTTATTATTAAAGAATAATGTACATATATTACACAGCATTTTTTCCCACCATTTTCAGATAATACTTAATTCAATAGGATCATTAATTATGAATTTCATCCCACAAATAAGAAGAAGGAATAGAATTGTTTATCCTCCTCTATATCCCTCGCGATCCAGACAACAATTTGAAGAAAAAAACATAATTATTAAATACAAACAAGTAAAAACAGCGATCATCACACACATAGGTGCATTCTTTTTTCAAAACAGTATCTTTCAAAGAAACGGTTAAAAGGTAAACGCAACTTCTGGCCATAGCGCGTCCTTTTTTCCTGCCTTGTTTCTATCTGCGTGTGGTGTGGTGGTTAGCCTGTCTCCCTCTCTCTTCATTCCTGGCCCTCTTCCATTGTTAGTCACCTTGTTTATTGGATGGAGCAGCCGTGCCGTACTGGACATCATCTGAAACTACAAACGACAGGATGCAATAAGCTGGAGAATAGCAGCAATCTGTGGAAAGTTCTCCATTCACCAGAGCTCCCTAACTCTCTGTCTTCTTATCCTGGGCAGAAAATAAAAAAATCAATACGGGCTCACAGGGCTTGATAAAAGTGCTGGACAGGGAGAGAAGCAACACTGGATATAGTAAATTAGAGTGATCAAAATTTTCCAGTTGACTCAGCCCACAGCCTACATAAACTAACAACCCTGTCTCCGCAACTGTCCGTCATCCTCCTCAGCTCACCGTCTTCATTCTCACCTTCAACTTCATTCCAGTTGTTCCATTTCACTGTTTCCATTGCTTTCCACGCATTGCGATGCTTTATCTTTCAACTGTAGAGAACTTTCAATTTTCTTTTTTCCTCCTTAAAACCTTAGCTGATAATCATTGCTTGAGTAAAACAACTCAACAAATTGCTGCATATGGAGATCTAATAGTTAACCTTGCTCACTAACTGAGACAATGGTAAAGATGGGTTTAACTCACAATTACTTTACCTCTGCCAATAAACTGAAGCCACCTACACACAGCTATCACTTTATCAACTTGTATATCATGTACAAATTCACAAAAACGTTTGTATTTACAAATTCAACAGAGAAGGTAGCATTAACACTGAGTCTGCATCATTAAATGGTCAAACTTGTGCCTGTAAATATCCTTTTGGCTCTGTTTTGGTCTCCTCCAATTATTTAAAGGTACAGTGTGTAGAGTTTAGTGAGACCTAGTGGTGAAGTTGCATGTTGCAGCTGAATACCCCTCTTAAAGTGTTTAGTTTGTCCAGTTTGGACACTGTAAAAAGCCTCTGTAGAGAGGAGCCCCTCCCAATGTAAATCAGATCAGAATCAGAATCAGAACTTGATTTTTTGCCAAGTAGGTTTACCTGGAATTTTCTTTGGTAAAAAAGGTGCATACATTGAACATAAAACATAAAAACACAATAGGTAATTCAGAAACACAATAAGTACTTCACATAAGAAAGCAATAACTATACATAAAACAAACAAAACAAAATATATACAAGATATAAATTACATATATATATATAAATATAAAATACATTAAATATAATGTATTTAAATGTAAGGGCCCATTTTAGGGTAAAGAAAACAAAAATTTGTACAATTGAGATGATTACATCGCAGGGAATATTTTATATTCAAGAGATCCCTTTCACCTAAACCTTACACACTAATCCTTTAGGGAAATATTGAGCTCTTTAGCTGCTGAATGCGTCACAATCATTTCTTTCTAGTTTAGTGCTGAGCAGTAATTGATTTAGAATGGAGCTGGGGCCTCAATTTTCTGTCCAAACCCATGACTGAGTCCAAACATATCCGGACAGGCATTCAGTTTTTTGTGTCCAACCCCAACCAGAGTTTGCCGTTCTCGCTTTGAGACTAAAAAGAAATACACAAAACTAAGGGGGACTACGGAATTAATGATAATTCTTATGAATTTGTCATTACAAGCTCTGCTATAACAGGTCAGATATTTTTTTTGTAAAGTTGTTGATATATTTATTCAATAGGGCAACTTAAATTTAAAGCTAAGTGTAATATAACTTGGTAGCCGAGACAATTGGTAGCTTCACTCTCACACCAGTGATATTGCTATTGGCCAAGCGCCTCAAAATTAAAGCAATAAATCCTGTTGGCTTTCATGAAAATGTGTGTGCTGCCTTTCCATCCTCCTCTCTTCATGACAGGAGAAACGATGTTGGGTCTTTAGTCAATCCACAGTACAATTTAAGTTATATTGTTGCTACTTAGCAGTGTAAGGCAACACAGCAGATTGGACATCAGACCTGACCCATTAGCACACAATGTGCAGAGGAAATCCTCATGTGTTTATGTTAAACATGCTTGTAATCCCTCAAAAGTGATCATACAATATACAGCCAGTAGTACAGTAAAGTAAGAATGCCTTTACATGCTGCTAAGAAGAAGAGTTTAAACTCAAAAGAAAGATTATGATGTTATTGTGGAGCAATACAAGCCTTCAGCTCCTCTGTCGTGCCAACCAAACATACACTAATTTAATTACAGTAATGCTTGTAGCAGCTGACTCACCCTGCTAACACCTATTGCCAGCCTTGCACAGGGCCCCCTTGGCACCTTGTCCACCTAACAGTAAGAAGGGATTATTAGGGATTGGCCAATCCAGGCCAGTCCCATGGTGTGTGAGCTTTACCACAGAGCTAAGCTGATATGCCAGCTCAACACTGATAACCGCAAGTTGATGGTTGTTTGTACTGAGTGAGAAAAATGCTTCCTTTCCTTATTGGGTCCTTCTTATTTTACTTATGTATCATGAGTTTTATGATAATTTGGCCATTACAAGGCATTTCTGCTGGTATTGTTCAGACATTCTTCTTTATTCCCTCTCTATTGTTGGAACTGGAGCATCAACCACATTGACATCTGTCTTCCTGTCTGTGCCAATCTTACAGTCAGTGTGTTTGTGTGTGTGTGTCGGGGATCATCTTAAAAGAAACACTGGCCGCTCGAGCCAGCACTTGCCGTGGCATAATATCCTGTTGACCGGGGTTAGACAGCAGACAGCCTTGAGACGCATAGATCCAGCCGTTACCCTGAGCAACACGCACATGTCCTATTAGCTCACATCACGGCTTGACTTTCCAGGGACCATGCAGGGACCCATGCCATAGCCTTCAGCCAAAAGCTTGCCCTTCACTCACCTCTTAAATGGTGCATATGGTGCAACATAATACTAATGTAAAAACCACATAAGAAACGGTTTGGGACAAGGTTTCCTGACATTCAAGAACAACTCAGGAAGCAGACGTGGAGTGGCATCTTCATCATCTTCCATTTCATAGTGTGTGTGATAACTAATATTATAGTTATTTCAAGTTTAAGCTGCAAGTCGAATGTACAAGTTCAAAGGAGGATTAACACAGAATCCTGTTTATCAATGTGTCTTGTTAATCTTGTGTTAGCCTCAAGGATTCTGTTTGTTTCTATATTTATCTATTTTAATCTCTTTATATAGCAAAAGGATTCCAGATACAAATGCCACAAGTCTCAATCCAATTGAAAAAACAGTTGGTCGTAGAGTGTTTAATACTTAAAACATTAAGAAAAGATTACAGATAGGCCATCGCGTGCATATTTGAGTTGCAATGACTTAAATGCATCACTCTCAAAGTATTGGCCTAAGTGCTTCTGTCAGAGTTCCACAACAGCCAATTAATTGCAGGTCTTGACTGTATGCTGCAGAGAAGTTCAAGGAATCAGCTATAATCCCGCCAAAGCCAAACGGACAGTCCATGTCAGATACCTGCAACCATGCAGGAGTGTGAAGATTAGGATTAGCACATTTAGAATTGAAACAAATAGGCAGTGTAATACAATCCATTGCTCCTGCTAACTAACCTAGACCAGTTTACAATTCCTTGACATATTCCAAAAAAGCTCTTAAAGATCAATATGAGTATGAGAATATATCAATATGATGAGTATGATGAGAATATATCAATATTCTCTGAAATATTTCTTACTTCTAATCCAACACATGGTGTTAATCTAGGATCTTATTAATGCAGTTTGCAGCAGGTGCTACTGAAGCTTAGTTTATTCTTCTACAAAGCATGATCGATGAGTACGTCACCATGTAAACACACATCCTTACCCCTATGCACTGCACACACACACACACACACACACACACACACACACACACACACACACACACACACACACACACACACACACACACACGCACACACACACACACACACACACACACACACACACACACACACACACCACACACCACACACAAACACACAGACACACCAAGCTTGATTTTGAAGGGTCCTTAATCACAACTGAACAATTGACTGATCAATGACAGATATGAGGAACAACTGTGGAATGCTAAGAGGGACACATTCGCTTTTATCAGTCTCTTTATTTTAGCCCATTTTTATCACAGATTATATTTCTCTCAGTGTTAACAGGCTCCCAGCCCGGCTGAGGTATTAATTAAAATCTAAATACTAAATATTGATTGATACGTTATCAGGGCATAGCAGTTGGTCTGCAGGCTATTGATCCTGCCTGTGATTTATTATCATATTTAAGAAAAATCATTTTGCCTGACTACACAGGGTAATAGATTTTTAGCAAAGGGTGTAATTTTTTTTTGTTGTATCACCTTTGTTATGTGGAAGGTGGAGCAGATTTCTCAATTGCATTCGGAGATCACTGATATCCTCGCCGCTGCATCAACATAGGAGCACCTCCAGCTCTGCCTGGCCTGTGAGGGGGCTAAAGCTTGTGCAAGAGAACGATCCCCCCGCTCTTGTCATTGGGAATAATGGCTATTGGGATTACCTCTTTAATCACAACAAAGATTAACAGATGGTATGAGAACAGTTATTAGCAAACATCTTGCACTCATCAAATCAATAAGATGATTTGTAATCAGGCTGTCGGTGCGAGTGAAAAGGGAGCCGGGGCCCTGCTCAGTGAAAGACCCTGGCAATCAGAGGCTACTGTGTAGCAATTACCTCTCCGCAAAATAGGTGTTCTTCCTCCTCTGGCTGGCAGTCCTCCAAAACACAAGGCAGACTGATAGCAACACAGGGCATTAACACGGCAAAACACAAAACACTGCATGGGTAACTGTGTATTTGATCAGGTGTTACCTCGCTCCCAGATTTCATTTCACTTTGTGCCTTTTAATTTGGTGGATCTCACCGTGTACTTCGGGGTCTAAATGTTTACACACGCTGTCTCTCACTACAAAAGACTGTATAGCTCATTAGCGGGTTACCATAAATAAGTCAGAGTGGGGACAAAGGACGAAGAGCATAGAAACTATAGTGTGGAGGGTTCCCTGTGCAAATATCTCTCCCTGGAGACGGAGACAGAGAGGAACAGAGCGGAGGAGTGCAGACACGCCAGTGTATCCACTATACTGTAAATAGAGGAACATACAAATTGTGTACAGCTGAAAATCCTCTCCACAGCCATCAAGGCCTTTGTTTCTTCATCTTTTATAAGCTTTATTTTATGGTGATGTTGTTCTTACACTAATTCCATTTAATCCAGAAAAAACTTCACACACACTCACCTGGAGCGTACTTTCTGTGTGTTTGAGTCATTCTACACAAGGATTTGAAATAATAAGTCCTTTTTGAGTTTGCTGCAGACAGTTTTTTTCTCTCTCAGGTTATTTTATTATTACATTTTACATTCCATGCTCTTAACCTTTTGTTACTCATGTTAACCTAATGTTCTTTCATTTTTTTTTAGCTTATTGAGTCAAAACTGTTAAAAAAATCTGTATCATAAAACAACAAGTCACCTTTTTCATTTTTGATTGCTCAAGAAAAGTCAGAATTTTACACCTCAGTTTCAATACTGATTCTCTGGCAGCAGCGATCGGTTTGACTCTGCTTCCTTCAAAGTCTCTTACAATCGATCTCACCTTGTTCATATTGTGTGAGCCGTTGTCGTGGGAACATTGGGATCAAACTGATGCTTGCAGAGATAGTGGAGACTCAAACGGGGTCAATCATTTCTGAAGGAAAAACACATTTCTGACCTCAGATAGATTTGTGGTGTTAATTATAACTTGACTGGCTTCAAATGTTTGATGTTTGCTTATACGACATAGACTATAATTCTGTCTACCTTTTTTTTTCTGCTCTCGCTATAGCTTTTTGATGGCTTTAAGCACACACACACACACACACACACACACACACACACACACACTCACACACACTCTCATACTCCTACAGACGTGCACTCATGTGCCTCTCACACACAGTTTTAATAGCAGTCCAGTCACTACAGAGGATGTGCAACAGTAGCTGATTAACATACAATTACCTGTAAAATGATTTAAAAAAGCCTTGAATCATAATGCAACATATGCAATCTATATATAGGCTCTTCTGTTGGACACACACATGGAAACACACACTGTCAGTGGGACAGTGTAGATCTGCACTTACCAGGATTAAGCAAGGCAAATGGTGCCAAAACACTGACAATATGAAGTAACTGATGCTGTTTAAAAATTCAAAGGCCTCTATTGAACAGACATTGTGGCACACACATCACTGGGCCACAGATCCCTGCAGCCCACTAGTCTGGCTGCTGGCGGCTCTCATGCACATGCATACTCTCTCTCTCTTCCCTCCTACATGCAGCAACACATTGAAGCGCTACACTTCCATGCAAATGTAACCGACAGTTACATCGGTAGAGGAGATCAAGGCTACACTTTAAAAAAAACTGCAACTGCACATTTGGCCTGTTTTTTGCCACCGACACATATAATGTGACACAGAGAGACACACACCTACACACAGAGGAGCATAAAATCACCTAACTGCAGCCCTCCCTTCACACCCCCACACCCCCACGCTCACACACACACAGTCACTTGTCGAGTGACTAATATCTTTGCAAGGTCAGACCTGACAAGGAATTCCAATGAGATTAAGTGTCATCAGTGCGGCTTTAGCCCTTTTCTGCTCATTGTTCTTGGAAATGTCATTAGAGCCACAGATGACCACGGCCTCGGAGCAGTAAAATCTCATCCCTTCCTTTGTGGTGGGCCAAGTTGATATGATGCAGGGCCCCGATCCAAACCTCAAAATATAACAACCTACTTATGTTTCTGTACATATATCTATTTATCTATATACATATTAAGGATCGTTAGGCAGGTATATTGGGATTCAAATGATCTATAGGTTTTTATTCAATGTCAGATATCAGTATATCATTTGATCTGCTAAATATATCAATTATTAATTTAATTCAATACATTATTATATTTATTACATTCATGACTTTATCTGCTGTGTATTGAGAAGCTCATCTTTTATTCAGGATTTGCTAAAGCGATCAGTTTCACTTGGAGTTGTATGGCTCCAGTAAAAACTTCGTTTTGGGAAAAAAATCTCATCTCACTCATCTCTCATTTTCGTCCGCTTATCCGGGGTCGGGTCGCGGGGGGAGCAGCTCAAGCAGGGAAAAAAATGAATAAGCTAAATTTGATTGTCCTGTAGTTACAGTAAATATTGTGATTTCAATGCTGTACATACAGTTTGCTTTAACCACAGGTGTGCACATCCACATTTGTTTCCCCTTTTGCGGCAGTGTTTTCAGTCTTGCAGGGGATCTGAATAAGTTGTGTTTGTCGACTCCTCCGGCAAAGCACCAGCCTTGTCGGTGTGTCAGCCAACATTTGGTGTGCTGCCGCTCACAATGAATTTGACACATAGTCCTTTGGTGGCAGCAATGAGCATTTTGTCATCTCCTCTCGAGTGCCAACTCGATGTCCAATTACACCCGAGCTACTAATTTAATTACAGTAGCAGAAGAAATGGGTTGATTCAATTCATTTCAATTAGGCCTGATTGGACCAGTCAGATCAAATTTCACTCATCTCAGGTACGAGCCGCCTGTCACTTTTTATCTCAGCCCGCCTCATCTGGAGCCAGATAAGCAGGTCGTCATATGATAACTGAGAATGTATGGTTGAGCTCACTGATGTAAAAACAGTCTGCGGATCAGATGGATTCCTACGCCTCCATGATCCCTGACTGTGTGATAACCGTGAGAGGAAAACACACATTTTCAGGGCAGATTCACAGCCAGTTCCCACTTAGTAGAGTCCCAACTACAATAGTCATTATTTATGCATGATGTCCACTATTATCAAATTGTGTGTGTATGTGTGTGTGTGTGTGCGTGTGTGTGTGTGTGTGTGTGTGTGTGTGTGTGTGTGTGTGTGTGTCTGTGTGTGCCCAACTAATGGATGTGTAGTGTGGAGCAAAGTTAGAGCACATGTAAAAAGAACATGAAAACACTGTCACAGCATGTCATTCAGACAAGCAGCTGCTAGTTTCCCCCAGTGTTTAGGATTACACACATTTAGAGTGACACACACAGATCAGACCTTACTGACAACACCCACAACAAGTAGACACATTCTAACCTCGGTTTACTACTCATTAGATATTATTTTACTTCTGAAGGGAGAATCTTTCTTCTGTCGAAAAATTCAGAATCACTAGAAGAACGAAGCCTATAATAGAAAATCATAATAATAGACTGTGATCAATCTAAACTCAAAACTGCATAACAATTAGATGCCACAATTATCATATGCCTCATAAATCTGTATGAAACTGTTTATAAGAACAACTATGACAGAGGATAATACCTCACAGTCCCTGATAGAATACAAATGGATATTAAATGATATATCATAATATTTAATACCACTCTAGAAAAAAAGCACATGCCTTCATTGAATTTACAATTATTGCAAATACGGTTGTGGTGCTACAACCAATGTTTAAATAATCCAAGTTATATGTGACGTTTATTATTATAACATAGGTCACTGAAAACTCAAACAATTGGCCTATGGGTAGTAGGTCTCACATGAAAAAATGATATGGATTAAAAATAACTGCATTGACATTAAAAAGTATCACAGAGCGCCTGGCTGTGCAATACCAGAGCCACACGCAGGAGATAAAACAATGTAAATAAGCGCAAAAACGCACATTTGACTCGTGCATGCGTACTTACAGGAACATGTTATCATTACGGTTAATCTTCAGCTCGACTGTCTGCCAATAGCAGAAATAAAAAAAAGTTACATCTCGTCTCTGATTGGTGCAGATGAAATCCTCACAAGTGTGCCATAGGCTGCCATAGGCTGCTACAGTGGCCTGCGGTGTCTGTGTGTGTGCGTGTAAATGCGTCTTGGCACCAGTTGCGGCGGCGCAAAGACGTCTGATTGGACACTGACGCTACGGACGCAATATATCAGACTGCGCTACAGTTCGGCCGGTCTGATCCCATGGTTCACTGTCAATACAACACAACATGCACGTGAACACACTCGATCATCTAGATATCGAATGCGTAACTTTACGGCTGCCGCGCTTCTTTACGCGCAGCGGAAAACTGAGAGTAATAATACTAGTATCAATCGTACTGCGGGCGAGCGTCGTTTACCTCTTGGTGTCTTCCTCCCGGGCCGGCCTCCCCTCCTCCGTGTCCTCCGCAGCGGCGAGACACAGACTGAGAGCTGAGTGCGAGAGAGAGGAGCAGAGGAGTCCTCACAGCCCGTCAGGATGCACAGAGGGCCAGTGTGGGAGCCAAGTAGCCCCTTTTCCCCTCACCTTGCCACACAGATCCAGAGGGGGTAAAATGGGTTAAAAAAAAAGGTTGTTTGGGTGATTATACGTTTCTTCTCTCCTTCCTTTCCCACCCTCCCTCCCTCCTCCCTCCCCTCCTAACACCCTCGCCTCCTACACCGGCTGTGCTCTCCCCTCTCCTCTCTCCCCTCCTGGTGAATAGAGTAGCCTCTGTGCATGGGGGCTCCGGCTCTGCAGCAGAATCAGCCCCCGTCCCCTCAGGTTAAAAGCTACATCTGCAGGCGCATCCGGTAGCAGCTGTATCATAAAGCACACAATCCTTTCTCTCAATACTCCACCTCAATTATATTGGTGATATATGACATTTAGTTTGACGTATCAATAGTTATTTAATGATTCCATAGGTGGGGCACCTAAGATATCGAAATGTATGTGATGGACAGGTGGAGTTTTACTTGAATCAGACAGAAAAACTATTATTTCAGTTGATCAAAAAAAATGAATTCATACTAAATTAATAATTGTCCCAGAAGTTTAAGCTCCCTGACAACCCTGATCTCACTGAGTCTCCTCTCTCATGTCTCCCACCCCCTGTGTGTGTGTTTGTGTGAGTGTGTGGGTGTGGGTGTGTGTGTCTGTGGTGTATACCGGATTAAATGGCACACCTCGTCTTAAATGGCACCTTGCCTCGTTTCCTCTCCCCTTTCATCATCAGCAAAATAAAGATTAGGCCTACAGAGAAGATTGTAAAGGCTCGACGCCTTTGGTGGCGCACGGATCTTCATTCCTGCGCCTTTGTGATGATATTGATGATGATGATGGCCAAGTGGACAGTTTGATTTTTGTGTGGCGAGCTAGTTATAAAGAATCAATATTATATCAAGGGGGTAACTTTGGTGATAAAGGACTCCGGCCACTCCGGCTATTCATCATAAGTCTGTAGCAAGCAGATAGGTCAAAAGAAATTATATTGCTCTAAAGAGTGTGTCTCCTTATCTCCCAGTACCAGGGGAGTGGAGGACACGCCGATCGATACAGTAGCTGCCGTATACTCCTTGCAATTATCAATAGCTGATTTTGTCTTCCTGGGGCTGCATCTATTAATACCAGATAATAACAGCCTTTTGGACATAACTTCGAAGGGGATGATAGAGGGAGAGGGAGAAGAAGAGGAAGAAAGAGGGGGGTAAAAAGAAAGTTTGCGCACAGGACGACCTTGATGTCAACAGATTTGTCTCTCATATGAGGTGGACACTGGGGAATAGACAAGTCAAACAGACAAGAGGGAGAGCGAGGGGAGGGAGGGAGGGATGGAGAGGAGGAATCTTCCTCCCCCCAGTTGGAAAAAAAGGCTTGGATCCATCAGTAAAAAATGCGATGTAGAAAATAAATTAATCAGTTCCATGCGTTTGGCACAAACAAAAAACCATGACATAATTTTTCAGCTTTATTTTTTTTTCTCACATAGAGTATAATATTACAACCAATATGAAAATATATATTTTACGATCACTCATGATATTCGTAATAAAAGCACAGAGTTATCTTTACGTTGTCCCATAAATCATTTTTATCACTAAAAACAAATATTATATTATTATAATATACGCACATTCTCCCCTCGTATTATTTACATGGCTCTTGGCCTAAGACAACTTAATCCTCTCACACCCACCTCCCCCTTCCTCCAACCCCCACCATTGTGACCCCATGCATCTGCACATTTTAATGCAAACAACAATGTCGCAAAGTACAGGGTTAATGTGTTCATTCAGCGCGACAATGAGGTGCCAGCGGTGCGCAACGTCGTTTTCTCCTCTCGCCTCTCTGCGTTTAGTAATAAAACTGTTTCACTAAGTATAACAATTGCTTTTTGTAAAATGTTTTTGCATCGTCTTAAAAAAAACACACTAACTTACCGATTTGTTTCATAATTTATTATTCACAGTAATTCATCGGAATGTGAATATTAAATACATTTGTGGATGGCACCGTGCGTAAAATGTCCACACATTGGACATAAAGTTAATGAAAAATGGGAGGGTTGTGGTGCAAAGTCTCCGGTGTAGCCGGAACAGAATGTCTGCTCGCTTAACAAAAATATCAAATATCAAATTTCTGACATTGATATGACAGTGTGTCACTAACAGGCGCTGACTGCGCGGTGAGAGCCGTGAGATATTAGATGATGGGAGGTCAAATGTGGGTGCTCGCTGTGGGGTCTGAGGACGAGCCATTGAACAGTAACGTGGTGGTACATCCTAGCGGTGGCTGAAAGCAATGGGCTGAACCTCTGCTTGCGGGTTAAGTCACACACACACACACACGGCAGCTCAGTCCCTCTCTCACACACACACGCGGAGCGCCGAGAGACCAGCACTGCTGTAGCAGCCTGTCAGAAGATAACTCCCAAACTTATTGGTCTCGCAAGTCGAGGAAAAGCAGGACAGCGAGTGAAGCTTCGAGTTGGTGGGAAACCAACGGCGTCCGCGTGTTTGGTCTCCGAGTATCCAGAGAGGAAAAGACACTTTTTTGGAGCGAGCGCACCGAGGCGAAGGCGCACAACCGGGAGCTAAAACCTGCACGGCGGAGGAGGAGGAGAGGGAGGAGGAGGAGGAGAACTTCATCGTGACAACGAGGCGCTTTTTCTCTTCTACGGGACAGATGAGTGTCAGATCACACTGACAGTCGTGTGGTCGCTGAGAGGAGGACTCTTTGCCAAACGTGGCACCGCTTTCTCGGAAGACGCGCGTCAAAGTTTGGAGAGCGGAGCTGCGCCATTAGAGAAGGAAAAAAAAACCGCCTGGTAACACTTTATTGTTACTGTCAAGAACTTTTCTCTTCGCACACTTTCTGTTTGCGTGTGTGTCCACACACCGAGTAAAGCCGCGGCTCTTTCCACGAAGAGGAAACTTGGAAAGCCCGAAACATCCCAGAGACTGTAAACACCGCTTCTTATCGAGAAGGAGGTGCACGCGACAAGAAGAAAAAAAAAGTTACCTAGAGAGAGCGTGCACTGGAGAAGTGAGCCTGGATCTCGAGTTAACGCAAGAAGACGCTTTCTGAACTCATAGAAGTTGGATGATAAAGGCCAGAGTGATGAAGACTATAGAGACACTCGGTGAAGAAATCCTCCGCGCCTGAGAGTCGGTGCGCTCCGTGACAGGAGAGGGGGGTAACGTTCCCTGTTGGAGACCCCCCCTGTGCCCTGGCCATAACAAGAGATTCGGTGCGTTGTCTTGTTGGGGGGGAGGCTGATAGTAAAGAGACGGATAAAGTCTGAGAGAGAAGCGGCTAATTGCTTAGTCCGTCCCTCATTACCATATCCAATGCGCGTCCGCTGGACTCCAGCCAATCCTCCCCACCTTCACACGGTGCCATTAATCGCGAGGCATTATTCACTATCATAATTATTATACCGACATGCGCAATCCCACGCACAGCAGCGGCACCAGCAGCAGCAGCGCAACCACCACCGGCTAATTTCACTTTTCCCCCTCGTCCACTTCTTCTCGCTCTCTCTCTCTCGCCCTCTCTCTCTCTCTCTCTCTCTGCTGTATCAGACTGTTTGCGAACTTTTTTTTTATTTATGAGTGTTGATTCATTCGCTCTTCGCTGATGTATCTGCAAAACGCAGAGACATCCGGGAGCGCAAACGCAGCAGCATCAGGAGCATCAGGAGCATCGCCAGCACCGACGCCAGCAGCAGCAGCAGCAGCAGCAGCAGCATGTCCCGACGCAAGCAAGCCAAGCCGCAGCACCTCAAGTCGGAAGAGGAGCCCGCGCTAGCAGGGGTGATCTCCGAGCACGGTGAGTGGATGCGGGTGTTCTGATCCAGGACAGCTCCCAGCTCTCCAACACACAACTTCTCCCTCCTCTCCACACTGCTGCCGCCTCTTCTCCACTTTGATTTTAAACTCCCTCTTTGAGTTAAGGGCTTTGGAATTCATTGGGACTGCTGCTCCCATGAATACAAAGATGCGATAATTTACAATGCATCTATTATGATGCGATTTATAAGTTAAAAGTCTCAAGTGGACAAGGCAGTCCTCTGTGGAGAAGTGGGGCTTTTTTTTTATTCCTAGAAATATGTGAGCCCAGGACATAACCTGGCGTGTCACACGCACAGCCTGCACCACATCACCGTCTACTACCTGACAGATGACTTTAAAGATGAAAGAAACGGATGCCCATAATAATTTAACACGGTTTACACTATTTCCATGATGTGCTGGAGGCCTTTTTCTAAGAGGCCTGTTTTCAAATATAATTGATTTAATACTTTAATATGATATTTTAAATATCGGAGCTGTGTTCTTTTTAAAATCTTGACTTTGTGTGTTCGTGCGCGCGAGATAATACACGCAGACACACATGCACACCCTCACACACAAAATCTGATAAATTAGAAAATATTTGACTTTCTCTCTGTATTTAAAAATATTATTTAAAAAAAACTATAGTAGCTGATGTATACTTTTTTTTAATTGTAGAAATAATTTCAATCAATTTTAATTTCTTATTATAATTTTTTTCATTATTAATCTTTTTATCAGTGGCTTTTTGTCACTCAGCGCCTGTCTGGGAGCATAAATGCGAATTTCTGTGGCAGGTCGGAGCCTTGTTTTGTTATGGAAATAGTTTCTTTTTTTCATGACCCCCCCTCACATAAATTTAGCACACTTGATTTGTTCCCTTTTGCTCACATTGTTGACACGATCGCTTGACAGAGCTCGTCCTCGCCATGTGGAGAAATAAAAAGGCTCATTCATCTTTTATTCTCCACTCTGCTTTTTTGTCCGCGATTAAACGATCATCACAGAGCTGAAGTCAAACCTGAAGCAAGAAGCTGAAATGCTGAACAAATTATAGAACTATCTGTAGAGAAACTGTGTTCCATACGTTTAGTGCTGAAAACACATTGCATGTTGAATTCATTAATTGTACATTTTTGCTTTGATTTGATAAAATATGGGAAAATCTTGTTTTACAAGTGGAGTTATAGGAATTGTATTTAATTGAATTAGACAATAATTTTACATTACAAATCAGATTTTTTTTGTTTTTAAATTTGTCTCTTTAAATCATGAGAATCAGTGTTTCCAACAAATCACCGCCATTGTTTATACCTTCCTTGCCTGGCCCATGTTGACCAACACACACACTCAGTCTCACACACACACACACACACACTCTGCAGAGCTTCTTTAGAATAGAAATGCCTGATGTAATCTCCTGGGAGCAGTTCTCTTTGCATGGAGGAAACGTTTGGTGTGAGGTTGGAATCACACGTTTGCAGCACCGTGGATTTTCTGTCATTTGTGGGCAGTTCACTGTCGAACACAAACATCGTCTGTGCAGCTCCTCCGTGGAGATAACCTCTCTCAGATTTTGTTCGGAGATGCCAAACATCCATCAGGTTGCTCTCCTGTAGGATCGTGGAATGAAATGTTAACTTCCCTTTCCACCTGTGAAATCTGAGAACGGGATGATTTAAGAATTTAATATAAAAATCACAATTACATTTTTTTAAGAGAGAAAGTGCATTGAAAGCTGGCCTCACATTATGTGAAATAAGTGTTGATTTGAAGAAAATCTATCCTGGATTCGTCTATACAGGAAAGTGCTTCTTTAGTTTTAGAGTAAAATCATTCCCACACTGACATCTTGGTGACCTATTGTATCCATGTCATTGTGTGTAAGACTGGAAGTGGCCGTGGAATGTTTTTGCCAACCCTCGCTGGAGCACTATACTGGCTTGCTTGTTTTCAGGACAGACATCGCAGTGAAACAACCCCAAGTCTTTGGCCGTGCACACTGAGCCCATACACACTTAAACAAACCTAATAATACCATGTCTCAACCAAAGCAACCTGGCACTATGAACGACAGATGTCACACTGCCAGTGTATCATCGCAGCATGATCAGATTCTTCGCTGCCCATGTTGCCGTGGTGCGGCTCGTGGCGACACTATCGATCGTTGGCCTTGACGTATCGCTGCATATAATGTCAAAGGAATTCAGAAGTTCCAGGCGTCAGTCGCTGCTTGATTTAGACTTAAAATCCATCGGCTGTGTGCTGGGCAAGAGGTGAGGAGAAAGTCAAGCGTTCGAGTGGCGTTCAAATTCGGCTCAAGGACGCACAATCTGTCTGTAGCACATTACACCAGCATAGCCACCAACTAGGAAAATATCCACATGGTAAAGTCTATCAGGAAGTTTGATATGAACGTCCTCTTGTGTGTTCAGGTTTTTTATTTCACAGTTTTTCAATGTGATCTGACCTCTTTTATCTGTGATGTCCACTGCAGCTCAGTGAGTGGCTCTTTAATGTGCTGCATCCAGGAAAACATGAAAAACTGAAATCAAGTGCCAACAAGCCCTTGTCTGACATACCATCTCCCCCTCAGGCCTTCCGGACACTTGCCCCCCTGGGGGCAGGGGGGGTTGTGTGTGTGTGTGTCTGTGTGTGTGTTAGGATGAGGAAAGCAGGGGGAGGGTGGGAAGGGGGTGTCTGCTTAGGAGTGCTTTTATAAAGCTTGCTGACTTAACCTTTGTCTAGGCCCGGCCAGCCAGGTCCTGCCGCTTGGTGTCAACCACCTTGTACAGTTGGAACGTGTGTGTGCCGGTGACCTTGGCAGCACAGCTTACTCGTGTCCTAGAAAGAGTGAACAACGACGGGCGTTTTAATCTCCCCACCGCTTCCTCTGCATCTAGTGTCTTTGACTGTGTGCATGGAGAATGTATAGAGGGGGCGGTGGCGTGCATATTACACATAAACACTCCTGTGCTTGTCCCTACTTGGGGGAATTTATCAAAGGCAAATCCTCCCAGCTAAGGGCCAAGATGTACGCCATCAAATCCGTCCGATAAAAGTAGCCTACATTTTCTAAATATTACTGAATTGCAAAAATTTGATTAAACGCCTCAGGAAAGACACGCAGGTCAGGCTTTCACTGAACGATTACAAATGTATTTACAGTTTCTATTTATCAGGGTTTCATTCACAAATACGGCAGCGTCTTTATTGAATTTTCAAACTTTCCACTTATTCTACCAGATGTTCCGGCTGGAATAAGGACTGAATGATCATAAATTTAAAAAATCCTCACTGACAGTCACAACACGGTTTGTTGCCTACTTCCCCTGCAGTGGGGCTTTGTTTGGCTTTTGTTTTAATCCCCTCTCACCAATGGGTGCAGGCCTGTGGACCACCCACACAGTAGTGCCAGAGAAGACACTCAAATATGACTGCTTCTTAATTACTACTCAGCCCAGAACACACACATGAACAAGCAAGGTCCTGATAGAGAGGAAGGCCTAGACGGGAGACTTATTTAATTTTAGACCAAACAGCAGACTGTGGGGGATTTAAGAGGAAGCTAAAAAGCCATTAAGTGAAGTGGTACGTTTGGTTCTTGTTGGGTTTTCCGACGATGGTTTTGTCTTCGCTTGTTTTGACGATTGTAGCCACGACTTGTTCAGGAAGCAGGGCCGTGGACAAACAGCTGAGATCTGCCCATCTCTGTAGAATTGCAGGTGTAAAAAACTGAGATACATTTTTTACAATTTAAAAATTTGAATCTAACCACGCTCATTTTATGTACAGTGAAAGGATCAATGTTAAAAAAATAACAGAAACCATTAATGATCTCTTACGGCCTGCTGAAGACGAGTGTCCACTAAAGCCCAGTGTCTCCTCCTCCTCCCGAGCCCTCCTGTAAATCATCCGTAGCGAGAGAGCCATCTTGACGAGTGACACAGTTATCTGGACAGCGTGCCGTCACTGAATACTGTAACGCAAATGCTTACACAAACAAATCGTTAATGTTTTGGCTGCTCCACATCTGCAGGCAATGACAAAGGCCTCTCTGTTGGTGCAGATATGACTGTACCATTCTGCAGTGGGGCTGACCAGGCCGATGACACACACACACACACACACACACACACACACACACACACACACACACACACACACACACACACACACACACACACATGCTTGCACACACAGAGCGGGTCTAAGGATACATTGGATCATTCGAGGGGGTATTTTATATGTCGACGGCCACAGAGGCGACAGTCCAGGGAGTGAGGAACAGCACAAACAACGGAAAACATCCTTTTTTTTATTCATTTAAAAATACATGTAAATAATGAGAGTGGCATGAATGTGATGTTTTAACTATGTCACATAGTTATAGATTTATTCATTTAAAAAAAAGTGAATATGACTTAAGGTTCGTCTTCTCTGTATTTACTGAACCTTTGCTGACGAAAAAAAATGAAAAATGAAAATACAGCAAAGGCGACATAATATATGATTAAAACATCTTTGTTTTTTAACTTTGGACGATGGATCACTTAAATTATTCCTGGAGATCAGTTCAGTGGAGGTACGATTACAAAAATACAATGGAAAAAATAACTAATTGGGCCAAGAATTCCAGCATTGCTGAACCCAGCAGGCCTCCTTTTATTGCCCCCCCCCTCCCAGCCTGGGCTGGACCTACAGTGATGCATCGCTCTGTGAGGGTCCCAAGCTATCCTCGCATGCTTGAGAAGAATGCATGTAAAAGGAGCAGAAGGGGGGGGGTTCCAGGAGGGCCGTGACTAAAGGCTCTTATAGCACCTTGCTTTATGTGAATGACATTTGAAACATCATATATTGACTAAGACGTTTTAAGCCGCAACATGTTAAAATGGGGGATATAATACACTTGAAATGACCATTTTCCAAAATGAGCTAGCAATGGCTTGACCTTAACGTATAGTAAATGTTACCAGTGTCATTGTCTGCGTGTGTGTTCATTAAGTGAATCTGGAAATTGTTAAGAATGGGAGAATCAGTAATTGCCTAATGCCTCGCTCAATGCCCGCCTCTGTGGCTTTCACAGAATCGGTGGAAAGCATGAATACCTCATCTGATATAATATGTCAGATTAGCGGTTTCAGTTAGCATGCCAGAGATTGCTGAGCGAGATAGCGGACCCACAGATGCAACGTCTACAATCCCCCTATTGAGTTTGTGCAGCTTAATATTTGCATCTGAGTAAATGAAGACTCTTAAAAGAATGAAAAACGGATGGGATGTTTTTCTTCTCCTTCTCTTATGCTATAGGAAAATCAATACAACACACACACACAAACACGTTTAGCACACACTTACACTCTTACAATTGTAATAAAATAAACATACCGTTGAGGAATTGTAACCATATTCACACTGACAGAAACTATTCCCAGGTCTTATTAATTATGTTAAATCTTTTTTGAAAGTGGATAGTTTAACATAAGCCTCTATTATATATCTATTAAAAAAAAATTCTTCTACAATTTTCTTTTTAAATTACAAAAGGTAATTTAAAAACAAAGAGGTTGGAGTGTTAGAAAAAATAGCAATTAAGATTTTTTTTTGTCTGGAAAATATAGATCTTCACGTGGATAATTAACAAAGATGTAGGCTTCTGATAACACACACACATTAACAAACACACACACACACACACATATACACACTTTGTAAGTATTATCCATTGTGTGTGTGTGTGTGTGTATATGGGACATTTTTTAGGTTTTAATCTCTTTAGAAAGGCCCATAAAGTGTGTATGTTCTTTGTCTGTCTACAAATGTGTGAGAAAACGTGTTGATGTGTGCCCGTTGGTGTGTGTGTGTCTGTGTGCGTGTGAGTGCAGGTCAGTGGCATACAAAGGACCCCACTTGTAATTGTATGAATGAATAAAAGAGATTGACAGTAATACCATTCTAATAACTAATCAGCTCAACACAATGCCTACTCATTTGTGTTGACCTTTCAACCCTCAATTATGGAAATGAGTCCTGCTGTCCGCTGCCGGGCTAAGGAGATTTCCAGCCTGCTGTCACATGTCACTGATGTTTTCACTCACTCTTTCCTTCTTACTTGTCGATTTTTGTTGGGCACACAAGCAATTTTTGTGACGGTTTATTATAGAAACTTGGAAAATTATAAAAAATAAATCCTTGCTGGGATTTTTGATATTGCACTTGTTTGGTGGGAAAGTAAAGAGAGAGGCGTTATTAAATTTGCAAAAATAAATACGCACATCACAAATTAAAATTGTGCAGGATTTTACATTTTATATTAATTGAATTGCTTAACCTGTGTTCTCGATTTATCTTGGCAATACATGATTAAGTAAAAAAATATCTTGTTCTGTCAGCCCTGCCCCCCGAGAGGATGAGAACACGGAGCCCGTCCAAAGCCTCTCTGTTGATAATTAATGAATTTACAGACACCAGACCCTGATAGCTCATGCCCCCTTCGGAGGAGTGATGAATTTCTTTACTAATGAGTCACGGTAATTGCCGCAAATGCTTCATGTCTGCTTCACCATGGCTCGCTCCTTTTTAACCTTTGAAATGAGCGCAGGCACTGTATGAATCTCATGGTTACTCACTCATACAGCACAGTAAGGCCTTTAACGTGAGGTAAACCTTGTGTTTACCTCAAGTGTTTCAAGTAAAGCCTGCTAGCCTGCCTGTATTTACATTCAAGTCAATTTCCTCTCAACTTTATTTAGGAATGTGTGTGTTTGTGCTTTTTGGCCATGCAATCACATCCACACTGTACAAATTAATTATATAGTTCATATCTTTTAGTAACTCTTTTTTAACAGTTACACACTCGCCTCAGAATTATAAACTCAACTTTGTTTAATGTCAGCTTTATTTTAGTGACAATCATTTCATGAAATAAATCATGTTTATTTGCAGCAAATCCTCATGAAAAGGTGTGAAGATTTGTTTTATAGTGTAAAGTTTATATAAAATAGTTTGATTTGTGGTTGTACGTTCTGTCTTTGAGTGTAAACTGAACAGGACACTGTAATACAGGATGCTGTGGCGGTGATTGAGCACACTTCCTACTCGTAATGAACGACACACACACCCACACGGGGCTCGGACACAAAAAATAAACACACTAGGGAGGCCATTTTTACATGGTTTGGATCAGGTGTGAATTACGTCCACGATCGGCGCTTGCATCTGCTTGTTTGACTCTTGATGGTTGCATGAGGAAAAGGAAGTGGCTTCTTACGACTGTGATTAAACATGTGTAACTAATCAGAGACTTTGCTGCCATGGCCCTAGCATGTAATTTGGGAGAGGGGGAGAGAGAGAGAGAGAGAGCAAGGGTAGAGAGAGATGGAGAATAACACTGAATGTCTTTACTGAACATGAATATATTTCATTTTAAAACATTTAAAAAACATTTAAAAGTGGTCCAAACTTTAAATCATCGTTATTAGTTGCACAATATTTAAATGTTTCAATTGAACTATTGACTTATTCACTCCTTTTCACCGTGCAGGCCGCTTGCTTAGAGTCAGGGCTAAAGTATTACCTTTGCAATGCTAAATGAAAAGGCTGAGGCGTTTGAAATTCAGGTGGAAATGACTGGTCTTGATAGCAGAGGGGAATCCTAATGGGGCCATCAAAGTCCTGATTTGTACCCAACAGATGAGGCAGCCGTGAATTGTATGAAATATTGGAAATCAATAGGTTCTATGGAATTTCATTAAGCGGCAGTATCCACAATTGATAGGCCCTCATAATTTGATGGATTGCACAAAGAATATTATTAGCTGGCTCTATGGAGAGGGTGCAAATTCACAAAACTGGGTCTGGAGGATTGGTGAACTAGGGCAATTTGTTCAGAGAAAAAAAATAAAAAGATTATTGATTGTGGTTATGTTAAAAGAGAGAGGGAAAAAAATCAAAGGTTAAATCTGTGCAGCAGTGCAGAGCAAAATATGTGTGGATTCCTTATTGATTATTTATTCATTAATTTTCCTTTTTTTGCTTCCCTCTCCCTCTTCCCCTATCCACTCTCTTCCACCCCTCCCCTCCTGTAGCCCGAGGTGATGTGCTGGAGGATGCCGACAGCGGGAATGAGAGCCGCAGCGGCAGTGAGGAGACCCATGTATGTGAGAAGTGTTGCGCTGAGTTCTTCAAGTGGTCAGACTTCTGTGAACATTTAACAGGCTGCACCAAGAACCCCCTGGTGCTCATAGTGAATGACAATGAGGACACACCCATCCTCTCCCAGGAGTACCCTACAGAGCCCTCCCCTGTACCCAGCTGCCCTAGTGAGCAGGCTGACAGCGAGGACCCCAGGGAGGGCAACAGCAGTTCTGCTGGTGAGGGGGATGATGTCCCAGAGACAGCAACCTTAAATGGGGTTAATGTCCTAGAAAAGGAGGATGAGCAGATGGAGCTGGAGCTTTCTCCTGAAAAAATGATGGATACTGAAGAGAGAGATTTGACATCCCCTGAGCCAGATGCCACCCTACCTCAGCTCGACGATGTCGTCCCCTCCACTGTTACAAGCTATGCCATGCCAAGCACCAATGTTACCTTGGAGACTCTTCATGGCACCCGGGTTGCAGTGGCCCAATTTTCACAGAGTGTAAGGGCAGCAGCAGGCAGTGGGGTCTCCACCATGGCTATCCCCATGATCCTGGACCAGCTGATGGCCCTCCAACAGCAGCAGATACACCAGCTGCAGCTGATAGAGCAAATACGCAGTCAGGTGGCTCTGATGAACAGACAGTCTGCCTCACAGCCCGCTCTCAATCACCATCACAGCAATGCTGCTGGAAACCAGGGGCCTTTATCCTCCTGTGTCCCCTCTGTCGCTAGTCAACTTCAACTACACAACTTCATCACCCCTCCTGTCCATCAGATGCCTGTTAGGTTGCCAGCCACTCTCAATGGTCAAGGGTCTTCACCCTTGACCTCAGCAATAGATGGGCCTCTCTCTCAGACACCACATAGTGGCAGTCAGCAGTCTAACTCTTCAAACCCTAACACATCCTCAAATAATTCAGCATATCCCCAGCCCAGTGGCACTGGTTTGTCATCTCTAATTTCCTCCTGCACATCCTCCATCACAAGCAACATTATTAGCACTAGCAGTAGTCTAACAGGAGGTGGTGGCATTAGCAGCAGCTCAGCTCTTTCGAGGAACTCCACCAGCCCTCTCTCACTCAGCCACAGTAGCCTCATGAGCTCGGCCTCCAATCTACCACTGATGCCTCACAGCTCATCCAGCAGTGTTATCTTCCCCAACCCCCTGGCCAGCATAGCAGCCACAGCCAATGCGCTTGACCCCCTCTCTGCTCTGATGAAGCACCGCAAGGGGAAGCCTCCAAATGTGTCTGTGTTTGACACTAAGCCCAGCTCCGAGGACCCCTTCTTCAAGCATAAGTGTCGGTTCTGCGCCAAGGTGTTTGGCAGTGACAGCGCCCTACAGATCCACCTGCGTTCCCACACTGGAGAGAGGCCCTTCAAGTGCAACATATGTGGCAATCGTTTCTCCACCAAGGGGAATCTGAAAGTCCACTTCCAGAGACACAAAGAGAAATACCCACATATTCAGATGAACCCCTACCCTGTGCCAGAGTATCTGGACAATGTACCCACAAGCTCAGGCATCCCATATGGCATGTCCTTGCCCCCAGAAAAACCTGTAACCACATGGCTAGACAGCAAATCTGTCCTCTCTACCTGTCCCACCTCAGTCGGACTCCAGTTGCCTCCCACACTGCCGAGTATGATGGGAGGTTTTAGTGAATCCCTGAGCCTCACTCCACTCAACAGGTCTCCTCAGAGGCCATCTCCACCCTCAAGCGAGTGTGCATCTATGTCCCCTAATATCCTCACTGACTCTGGCATGACCACTACTTCACCCTCCCCAAAACCCAGTATAGGGAGTGATGCACCCCCTCTCTTGAAACCTGAAGTGGTTCTCTTGCCCCCAAGCTGCTCCTCTAGGCCAGGAGAGAACACCTGCACCACGACTTCAGTAACTCAAGTAGTACTTTCTGCTACTGTCACTTCCACAACTTCATCCAACAGTGGCCAGATCACTGAACCAATCAATAGCCCAAACTCTGTTTCAAACTCTGTCTGCCACCCGGTCCTTCCCATGCTTTCAGACCAATTCAAGGCCAAGTTTCCTTTTGGCGGACTCCTAGACTCTATGCAAACCTCCGAGACATCGAAGTTACAGCAGCTTGTTGAAAATATTGACAAGAAGATGACTGACCCAAATCAGTGTGTCATCTGTCATCGTGTTTTGAGTTGCCAGAGTGCACTCAAGATGCACTATCGTATCCACACTGGTGAGAGGCCTTTCAAATGCAAGATTTGTGGGCGTGCATTCACCACCAAAGGAAATCTGAAAACACACTTTGGTGTCCATAGATCCAAACCCCCACTTCGGGTTCAGCACTCCTGCCCTATATGTCAGAAAAAGTTCACCAATGCTGTCGTGCTGCAGCAGCACATCCGTATGCACATGGGAGGACAAATCTCCAACACCCCGCTTCCTGAAAGCCTCCAGGAAATGGAGACTGACCTCTCCTTTGACGAGAAGAGCTTAGATGCGATGAGTAGTTATGACGATGATCTTCTGGATGAAATGGAGCAGGCTATGGAGGATGAAGTTGACTTGAGAGAGGGAGAAATCGACCCATCAAAACCGTATTCACCAGGGATTTCCCCACCACCTTCCATCATCTCCAGCATTGCTGCAATGGAGAACCAGATGAAGATGATCGACTCCACTGCCAATATGAGCCATTCGTTCGGTCTTAGGCCTACACAGAACGGCAGCAGCTTTGGAGGAGAGACTGATTGTTATACTACTGATTCCCTGTCTGCGTTGGGAGATGCTGAAGGTCAAAGCTTGGGGAGCCCTGCTTTGTCAGAGTCCTCTGGCTCAATGCAGCATTTGTCCCCAGCTCACAGCCACTTTGAGATCCAGCGATCCAAGTCCCCAACTACACTCAACAATAATAACAACAGCAGTGCCATGACAGCAGAGGAGGGCCAGGAGAACAATACAGAAGGCTTGGCAACAGTGAAGTCAGAAAAACCAGAGACCCCATCTCCTCTTTCTGCTACTGAAGGCACCGGGGCCCTTGACCTGACTGCCACTCAACATGGCAGGCACTATATCAAGGAGGAGAGCCACTTCAACATGCTGTTTCTAAGTAGGGATCGAGGTATGTGTGTTCAAAATCTACTACAACTTAATGCATCATATCAAAATAAAATTTCTTCACAGATTTAATGTGTTTGCTAAAATTGCAATATCTATTCTATTAAATCTTACACATGGATATACATGAGTGGAAAATGTGATTTGAAAAGATATAACATATTCATAGGAGAGCGAGCAAATATTGCTGAAATTATTAGTAACACACTTCTTAAACTAATAAATAGACAAACACATTTCTCAGTCTAATTAATGCAATATGAGTTTACCCTGTTTATTCTAAGATTATTTCCCTTCTCAATTTTCAGGGCTGAGCACACCCAGTTTAGCCAGCACTGCATCAAACATGGTCAAAATGGAAATGAACGGACACGGGAAGTCAGTGTCACTGAGTGACAACTCTCACCTACCCATGAGCATCCAGGTTCCAGCTGCAGCACCACACACCACCATGAGCCCCAGCATCAACCCCATGCTGGCTCCGCCGCCTCCACGACGCACTCCTAAGCAGCACAACTGTCACTCGTGTGGGAAGAATTTTTCTTCGGCCAGTGCTCTGCAGATCCATGAGCGCACACACACTGGGGAGAAACCTTTCGCCTGCTCCATTTGTGGAAGGGCTTTCACCACAAAGGGCAACCTGAAGGTAGGAGACAGTTAAATATAACATCTACACAAATTTTATATGAATGGGGTTATTGTGGCTATAGACTTTTTCTGTGTGTCCCCCTGGCCCCTTGCCACCACTTGTTATCTCTCCTCACTGTTTACTCTATAAAGCGGAATTTTAACCAACATTAAAGTCAGTAAAGTACACGTATGGTTACCTTACTTGAATTAAATGTATCATGAAATTAAAGTCACAAAACCTAATGGTTTTGATATTTTGCACATTTTCTGATGATTTCCAACCATTTCTAAAGGTGTTCTAAGATATGTATGAATGTATGCCTGTTTGCTTTTACATGACGTTTTAGGATTTTCCCATCTATTCCCATCCATAAAAATGTTTGTTTGGACGTAGTATTTTCCTTGGATGTGGTATTTCTGACTTGCGATGACACTTTCTTGATGTTTCTTTTTATTTTCTTGCTAATTTTAGGTTCACATGGGAACACACATGTGGAACAACGCTCCGGCTCGAAGGGGTCGGCGACTGTCGGTAGAGAATCCCATGGCCCTGCTGGGCGGGGATGCCATGAAGTTCAGCGAGATGTTCCAGAAGGATCTGGCGGCCCGGGCCATGAATGTCGACCCGGGTTTTTGGAACCAATACGCAGCCGCCATCACCAATGGGCTGGCCATGAAAAACAATGAGATCTCTGTGATCCAAAATGGGAGCATCACCCAACTGCCCGTGAGCCTCGGCGGTACGGGCATCACTTCGTTGGGAGCCATGCCTGGAGGAATGGACCGTGTTCACACAGGGGGCAGCCCTTCAATGATAGGAATGGAGAAGGCTGGTCTGGAAGTTGGGGCTAGCCGCCCCTTTGCAAGATTTATGGAGGAGAACAAAGAAATCGGGATCAATTAAAAACCTGTATTATTCCCAGGTAGGCAATTGGTAAAGACGAAGAGTCTGACGGCAAGGAAAGAAACTGCTGATCCAGTCTTAACTCATGTGTGTTATATTGTGTACAGATTAAATATTTTTTGTTTGGTTTTGGAAATACAGTATTTAGTATTGATTAGAGGTCTTTGCCTTTCACTCATTGCGTCCTCACTTGATATTTCGCCTATACGAAGAATACTTTGTTTCTCGTTTGAGAATATGTCGTCTTGCAAGATTTGCATGGTACTTATTGGTTTTTATTAGTATGTTTGACTGCTTTTATGAATTTCTTTGAAAACCAGGATCCTGCCTCATTAACAATAGGCAAGCATCTGATATGAACAGGACTAAAACTGAAAAGAACATGGGTTTGTTTAAAGACAGTTTTGCCTTTGCCTGGGACCCTTGTCATGGATAGACTGAAGAAAAGACTCAAGTATAGTGTTTCTGTGCTCGCCTGATGTTTTTTTTCTCATGAACTAGAAAACTTGAAAAAAATAATGTTTGAACTATTTCAATCTTTACATTTAGTCCCCCAGCATTGTCTTATAATATTGTCCTGTGTCTTTAGTATTTATGATATTGACAAAAAAGCGGGTATACAAAAATATATTTAATGGCCCAAGCATTTTATTGATCCATTTCTTTTCTAAACTGCAGGCTTCACTGGTGAATATCTCTTTCAATAAAGACAATATGTCGTCTTGAGTTGATCAACAGAGAAACATGGTAGGTTTTATTTGGATATCTGTTGAGACTATCTGTATCTGGTTACATGGTAAAGAGGCTAGAGATATCCGAAGCTGCTATGAACACAACCCTGCTTTTAACCTTTGTAAAAAGAAAAAAGAAGTGATCCTTTTGAAGAAATATCTATGTATAGAAATACAGACAAATCTAAAACAGGTATGCATATTTTGTATCACATAAAAATAGACATCATGAGTTGAGAGTATTTGTCATGTTTGTGAATGCACTTTTTAAAAACAAGACGTTTTGTCTGTGATTTACCGTTAACCTTTTGACTGAGCTATCTATCACGTGCTGTTTTCATTGTTTTCAGCGTACCACTCCTACAATTTGCAGAGTCGTTTCTCTGTTATTGCATCTGTGCGACTCGTCAGAGTGCAGAGTCATCACTCAATCAAAACCTTCTTAAATAAAAAAAGAGAACAGGTGTGTGTTTGAAGTGTTTCCTTATCAGCACCACGTTAGTCTTTCTTTGTCACCCTTTTATTTCCATAAATCTAAATTGAAATACCAGATTAATACGTGATCATTCATATTTTATTTAAATCTCTTCCAATCTCCTTTTCTATTGTATTTATTGTATTGTTATTTTAAGGCTGAAAAGATAAAAGCATGAGAGGAGATTCAGCACCTTGCTTCAAATTGTCACATTGAGAAAAATCTAAAGTGAAATTAAGTAGCATTTTTATGTGAAGTATTTAAAAATACTAATGCATTGAACAACTTTGTATATATAAATATATATATGACTATCAATGAATAGGAATAATTTTCAAAAATAATTAAAAAATTATGTCTATAAAAATGAATTGATATGTGACCAAGAAATGTGCCTTCTCTTTTGGGACACATTGGCATTTTACAGTAAACACAGTTTACAGATATTTTACAGTGGCTTGGGTAAATAAAAGAAAATTAAAAGATGTGGATTTTTTTTCTTCAAATGTTGTTGCTTTTTATTGACTTTTAATTGTATGAATTTAATTTGAATTGTGTGAGTGTGTGTGTTCGCAATAGAGATCAATCACACACATTTGCACACACACGCACACAGTTGCAGCTGATGACTTGTTGGGCCTCTCCTACATATTGAAAATCCATTTACTTATTATCTAACTTAACATACCGGGACATTCAAATTTGTCAAACATAAAAATAGTACAAAATATATTCATTAAAATGCACAAAATATATATTAAACAATAATTGTGTCCCTGTTATACACAGATGAAATAATAACAACAAAAGAAGAAGCTCATTTCCTTGAACCTGATTTACATTTCAGACCACTACCAGTAATTAACTTTGAAACTGACACATGGTAACTCTTAATAATTCCATGATAAAAAAAATGACATAATCCTAATAACCAGTGTTATGTAATACAACAGTAGGTCAATAAATGATTTATGTATAAGACAAAGCATAGCAGTGTTCCAAGCCTTTCACTTCATACTGTACATAAGGCGCCTATGTGTGCTGCTCTGGCAAGGGAGTCTGGGTAGTGCCGTATGCCCTGTGGGATTCAGTGAAGTCATGCCAATCTGTGTGTGTGTGTGTGTGTGTGTGTGTGTGTGTGTGTGTGTGGTGGCATCCTCTCAGCTTTCAGTCCTGCTGGTGCAGTACAATTGACACATGGTCCACATGTGTGCGAACACACGCACAAATCGCACTCTCCCAAATACCCATGTTCTCACTTTCTCTGATATAAAACAGAATAACATTAAATATTCTTACTTGTAGAGGATAAAGAAAACATCCCTGCTGTGAACAACAGTCAACTATCAGGTGCAAGAGGAAAGTTGTTAACACTTTAATCTCTGAAAGCAAAAGAGTTTTTTAAGGACTTTTCTGTGACCTGGCAGATGTGAGGCTGAATTCTTCACCGTATATAGTCAAATATTGATGGACTCATTTTAATGTCAGGCTTCAGAATGCAGTTATTAATCATTCATAAAAAGATAAGCTGCAGAGTTGATCAACATCAATGAAACTGGTTATACAATTTTAAAAAGATCATAATTTCACGAGTTCTTCGAAAACCTCAAAGCAGCAAAATGTGAACGATGTTCATCAAGAGAAGGATGCTTTGCAGTGCGTTTGTGTGCTGCACAACTCCTGCTGTAAAACCAGTGAGCCAATCAGCACATTATCCAGTGCAGCCGAAGTGATGATTGGTCTGTCAGAGTCCAGCTTACATCAGCTTTCATTAACAAGCCATACGTGTTTATTTTTCTGTTATTTTTCCCTCGACTTACACACACATATTAGTTTTCATGGTGATGAATCTGAGCGGAGTCTTCCCTCGGGAGCTCTTGGGGCTGATTCGGTAATGCCTGCTGCTGTTTTGAAAGCCCATTGTTTGACACTGCACTGTCAGCTGATCGCACAGGCTTAGTCAGTGGAATTGTCAAGTAATGAAGAGATTTCATACTGACCGTTTTTTCCTCCGTGAAGCCACTTATTTTGCTCATATCGCTGAATTACATTCCACTCATTCTCCGACTCGTGCGCTCACACTCAGCGGATGATTTCGCAAACAGCCAGTATACGTGCAAGACTGTTGTTTGTGACTCTAAACGTGGATTCTCACCAAATTTATTATATAATTCAATTGGCCATTGCTGCAGCTTCATATAAACAGTGTGAGACAGAGTGCTGCTTCACCTCAAGTGATTTCAATTATGAAGCATCTCCTGCTCAACATGGGGTTAAATGAGGTTATTATTGATGACAGTGTATGATTGTTATTCCCTTTACAAAGCTTTACCACGTTACACACATATTTGACTAATTAAGTAAAACAATGCAACCGAATGTCCAACATGTGAAGTGCAATTTCATTTTAGGGTTTAAAAACAGAACCTTTATGAGCCACCAGGGGAACGCAGACACGGAATTATCTAAGGTGTGTCCATTTAAGAGGACTTTAACAAGTATAATACTAGAGTGGGTTACAAGGCTAATTATCTAAAAGTAAATGTAACGTGCCTTTCCATTTCTCCGGGACATTTTTTTACTTCACTTGGAAATGTGGCAGCTTTTCCTTTGTTCAGTACACAGAGCAAATTGCTTGGTGTTTTTTTTTCTTCTGTTTTATCTGCACTTTACTTGTGTGTTTGTGTGCTACCTGTTTGAAGTGAATGTGTGTGACATTTGGGCATGGCACAGTGTGAACAGACAGGCCATCATTGGGACAGGGCTGTCGGCTGTTTGTTTAATGCCCTGCCTACTGTGAAAGGCTCCCTGAAACAGGCGCAGTAAATATCCCCATTGATCCAGAGGCAGGGGGCCCTATGATGATGTAGTGGCGAAGAGGCACAGGAGTAAATCTAACCGACAGTAATCCAATCCCATTCTCAAGGCTCTGGGATCTGAGATAGGTGCTTTAAATCCAAAAGTGTGCCTTTTTGCACAATTTCTCTGCCTTTGTTGGTGCAGCGTCTTCTGTTTTTTACTTCCACCTCTCAGCTCTGGAGACATCCACAGTCTGCTGAGGCATAGCCGTCCTTTATATTTGTTTAAATTCAAACGTCGCAATTTAGCATCATGCTCATACCACTGCATGTCACCTTCACCTCTGCACTTACTTGTGCTTGTGTAAAGTATGTGCATCCACACTCTCTTCACTCCCAAGGTAAGAGAGTGTGAACTTGTGTGTGTGTGTGATCCCACTCCTCAGGTAAGCGGTGCTCTCTGCGGATGGTCGAGGTGTACACTGGAAACTCTGAAACCCCATTAGGCTGGAATTTCTCTTTGATGGCTAAAGGCTGCCTACCTATAGCGCTTGACTGGTTGCTTGGCTGTTCCGATAAGTGTTAGTTTTCATGCAGGCTCTCAAGATGACAACGTTACGCACTCCAGATCCCCTGGAATAGGGCTGTGTGGTTTACAAATTCAAATTCTTTCCTGTATGGATTGTTGAGAGTTGCTGAAGCGCGGCGCCCTTTAGCCTGGTGAGCCTTTTGATACATTAACAGTTTGGTACAGCGAGGGATCAGCAGCGTTGTTCACCAAAAGAGATGCTTGAGCTTTGTTAGCGCACATCCAAAAATGATTTTTAACTGATTTCACTGCATGCTCACAACAGTGATCAGTGATTAAAACCTTTGCAAACATTCAATCCCACTCACCACATGGTGCAAAGAGTCTAAGAGGGAAAAAAAACCCATTCTGATGATTATTACAGTAGAGGTTTCATGCTAATGTGTGATTGAAAGAAGAACTGTGTATAAGTGTGTTTGTGTTTTTTAGTCCAACTTTCTACTAGCATCTCCATGTCTTGTTATAGGAGTGTGAGCAAAGAAAAGCCCTTGGCTTTTGCTCACTTCTCATTAAATGACGTAGGCCTCCATACCATCAAAGTCACATTGTAATCTCCTGAAGTTATCCGGAGGGACTGCCTGTGAGAACACAAATGTTTGAGTCAGTTGCCGCGGACATTGTCAATAAAAAACTATTGATAAACTCCAAGTGAGTCCATGTGCCATGTGAAAACACAGCTGGACATTTCCCACAGAGTGACATTGTGGGCATGTTGATGATGATTCTAACATGCGACAGACGCAAAACTTAAATAGACTAAAAAAATACAAGTCTCTCAGGATGAAAAACTTCAGCCATGCACGTAGGAGGCGCCGACGAAGATGTCAATTTGGAAAGACAGTGAGATTCGAGAGCTTTCAGTGATTAGAGCTGAGGCCAGTGTGTAACCGGTAAATCTCCTGCTGTGTTCTTAATACCGATTGGCAAACTCTGGAGAAGTCCAAACCCCCATTGTGCGAGGGCTCAGGTCTTAAAATGACTTCTGAAAGTCTAACTGGCTGGTCTGAGGCAGGTTAAAGGACACTCCGTATTTTTGAGGTCCAGGCAAGGTTTATCTTGTGCGGATTGGTGCCTAAAGAAAGCAGTAAAAAGAAGCTCGGGGAAAAGGTGGGGGTGTTTTGGAAAATCAATGAATGCGTGGAACATAGTGGTGGTCCACCTGAAAGGGAACACGTCATCAATTAAACAAACTTGGCGAACAGGGCCAATTCATCAGAGTGCGGCGTGGATCAGCTATTGGGTTCAGCTTCGACGTGACAAATGCTGGACCTCCTCTGTGTGCCCAAGGTTGCCGATCGATAGAGATCATCATTGTGATGTGGCCTTTTATCTCACAGCCCGCTCCCTCAAGCCTTATATTATTCCCAACACAGAGATCTCAAAGGAGGAGGAGGGGTGAGAAGGGCATGAGCCTGATTGTATCTTTTATTCTCAGAACGTATGGGCATTATTTTTTTCAGCTTTTTTTTTAAAATGGGGTTTGATGATCATCCTTGTCCTCCAGCAGGAAAGTTTCCGAGGGTCCTCATTGGGTTTTCGTACAGGCTGCTGCAGGCGGTTTCGTACATCGTGATTATTCCTCCATAGATGAATATCGTTCTGGTTAACATGTCGTTGCTCGCTGAGGGATTGACTCCTCTCAACGCACGCATGCTCCCCCTCAGCGGCACTTATTCAAATGTGTCAAATCCGGCTGAAGAGGAAAGCCTCCTGGGCTGCTATTGATTTGTGCCATTATGGAATTCCATGCCAATAAAGTGTCATGACTTACTGTAACAGTCCAATGATTATGTTCGAGTCGAGTCACATGGCCAGAGTGAACTTCCTCATTATCAGAGGCCATTATGAGAAAATGGAGTTTTGCAATTGAGTTATGCAATGATAAATATTGACTTATTTCGGCTTTAATCGGCCGCTTTAACTGCGTGTATTAGTGTATGGGCCTATAGAGTTGCCAGTAATTGCAGCGTTATTGTTATCTGCATCATGATCCACTGTCTTGACTTATTTTTCAACCCTCCTTAATGTAAAGCCATATCATGCATGCACTTTAAGGCCCTGTCCATGCTGATGTGGATATCAGGCTAAACAAACTTTTGATCCTGGTGTCAGTACCACAGTGCAGATTTTCAAAAACTCTGGTGTCTGTGTGAACATTTAAAACGTAGTGTTATGGGAACTACGACATCACGGCTCACTTCATGTGTGCCCCTTTGTTTTGTGCCATAAGCATGCACCAGAAACAACAACAGACAAACCGGCGGCTACATCAAAGTCGCCAATATACCATTTTCTCTTCGTTTGGTTAGCACTGCTCAGTTTAATGACTTTAAGAACTCCACCACATCCAGCATTCACAGACGTCTGTCTTGCCCAATATCAGACCGCAGCATTCTTCTCTGGTGTTTGAAGTATCATCAATATCTATCATCAGCAGAGTTTATTGCAACCTGCTGGTCGGGCATGCTTGTTTCATCGTTTTCAGTCATTTTCATGTTCTCATCTGGACGGAGATGTTTTGTTAATCAAAGGTTATGTTGATTGACAATTTGATTCAATTACGTAGGGAAAATATACGTTGAAAAATAAACCGCAGTAGTGTGGACAGATTGGATTCTGCTGCAACAAAGTTTACCCCTGAGACTCCAGAAGTGTTTTGTGGACTCAAACACTTCACCCACCCCTCCATCGGCTCAGGGTTATGTAGATAATTAGTGAATTTATATTTTTCAGTGAACTGTTCCTTCATGAAAAAATGTCTTAAGCAGAACTGATACTGGTAAATATACTCTATCCATACAAGGTGCAAAGACCTTCAGAGCGTCTTTGTGTATAACCTCGTTGGAGTTTTAGTCTATGGGCTCTTTTATTACACTTCACTGTCTTTGTCAAATCTGTTCAGTGCCTCACAAGTGCTGAAACCATACACCTGAGCTGTCGTGTAAAATATGCATGTGGACACTATCAGTTACATGCTTATATCCTGCTCCAGCCGGGAGAAATTGAAGATATTACAACTCAGTCTGTGTCTGACCCGCCAGCCCCAGTTTCCCCACACTGATTTGAACCAGTCTCTCCTATCTGAGGCTCAGATGAGATTCCAGGCTTCCTAGTACCTGCAGGAATTAATATATACCAGCAAGACTGCTCCAACAGTAGCGCTCAGCAAATAAGACAGGATGGGCTCTCGTTCCACTCCAACTGGAATGAAATGAAAATTTGAAACTTAAAGTACAGCACTGAAAAAGCCGCGGGCCTTGATCTAAAGTGTACATTAAAATATAAGAACCCCCGCCTCAGCACATCCTGCAACACCCTCTTGACTCATACAGTTTTTTGATGCAGGCAGATTGTGAACGCAACTTGCTGAGGTATGGAATTTGAGGAGTTCAGAGTTGTCACTGTCAGTGATTGACATGATGAGAGGATCAATGTAAAAGCCTCCCTGCCAAGCAATAATCCATCCAAACTGATCACGCTTAAAATTGCCTGAGGGTATTGATTGCATGTGCAGGCCCAGAAAACACCGTAAGCACAGTGCAATAACAATCAAGTTGGATAAGGAGGCTGATGTTTTTTCTCCTCTGCTCTTTGGTGTTGCTCCTTCTCTGCATTTCATATACACCGCTCACTAAGTGCTTTTAAACAACACGGCTCAGCTGGTATCTTTGCTCAGGTAAGGATAGATCACACTTTAGGATGCAGGATAAGTAAATAAAAAGATGTGTATCAGCACTAAGAAGATAAAACAGTAATATTGGTGCACATCATTTTTTATTTTAAAGAAAATATGATATACTCAGATGTCTATTTATTCATTTGGAATCAAATATAAATGTTAAATGGTAATGGTCGAATCAACCCCTAATAGCATTCATACAGCCCAATTACAATCTGCACTTCTTCTGTCACACACAGCCGAACAGTCGCCAGGGGAAAAACCGAGTCCTGTATGGGTCCACTTTGGAAAAACCTGCACCCGCATAGCTCCATACCAGACCAGGCCCGTTACCAGCTATTATCTAAGTTAAATCTGGACCTGCCCGGACTCATTAACATATGACCTACGACCCCACCCATCACCCACGATTAAACACACATGCTGCATCAGTCACCCACATCAACTGGATCATGGCCTCCTTGTTCTCCTGTTATGTTGGTTGAGTTGCATGCTTGGAAAGTGTCTGTCAACTGTAGATATTAAAGTTACTGCAAACAGCAGAAGGAAATTAATGTAAAATAGATTAGAGATAAATAACAGGCTACACAAACTATGTGGGACTCGAGTTCTTTATTTAAGTATTTAAATACACTTCATTTGCTTGTATAAGCCTTCAAATGGGAAAAAAAACTGTTTACCGAAAATGCTGAGAAGATTTGAGCATATATTTGACTCATTATAACCAATCATGTGATATTATTCTGACTGAAGTCCAAATAAGTAAAAAAATGTAGGGATATGATTTTGGACGCAGGTAGTCACCTTAGCAACCTGCGATTCACTATGTGGGACAAAGCTGTCCATGATCACAGTAAACCATTGCATTACACCTTATCATTTCCTCAGGAGCTGAAACTCAAACTGAGACTCATCAATAATGCACCTATGATCTCCCATTCAGAAGATCTCGATGGCAGATCAAGCTACTGTAGTATCTCCTCTCCTGTCTCCAACTCCACTGCATCCGCATGTCTTCTTTAAACCAGCGTCCATACATGTAAATTCACTTTACTGACCACAATCTCCTCACTAATGTCCTCAAATGTCCAGGACCCTCATTTGGGAGTTCAGTTTACCTCATAGATTTTGCCATTAGTCCACCAAGATTCATGCAGTTCTTTTTTATTAAAACGCACACAAATGGATGTCTCCATAATGAGTTTTTTTTTCTGTTGGCTGGAGCAATAAAACGTCAGCTGTTGTCTCTGGACACAATGATATTCCGGTCTATATGGGGTGAGAGATGCTCCTCTCTTCAGCTCTCTTACTCTCTAACTAAATTATTAAATGCAGAGAATCTGGTTAAGCAGTGTACATTTTCCGAAAGGTCAGAAAGTTCATTAACTATGGACTGTCATTGATTGCATCCTTGCGTATCTCTCAGCTTGGTGTAGGTTTTAGAGCCTGGTTATTGAGTATGTATAACTGCAACAAGAGCTCTGCAACTAAACCTTTCACAACATAGAAATGCAGCTCAAAAGCACAGTTCAAGCGACACAATGCAAAATTTGCTCTCTGCCATACTCAGGCTCCCCCTACAGGTGGGATATATGTCGTAAATACGAGTGTCGGTCCAAGCCTCCCGATGCGTACTTCTGAACAGACGAGCAATTGTTGACAAACTGACGGAGCGGAAACCAGAAACCTCAGAAGCCAAAGAAACATGTTGTCGGAGAACATAGAGATTCAACACAAATGTGATGGGTTAGGTTTATTTGTGCTATCCAAAAAAAAACAATGAGAGAAAAAGATAATCTTTTAGTTTTGAACAAGCAAAAGTTAATACTTACGGTCCAATATCAACCACGCCAGCTCAGCATCTGTTCTGCATCCTTGGGCCTCATTTATCTCTCCCCAATTTGGGAAATATTCTCAGATTTTCACTCTTGTTTGGTTTCTTACTTCGTCACTTTTTCTCTTGGTTCCTCCACAAGATCCTCTTTGGTGTCTTCGATGGCTCTGTGTGATGTCCACACTGCGAATGGCCACCTAGTCATCTCTTTTTGCTCTTGTAGCTAGCTGTTAGCTCCGGGTGTGGTTGTTGGTGTGTGACGTATGCGCTAAAAGGACTTAATGTTTGGTACACCAGAGTTGCATAGTGTCACGGCGTCCAAACAAACGCTGTGGCAAAAACAGACATGCTATCCTCAATAATTTTGTGTAAAATTAAAATTATTTTTAAATTATTTGCTTTAAAGAATACAAACTACCTACTCTTGTTTTAAATACATTATATTATAGTTATATGATGTTTAAAAGCAGATTTTATCAGCTTTTTTGATTCAGATTTTACATTACGTAAGAATTTAAGGTAACAGTTCAAAAGGTTGGACTTCTTCCCTGAGTCGATTTGAGCCAGGTTGGCTGGCTCAGGAGTCTTTCAGTGTGAGGCCACATGCTCCCCCCCCGACACACTTGGCTGTATCTTTAAACTGAAAAATCCATAATGACTATGACAGCCGCGGTATCTGTTTCACAACAGTCCGCTCACGTCAATCAGCATGATGCCGATAAAGATCTGTATTTTGATTGAATGTGTGCAAAACTACTCATACTTTACACAGGCCACTTTGATGTCCACCCATTTGAAATCATATCAGATGCTGCACGCCGAGAGAACACCCCAATCAGCAGAGATGATTTCATAATGGGGGCTCTTGGGTTTCAGCGTCATAAATAACTCATGGTAATCCCATATTTCTCTGACTGTTCTCATTTTAACCGGGGATGGAAAGAGGGCAGTTGTGACAAACATTGTTAGCGCGGCTGCCAAGCCATTCTGACCTGGCTTTATGTGTCTCGGCTACTCTGGTTTCCCTGCGCACAGACCTATGAGGTGATGTCCCGAGTTATCCATATCCTTACCTTTAGAAATACATTACACACTCTGCATGCAGATAAAAAAAACACACTTAGTTTTAACCCTATTCTGAATACAATCAAGAGTATGTGTTTTGCTTTTTGAATTAAGTAAAGTAACGCTAACAGTTTACCCTTAAGGGAAAGCATGAATTTTCTATAATGTCCTCGCTCTTTCATGCCGTAAGTGATGTTGCTGTTCTTGGCTGCCATTTTAACAATGATAATCATGGTAATGATGTGTGAGGGTGTGTGCGTGTGAGCGTGCACGTACTGCTTTGTAAGGATTTTAGAAAGCGGCCCGATTCATAAGTCATGGTACCCCTGCTGAGACCTCTTCCTACACGTGCAATTTTCCGAAGCCAGCCACTAGCCAAGCAATAATTATGCTGAAGTTTTCAATTACACTGCTTCCATTTCATTAACAAAAAATGTTTGGCTATTGTATAATTAGATATATGAGCTTACCACCTACATTTAACATACCCACTACACAGCAGCTTGATGGAAAACAGAGAAGGGTTTTAGCATGTGTGCATTTACGGTGGTTTAGTAGACTACTATAAAGTAGAATCAGCGAGACGTTGGGCAGCAGCCTTCCCCCTCCTTTTTTTCAAAGCACCTCTAATCTCCAGGACGTACACAGACCTATAATTGAGTATCATGAGATGTTTGATGAAGTATGGGAGGTTCTGTGAACATGCAAAGTACACATGTACACTTGCTACATATAATCAGTTGCTGAAGCCCATGCTTTTATACTTTACAAGATCAGACATCTGAGCTATGTGTGTGGGTGAAAGGTTATTAGTTACCTTTGCCACTGGTAGTGAATTAAACAGGGAAACAGATCTAGTATCAACCAAACTACGTTGTGTTTCTCTATTAAACAAATCTATTGGAAGTTTTGCACTTGGAAACTTAAACTCTTGTCTTCCCTCTCCCTCTGTTGTGGAGTATGGCCCGTTGATGATATTATATAAAAAATTTAACTGTCCATCATCGTGGCTATCTTGCCATCTTAAGTGGCTGTACCCTGTTACCACACAGGCTTGAGTTTCAGGGCAATGCAATCCAATACAAGCCACAGAAACTCTCCACAGTCCTGTCATTTTGGCTGTTCCCTTTGACGTCCCTCGCAACAGGTTTCCGCCAAGATTGTTCTCAGCATAGAGGTATGTGTTGCTGCTCGGAAAAACCACAGAGCTTATTGTCAAAGAAAGAAGGTCAAACCTTTAGATTGATGTCCGGCGCATGTCTTTGTTAAGCCTTGCTGGTGTAAAATAGTCAAATCAAACAGAAATACTTTTGTTTATGAAGTTATTATTCACTTGAGAGGGGGCTGCACTTGTTTCTTTACATCTGCACATCGCTGATGGACAGCAGGGTCTTCAGGTATGTCAAAAATCTATGATCTACCATGCTGGAGACCAAGAAAGGAAAGCAAGGAGGTAAGAGTTATCTAACAACTCAGAGTCAACAGGGGACAGAGTTTTAAGGAGGCCGGCCTCTCATTGGAGAGATGTGCTGTTGAGCTGGGCTGTAAAAGGATCTCCGCGTGATATTCCCCGGCCCGGTGACAGAATTATTAAAAGCTCATCCTCTTAATGCAGCTTCCACAGTCTCACCTTTCACAGGTCCTCGGAGACACTTGCCCAGTAGGATTGCACTTTTTCTTTCCACAGGTAAATTGGCATAGAGCAGACAAGCAGCCAATCCAGCGTCAGCGTGTGCGAGTGGTGACGGTACCACACAACTTGGTGCACGTCTTGCTTTCAGCCAAACTTAATGCTCTCTTCTATCTGTCAAAGTTAGACCTAAGTATTATGTATATGAGCCCTAATCCCCTGTCATTAGTGATACTAATTGCATTATGGCGGTCATCAGTTGCAAAAATGATCTCAAAGTGGTGTCCATTTTTTAAGGCAATTTTGATACTAAATGGATTTTGCCTCTTTGAGCGTAGGCGCAAGTCCCCTCAAGCCTGTACTAATTACATCCATAATCAAATGCGTTCTGTGTCTCCTTGTTAATGACATTGATCTTTCGGAATATCCGAGCCTATATTCTGTGAGATTATTGGATAAAGTGCAGGGTGAGGTCTGTGTGACCCCGGGAGGAAGACGTCGTTGCAGACATAAGTGGGTATTAAATGGATATAATTGACAGTGACCCTTCCTGGCACTCTGCGCTGCTGAAGAAGCTGGTCCATGGATCATACAGCAGAGGGGATGAATTAGCATGGGTTAGGAATGGGGAAAATGAAAATTAAGAAAAAGGGAGATGGGCTGAGGGATGGATCAATGTTGAGCCAGTGGGCTTATCAGCTGATAGGGGCTGCAGACGCAGTGGTCGGTCTTCAATGAGAGAGCAAAACCCTGTGATTTAGAAACTTTGCCTCTTAATTTCACACCAAACTTTGTCAAGAGCCTCCTCACATACGTTGAATTAATGTTCTTTCTCTTGCACCAGCGATCACACATGCATCCTGGGTGGGCATCTATGTTTGCTTATTGATCATTCAAAGGTCGTGACCTCGTGGCTCTAATCCATTGTGATGATGTAGACAGATGATTTAGAGTGAGAATCCAACCCTGCAACATGCAATCAACATTTCCCACTTCACAATATAAAGGCCAATCGAGTCGGGTACTGTGTGTGTTTGTAGATGCATATAATTGTAGAGCTGAGTATTTCAATTTCTAAGACACACTGACCTCTGTCTGGCAGTCGCTCGTCCCCTGCACAGGTGGGTCCCATTGTGGTGTGTGTCTGCGTTTTTTTTTGTTGTACTATTGGCATGATGAGGGTAATTGGAGTGTTGGTCTGGTGAATCAGTGCCAGGCTGGGTGGGCAGATTGCATATGATGATCATGTTCTGACCAGATGGTTAGCTGGCACAGGGGCCTGGATTGGAGGGGTGTGTATATGTATATTTGTCTGTGTGTGTGTGTGTGTGTGTGTGTGTGTGTGTGTGTGTGTGTGTGTGTGTGTGTGTGTGTGTGTGTGTGTGTGTGTGTGTGTGTGTGTTCTGGGGGAGGAGGTGGCTGGAAATAGCAATTTATGGTGACTGCTCATTTGTATATATATACTGCACTGTATGTTGAAACTCAGAGACAATGGAATTGTAGAAAGATATATTTAGGTGGTACATAAAACTGATTTAAGAGCATTTGTGGCATGTTTGTCCACATGAGCAAAAACACCGTTTAGATCAACTAAAATAAGGATAAAGAAAATAACATCAAAAAAGACATTCTCTAGAATACAAGTTTATTTGACCTAAACGGGACTTTTCCTGGTAAAATAAAGGTTCAATAAAAAAGAATAATAGCAAATACTGTTGAACTCTTTTTAAATCTATTAATCTATTTAATATTCATATTATATCACATTTATCGAGGCATAAAAAAGAGAAAGTTAACAAGCACCTTCTGTAGACTATAATATTTTAACACCCATATTCTGTGACCACTTTATCAAGACATTTTTTATGTATAATTTCAAACTACTCTCAATTTCTGCCACGGCACAGTGCTGCTCTGAAATTGCTTTCATATTTTCCGGGTAATTCATTCAGGTCCCATTAAGTAACTACACTGCTTACTGTAATTAGTTCTCTCATGCTGGTTTGGAGTTTCAGCTCCGCGGCAGGAAGATTTACATTTTACTCTTGGATAACGTTTATATGAATGAGCTTTGCCCTCAACTATGACGGAGTATAAGGGCCATGTTAATTAACAAGTTAACTTGTAGTATTATATGAATGATGTTGTAGTAAAAGTAAGTCATAATTCTAAAGAAACTCGTAATATTAAGAGTAATATTATGAATCATGATTTAACAAGATAAAATAAGATTGGTTCTTTCTTCCGAATAGACACAGTTTCTTCCACAATCTTTACAAAGTCCTGATACTTGTGATAATGTGGTGCTGATTAGCGAAAATATTATTATATTATTTTTAAGACATAAATAAGTATAAACATGTATTCTCTAACTCTTACTTTACTACCGTAGCATTTTATAAAACTTGATTATCAAAATGTCAGAATCTTTTTTTCCTTCAACATGGTCCTTCTACTCCATTGTAGTTTGATTATTTAGTTCAAATAAGCATTTCATGCCAGTTTCCTGCATACAAGTGAGTTTTATTAGGCTGTATGAAAACATTTCATCTACAGGTAAAGCAGTCAAATCAAGGGATACACCACGAATGTGTACAAGTTACATTTACTTTAGATTTTCCTCCTCCTCGTCCGAACAGTGGACCAGTGGCCAACCACAGTGTGGTGACCGGTCTCACGTTCTTCCAAGCCACTTGGAAATGGATTACTCTGGAAGATGACTAATGGCTCCAGCAAAGTTTTGCACATGCAGCCGGATAAAGTTTATCTTTAGGGCATGTGCAGCTGCCAACAGTACTTTCAGAAAACTTTAATCTTTCCTTTCAGAGGCTCACTTCCTATTTCTGTGCAGGGGACTTGATGGGAGGCAGACCGGGGGTGTTTTGACACGCGTCTGAAGAAACGATCGCAGTGAGCGGGCCTGCTGCTGCTGTGGCAAGCAGCCTGTCTACTGTGGCTCTCACTGGCTGTTTCTCTGTAACTTAGCGCCCTTGTGACTTAATTAGAGCTTTAAGTTGGGGAAAAACGAGCCCAGTCGGAGGAGAGCACTTCTCCCGGTCAGCCAGCCATGTGGCTAACCAACCAGAGTAAGTCGCTTTTATTGAGAATAATCCATCAGTGTGATCTGATGAGGTGTTGATAGATGATTAACCTACGGGGTACATGATCATCAGCTTATTAAACGCTCCAGATGTGTGATTCATGTGCAGGCAGATATTACATGGGATTGAGTCGTTTGGCCGTAACGCGTCGGCGGGGGCAAACATCATTACACTGATGCTGTACTGCTGCACAGCAAACAAATAAATTAAAAAAGCATGGGGCAAAGCAAACTGGCAACAGTAAACATTATTGATGTGGCCGGCAGATTTCATTACAACACTCTGCTGTTTCAACTAATGACTAACTTCTTCAGCAAAATCCAACATTGTGAGAGCCGCAGCAGAAAGAGAGGCAGAGAGAGAGGTGCGGGAGGGAGGGAGCATTACTGGCGTTGCTGTCAGTAGGGGGTTCAGGCCAAGTGGGAAAACGTCAGCACTGTCAATGGGAAGGAGGGCTTGATGTTGCAATGATAGGCCTCTGTAATGGGCACTTTGAAAGAACAATCAGTGCCTTCTGTGAATCATATAGCCCGGCATGTAATTCATGTTTGCGTCTGTGAATTTGTGCCAGAGCACGAGAACAAAAACTATTTGTAGTCAGTACAAACTAAGCTGAATGTTATGCATGTCCTTTTATGAGCCGCCGCATCGTGCCTCATGGCCTGTGACTCATGGTGGATCTTTCCAATTTTTGGTGCTCTTTTTTTGTCTGTCACCCTGCTGAACTCTCTATTTTCATGCAAAGCATTTCCTGTTACATGAATTTGTTGTTTTATTCTCAGATATTTTGTGTTGCAGCCCCACTCCACGAAGTATCAGTTTCAAAAGCTGTTCTTCGTATTGTCAGTATCAACATGTCGTTTGGGACCGTATGATGTTAAACTTAGCTTCCACCTGCACTGTTTTTCACTTGACAGTGCTTTACATGATTACAGCTGAGGCAACCAAAGTGTGATCAGCAGCCCACGAGCAAAAGCAAATTCTACATCACGTATAATTCCCTTTGTTGGTTCAGCACTTTGTGTCTTAAATGATATTTATTAAATACAATTTTAATATGATAATGTCTTATTTATGAAATGAGAAGTGTCCATGTCATAAAACAATAATTCCCTGCTAGAGGGGCAGTCAAGAGTTTTTGTGGAACATTATGAAGTCACAGTGAAGTTGACCATCGATCTATTTGGATAGAAAAAACATCACTTATCATTTTGTCTAATTAGCGATTGTGTAATTTGTCAAAATTATCAAATTAAGAAAGTTTTTTTTTATTTAGGTGTTTCTTTGTCAGCGTTATTGCATGTGCATATAACAGTTACATTTCAACACACTTTTCATTAACTTGAGTAAGCCCAAGTGAATATTTCCCTCCAAGAGTACCTGTTATATTTGTTTCACAAGAACATGAGGTCACACTGACCTTGACCTTTGACCTCCAAAATCGAATCATCATAGCCTTTAGTCCGAATGAATGTTTGTACAGATTTTGAAGGGGTGTCCTCAAGGTGCTCCCAAGACATCTCAGTGAACTTTGACCTTTGACCACCAAATACTGATCAGTAGTGTTGAATTTCTCCGCTCACTTTAGATTTAAACCAAATGTTTTTTTGTCCATTTTTAGTCAGTTGAATCTCTGTACCTTTCAATCTAATACTAGTCAAATTAAAATAAGCATTTTAGTACAATTTCAGCAAAGAAAAACATATATATCCACAATCCAAAAATAACCTTTTTGGACAGTTCTGCAATAAATCTGAATAATAGTGTAGTATTGTTGTAAATTATGTGGTAACATTTTGTGTACACTACCATAATAATCGATGTTAAATAAGAAAAAATATAGATTTGCAAAGAAAATATTTGGAACCTCTTTGCACACAAAGCAAACCAACCACAGTTAACTTCAGCCCTACAGACTGCTCATTTCAGATAGATGGTTGGAACAGTTCATTTTAAATATGACTGAAATGACTGAAGATGTTTGAAATGTTCAGCTTCCACCCCAAGTAGAAGAATTAAAATGTAAAGGAACACATGAGACATGATGAGTGGTATTGATAAAGAAGTTGTCTCCTGGATGTATCTGGCAAAGCTGTGGAGCATTAAAAAAGCTGAATCACAAACATCTGAATAAAACGAGGAGGGAGTGGTAGTAATTAATGAATGGATTTTGTCTTTCCCTCCTGTCTTCAATGTGTTACACCACAAATAAAGCAAAAGATAAATCTCTATTGGCTAAACCCTCTGCTCCGTCCACCAGATTAAAAATTCATAAGATTTATAGAATCGGCGTGGATATCCCAAAATATATGCAATTTGATGAGGCAGGAATTAAAAGTGTCATTGTGCTTGTCAATAAGGCTTGGTGGCGACGTGGCAGTATCACATTGACTCCTGCGTATTAATACTCAGTGTCCTATTGGGCTATCAGCTGATTGTTTGGAATGTAAATGATGCTGCTGATGGCTCCGGTGACTGATGGCTTAAATTCCAATTAATCAATTGCTTCATCAGTTTCCCTAATTCAGATCAAATATCTCCTGAGTGCACACTCTTCTTTCGGTGGTATTAGAAGAAATAAATGCTCTGGAAGTAATTTTCATCAATCTCGTGTACATGCCAATATCCCTCTCAAGCCTGGGCCACGTTGAGGGCTTAATGTCTTAAGTGTGTGTTTGTGTGTGTGTGTGTGTGTGTTTGTGTGTGTGAGGGATTTGCATATAAGTGGGGAATGTTAGGCAGAAAACAGAAAATACGGCCAAATATTTGTGCTTGCTTCTTTCCTCTTTTTGCATTAATTTCTCTTTATAATTATTTTATTAACAAATCAGATTTGTGATTCTGCGAAACCAAGCTGAACTTTATTTCGAACTTTCTTAGTTTTCTGCCCACACATGCTGTTTTCTGTGTGCTTCCTCGTGTTCAAATTCAACCTTTGTAAGGAAACATATAAGCGCAATACACCAGCATGCAACCTGATATTCCACAGCTCCACACACGAGGCAGTTATGAAAGATCCCACCTGTACAGAAAGCAGCCGGCCTCGTTGAGGGACCCTGACGTGAGCCGGCCCTTTGTACTACAGGCCCTGTGCGCATATCGCTGCATCTCAAAACCAAAGCTGCCACGCAAGGCCTCACTGTACGATAAGCCTTGTCAATTATACAAAATAAAATCAACTATTCATAAGTCGGCTGTAATAGGATATGGGCTGAGAGATTTAATAATTCAGTTTTGCTGAGGCTTAACTGGTATTAGTTTGTAGCTAATGGTTGCCTTTTTAAAAAATTCATTGGAGACAATGCCGCAGTGAGAAGACACACATGATTATGCCTACTTCATTTACTTTAGCCCCATTCAATTTAAAAGAGTCCTCAACTGCTTAAGCATGCAGAAGCAAAGGTACTGTAATTTGATTTATGAATTTGATCCCCACCCGCCCCCCTAACTTCATTCATCAATGTTTCACAAGGAGCAATTATGCATTGTGCTACAACTCTTCATAGCTCCATTATCCAGACTGACTATCTTTGTCAAAGGGTGTGTAATGGTATTGCTAAATATTCCATAATGGCTTGACGGGGCTTTTCTCTCACACCCATTATTAGTGTGTCCTTCTTCCCAAATTGAACTCCTTTTTTGAGTAATAGCTTTTGACGACAGCAGATAACAAGGACACAGGTTGAAGTTTAAGAGCGTGCGCAGTTACACTGTGCTCACAAATTCGCCATTTGCGGAAAAAGAAAAGTGAAGGCCTTGTTTGACGCGTCCTCTCTCTGCTGAGAATGAATCATTTTAGTCTAATGCTTCACAAAGTGTTTTTGACTAACTAAAAATGAATTCAAGCAAAGTTAATGTGTGAGACAGACCCCATTCATTAATTCTGTCATTTCCATTCCCATGAGTCTTTGTGTGTTCGTGTGATCTCTTATTGCTTCTCATTGTAAATTACAGGGGAACAGGAGCTTAATGGTGAGGAAAACCATTGTTTTGTTTGCACTACATGGTGTGAATTATCTGGGCATGAGCGGGTGGCCAACAAGAGGTAGCTCTCAGTGACGCACACACCCGACACTCACACACCTCTCCGCCCGACCACCTCCTCCAACCCTCGACAAATGCTCAGTGGTCGTGAACTACATTGATCTGGGGTATAATTCTCTATGAAACTGATGGATGAGGGCAGCCATTGACAGAAAGGGTAAAGACCACTTTGAGATGTCCCCTGTGAATAAGTATGATGGAAAATAGATTGTTGAAGAAGATTTATGTTTGTTCTCCACTGCCACAGGAGAGCCCCTCCCTCCCTCACCCCCACCGCCCACACGCTGCGTACCAAACTCGGCTCTAACCGATCAAACATGTCACTGTGGTCAGATGAAACTCGGCGGCTCTATTCAGCTGCCAACTTTGTGACGATTACATTATTGTCAATATGCGAGACGGCAGCTGCAGTATTTCTTTCTTAATAGGGACATGCAAAGTCTTTATTACTGTTATGACAAGTGATGTAGTGGGAAATTACACTTTGTTTGAAGAATCAGTCAATCATCTCCTTAAATCCAAATAAAACAACAACACACAAATTATTTTATTTTTGAAAAATCTGAAAGATCAGTTTGGTTTGATTTAAAATATCTTTATATTTCCAACATCAGTGAAGTAAGCCACTGAGTTAATTAAATAATTCTAGTTTTAACACTGAATGAGCCAAATTAAGGGACTGTCCAGAAATTATTTGTGAAGGTATGGGGGCAAAATCCTCCCATCTGTTTACAAATGATACAACAATAACATACCAACAATATAATAACAATGCAATATTGAGTTGGTTAAACTCATGAGTAATTACATTTTGAGCAGTGACAGTACAAAGTCAATGCAAAGCCGCAAGTAGACGCACCTTTCACATTGCTACACAAAATTGCTTCACTCGCTCATGTTGAAATCAAGCTTGAAATTTACGCAACAGTGTTGCAAAAGCCCATCAGAGCTGAGGATGACACCCGATCCTTATGAGCAGTTCAACCGTCCACTGGACAACGTGAGGTAGAGCTGAACACAGCATCCAGATACAGCTCCTAAAGTAAGATTACAGCTGCACCTTAAACCTTACACAGCAGTCTTTTTAAACTACAAAAGTGGATTTGGACACAGGCTCCTTGCACTTTAACCATGTGCTTTGGACTACTAAACATTCTCTAATTGTCAAAAGATCCCTTAATATCCCTTAGTCATAGGACATAACTTTTAAAACGTGAACAATCAATATGCACATTAATTTGGCTAAATTTAATCAATGAAAGAAGTAGAAAATATTTTTGTAGTTTTCTATATTTTTATACCTATTTCTACACAGGAGAAGCTTTTCCAGTGTGTGTTCCACCAGCCCTGCTGCATTTCACTGAGCAAAAAGGCTTTCACCTGCTGATCTTAGTGAATGTGTGTACAGTATGTCCAGCTCCTGTCCTGGCTCCTGTCCTCGCTCATCTGTGGTGTAGTATTGTTTGACTGCCAGCAGTGTAATCAGATAATACCACTGAGAGGTCAAAAAGCACTGCAAGTTTCAGCCTCAGATTTCTGTCACCTTTTACAAGCACATCCAAGAGACCCATTTCAATTTGTACTTCACATCAATACAAGTGAACTCAGAAAACGCTTCAGTTACTTTGAAAATCGTATTTCATTGCACATTTACCACTTGTTTGAGCTGGTTCTTGGAACATGCACTGTATTTTACTTACCAAGTCTGATGGCAAAGACAACCCGATGGCCAATTTAATCCAGCCTGAAATGTTTTGAGAACAAATCAACGGATAACCTTAAAATCTTGACAATCGTGGTCCCCAGAGGATGAAGCCACTCACTCCATAATCCCCTAGGTGTTTTGACAAGTACTGCATGGACCTGTCCAAATATGCATGGTCCCCTGAGATGAATCCTAATGATGTGACTTTTCCTCTAGAGAGCCAACAACCGGCTTTTCACTTTTCCAATTTATCAGTACAAAACCACAGATATTATTTAATAACATTCCTGATTGTTCATTTAGTGGATTTGAAATTCTGATTCTTTGTAAAATTTTAATTAATGCATGGATTGTCTTTAAATTGATATTTGTCCCCATAGGATGATTGGAAAAATCATCCTTAAACTCACCATCATTAGTTGTTTCTAGTACTAAATGACCAATTATGTAAAAAGCTAATACAACTCTAATTAGCTTAAATTGTACCTTCTTAAGTTTAAAAAAAAATGTTAGCGTGCCACCAATGCTAAACTAGGATGGTGAAAATGGCTAAAATGAATTGCTAAACCTAAGCTTGAAACACATTGACCATAACATTGGGTTCAAGTCACCACTTCGTGCAAGTGCAGCTTCACAAATCTGCCACCATAAACTCTTACAGTGTGACTACACTGTAACTGGATTTTTCACTTTTTCTATTTTACTGTTGTCAGATAGCTACTGCTTGCTTTGTACTTGCGAGACATGATCAACAAAACGACACAAGGCACTTAGGAAATACAGTATCTTTGACTAAATGCGCATTCCTGCATTGATCATGTGTTGGACGTGAAGAGATCCCAAAGATTGTGTGATTCATAACACAATATTTTCCCTGTATTGTTCCTGTCAAGACACCTTAGCCTGAAAAACTGGAGCCAAATTCACAATGATGCCTCCCACAAAATATCCATTACATCATCCTTTTTTAATTGAAGAAATATTTTTACATAATTTATGATGATTTTAACAGGTATGAATATTTCACTCATTTCACCCCCCCTCAAAAGCCCTGAAATGCACACCTAAGCATATTCTCTCGATCAAACTACAGTCAGCACAAGCCTGATTTAAATGTTAAAGCTGGTGAGCATCTTGTGTGGGCTTGAGTGTAGCCCCTTCCCATGATGCTCTGCTGGTAGGGGTCCTCTCCTCACGCAGCCTTTATTTATATGCTGGTCTTGTGAAAACATCACCTTTGGCATCCCGGAGGCTTGAAACTGGATAAAACTAGTATCAATTAGGCCCAAAAAAAACCCTCTACCGACAAATGATGTCTCCAAAACTTCTGACCTCAGTCTGTGTCTCTTTCATCAGGTTGCCAGAGGGTAAAGAGGTCTCTCCTGTGTTTATGTTTGATTTGGCAGACATTGCTGAACATCATATGTTGTCTGCAGAATGTGGGGGACGACTGGGAGTTTACCTTCCCCTTTTATTAAACTGTTTTAGTCTGTTGCAGTGAGACCAGCTTCTTGTAAGTGAGTAGATTAGAGGAAGGAGGGAGAGCTACAGAAAGACCTTGAAAGACAAAACATCCGAAATATTGACAGAAAATTGACTCTGTCAAACACACAAAAGCAATTTCCATAATGCATGACCTAGAGATACTGATGAGGTCAGAGCGGTTGTGAAAGGGCCTGTGTAACTGCACAACTTGAATGGGTTATTGGATGTACTGCAAATGAGCTTGTGAATAATAAGAGGTGTTTTCATTTTTCCTCTAACTATCCTATGATTATCTCAATATGTTCTGCATGATTGGATATGTAAGTGAACAGTGTTTAATGCTATTCAATAGGTGGAAATCTTTTTATTCAACCAAGTGTGTGTGTTTGTGTTTGTTTGTGTGTGTGTGTATTTGTGTGTGTGTGCGGGTTTGAATGCTGAAAAGTCTCATCTCTTTTCTGTCTCTGTGATGACGTCTGGGCAGCTTAACAAAGAGTACGAATATTTTTATGTTCGTATCTTTCACCGAATCTGCTGAGAGATCAGTCCTTCAGCACCTACTCGACCAGCTATAGACACTAACTTTGTGTGTCTTGTTGTGTTGTACACTTGGTTTGTCTGAGCTTAATCACTGAACCTACTGCCTGCTGTATCAGCTCATTCATTTTATGTTGAGAAGAGTAAAGCGTCTTTCGATTGGATGATGCAGAACTTCTGGTAATTAGTCATGTTCAGCAGATCAGTCTGTCACCTGCGTTTAAATGAGGAATGTGGAGCATCTTATATATTTTTTCCTAACTTCCTAAAAGACGTTTTTTTCTCTATTTTCGCAATACTTTTTTCTCATTAAATTACGAATTAATACTCAGCTAGTATTGAGTTTTTACTCATTCAATTATACCTTCATTCTCTTAATGTTACAACATTATTCTCAAAATCTCTGAATTTTGGTCTTCAGTATGGCCCAAATACTCGATGATGAAGATCTTTGCTGATTGTTATGCTTGATAGTCTTTTCAGAGAGGACACCATTTGCTGTTCTGCCTTTAGGTCAGAATAATGAGTTTAGAATTGAACTCAAACAGGTTCAGTGCTAAGGCTTGTAGTGTTACGGGTTTGATTGAGGGTTCTGATTGGAGAATGAATATCCTCAGAAGTATAGTGATACACTCCTGTGTGAGGTGACCTGTTCAGTTTCCAGCTGCTAAGAGATATGCAAGGACAGTGAGGATGTCCGGGTGGTGAAACGAGCTCTCTCACACACACACACACACCCACACACACACGCACACACCTTATCTTATGCAAAGGTGTAACCGAAGCCTTCATAAGACACCAGAACTGAAGACAGGAGGAGCATCCTAATGCCAAAGGACCTTATATCCCTCTGTAGGACGAGATGACACCGCCAAGATCTGTCGCAGAGTTTGTTGTCTTCCCAAAGCACTTAATGTGATCAGAGAATTAAAATTTCAGCGAGTCATTTAATGATAGGCAGGGCCCGCATCACCGAGCTAGAGTTTCCTGTAGTTGTGCTGTCATATCTCATTCCGTGTCGTGCTGAGTGTGTTTTAGCCTGCACCCCCCCCCCTCCCTCTCCCTATATCATTTGATCAGGCAGATTTATTTTGGGGGGGCAGTGGGATTTTCTGTAACTGGAGTCTGGCTGAATTGTACTAACAGGTCTGCGACACTGTAAAGCAGAAGCTTTTACATGTAATTACTTTTATGAGGCCTTGCTCATTTGATTTGTAATGAAGCACAGGCTGGGAGTGAGGGAAGATTGATGATATATAAAAGGAGCACATGTTACCCTTGAACTGACAGCCGGGGTTCATCATATCTCTTTTTACAGCTTTTAATGAACCGAGATGTAGACAGCACTCTGGAAACCCAGTGAATATGTAAATACAGACATTACAGGATACTTTAACAGCTTAAGGCCAAGGATTAACTGGCAGCTCCCACTTGTTTTTTCTTTCTTCTTTTTTTCTTCCTGTTCTTGTTCTTGGAAAAAAATCTATCTGCTGTTCAAGTGAGTGAAGGGCTTCTCAGTTACACTCGAATGAATGGAGCATATCAAACTAGCGACACTTTGATGAGCATTTTATGTAGGGGATTAGTGTTGAGAGACTTGTTATGCTCAAAAACAAACTCAAAAACAGGATCATTTAGCACTTTCACGCTCATTTGTCCGTCCCCGCCCTTTGTAATCCTGTGCAGCGGCTCTGGATGTGTTGGAGCTTGGCCGGTGCATGTGTACAGATATGAGATATCATGTCTACATGTGTGTGGCAGAATGTGTGCCCATGTAAATTTGTGTCAGTGTGTTAGTGTGTCTGGGCTGTAGATGCTTTGTCCCGTTAATGAGAGGCGTTCGGGGCCTCCACGGGGGCCTGTGGAAGATAATCTTCTCCTGTTTTGCTATGAAAGCTCTTCTGAACGTAACCGAAGAAACTCACTCAAATGGCGGAGGGCTCGGTTGAATAATTCAGCGTTTACAATCAATTTTCAGCCCCCACCTCATCTCGACACCTCCCCGGACCACAGGGCCTGCAGGCTCATCATGGGAATGTTGACAATTCCCTGCACAATGCACTCTCCGGCCTCGTGGCAACATGAGAGGCTGTGGGAGCATGGGTATTTGTGTGAGTTTGCAACTTAGTGTGCTTAATTATTAAAACCCCTCAAATGCTGTTTATTGCAGAACAAAAGTATGTCACATTCTTTTTCTTCAAATAAATGAACAGATCTTTCTTTCTCATACTGAAACCGATTTGACAAGGAAGCATCTAATAGGGGCATGTAACTTAAAAGCATTTTAATGTATGGACTCAAATATTCACGATCAAGTGTATCCTGTTTATACTTCTATAATACTGATAGTTTCTGTTAATACTTTTTTAAATAATATGTTCAGATTTTTGCAGATAATACTTGTGCATATCTTGATTTTAACTCTTTTGTTGTTGCCTTTAAACAATATATATATATATTTAGCAACTACTTTGTTTAACTTACTTTTGTCAGGTACATAAATGGCATTGATGCAGTTGATTCAGATTTTGTCAAATTAATCTCAGTTTGCATCCACCAGGCTTCAATGTCTCAACATGTATGTGCATATTCTGCATTCCAATGATGACCATGTTTGACTGGGAGATTCAAACTTACTTCAAACTTAAAATAAGTAAGTTAGCAGAATTTACAAATTAATAATACAGTAAAACATTTGCAGTACTAAACTTATAAGTACCTCCTTTAAATGTTCATTTATACTCAGTTAATGTGAGAGATGTGTTTGTGTATGACATATCGCTGGCTTATTAAATGTATGCATCAGTGTGTAAAATAGATTGATAGATGGATGGATGGATGGATGGATGGATGGATGGATGGATGGATGGATGGATGGATGGATGGATGGATGGATGGATGATGATAGATAGATAGATAGATAGATAGATAGATAGATAGATAGATAGATAGATAGATAGATAGATAGATAGATAGATAGATAGATAGATAGATAGATAGATAGATAGATAGATAGATAGATAGATAGATAGATAGATAGATAGATAGATAGATAGATAGATAGATAGATAGATAGATAGATACTACATTATTTTTGTAAACATTGTAGAGTAAATGTCTGTAGGCGTTTTAGTATCTTTATATATTTAGTTTTTAAACTGATATGAACCTGTCTGTCTGGCAGTATATTTTTTGTGAAGGCTTTTATTGTGTAGTACTGCTGATTTGTTGTCGGTCTCAATATTTGTTCACTATACTCGCATATTTTTATCATACCTAATAATTTTGATTGGAATGAGACACTATTTTAAGATGAGATGTGCAGTTATCTCAACACATACACAGTTTATCTGTCAATGTGTGCTGAGAGTGTGTCGGTCTTCTGGGTGTCAGCTTTCCAGGAGTATGGTTTGTCTGTGACGGAGGAGGTGGGGGTTGACAAGGTGGTGGCGGTGCAGCGGCAGCAGCTATATTCCCCTGTACAATAAGCTGCAGTATAATAGTCCTGTGGATTACCTCAATTGCAGGTGATAACAGACAGGCAGCGGAGCGGACAGGCCGATACAGGACACCCACTCCCGTGTGGGAAGCCGTATGAATTATTTCTTGTTTGCCTGCAGACAGTGTATGAGGGCTGGGGGCCAGTGATGGGTGAAGAGAGTGGGTGCGTGTATGTGTGTGTGTGTGTGTGTGTGTGTGTGTGTGTGTGTGTGTGTGTGTGTGTGTGTGTGTCTGTGTGGTGGGGGTCCCATTGCTATGACTCAGCTTGACTTTACAGGTAGAGCAGGTGGTAGAGCACAAAGCACATCCAAGATTACAAGTGAGTCATACAGGTCACTTTGTACTTTGCACTTTGTTCTTTCTTTTATCCAACTGTATCCTTTTTGTTTAGTCTGGATTCATTCTGAATATAATTCCACTTGAATGTTACCTCGTCTTCACGTGCACTGGTCGGGCTGACGTAGAGCCTGGCCACATCAAGCACGTCACCGTCCGTCAGTTGCTCTCTGCCTGGGAAGCAGCGGGTGCGTCTGTGTGCATGTCAGAGAGCGTGTCAGTCACAGATACCTTATCGAGCGGGAGGCCGCAGCGCCGCTCTCTGTGCAACGCAGTATGCAGGATTCTTTGTCAATGGTGGAATCATGCGGGAAGGTGATACCTGGTTTAAGCATGATTAAATTGACACCCCATAGAGTGTCTCAGATACGTTTTTGTGCTCTTGATACTGCGACGGCAGCTTATTCAACGCTGTCTCCTGTTCAGTCTCACCTGTCATGCTGACATCATTGCATTGCAATTACAGTGAGTGAGAGAGGGAATGCATTAGGCCAGCGCTGTGGGAAGAGGATTGAGCCAATGTTATATCTTCCTGTCCAGTCCGACTGCTGTCTCTCTCTCCTGTGTTTGACTTTAAGCAGCAGCTACATCAACTCAACAATCACTCCATGGATTATTTCATTTTACACGCTACAGCAGTGCCCATTCTAAACATTTGCTTGTCCTGTGTTAATGCTCCAGCACTACTTCAGAATTATTCCTTGTAATTAGTGAATCCTCCTGTAACAGTTCTACAATGTACTGCCACTATTTATTCTTTGTGTGCTGGACGTTGTGTGTAGAGCTTTTTATAAACCGTCTATAGTGCAGAATGACGTTAGGAAACTTGTGTTCATTCTACCTTGTTTATCTGTAGTGAAGATGTTAAATTCCATGTTTGTCATGAAATGAAACTGAATTTGCTTTGTTACTGTTCATGTTTGTGGGTTTCTATGTAACTTTGTGCGATTACCAAACTACTGTTGACACAATCTTCAGAACATAGTGCATAACTTTTCAAAAAAATAAAAGGTCTGTAATCAAGCTTGATAAAGATGTATCAAACCAAATGTTGTGCTTTTGAAGAAGGGATTTTTATGAATGTTGTTGCCATTACGAAGATCAGCACCCATGACACCCATGATAATTTAGGCACACCTCCCCCACTGACTTCACAGAGCTGGTCGCCTGTCTATACAAATTGTATTCATATTGAATGTCCAAATTGCACCAAATTAGACTCTGCACTATCTCTGGCCACAAACAACATACATGCCAAATGTGAAGTCAATAAGATGACCGATTCGCTAAATATGTGCTCCACAGTCAGACAGACAGATGTTTGTGGAATTAGTGAATGTTAATTGAAGAAAAATTGTAATTATGAAAGAGCACTTCTATAAATACTGTAATATGATCATGATGAAATATGACAACCTCCCACAGTGTATTCTTGTCGTCCGCGGACCTCCGAAAGACAAAAAGAGTCACTTCCTGAACATCTGCTCTCAAGATCAGAGCTCTGTGAGACTATTTTTGTGTTTGCAGTCGCTCTGAGGTTTTAGAGTTCATGCTCTGCGGCGTATTTATTATTTACATAATTCAGATGCAGACAGTATTTATTTTCACTTTGTTTCCTCAAATGTCCACGTCCACATATTTGTTCAGGCACGGGATTGCCCCTTCGATGTGACGCTGGTGCAAGACGTATTTTAAAGAAATGGGTTGATAAGGATTTTAATGCAGTTAATTTGTAGATTGATAAGACTGTTTGGATAAGTGTGAGACTTTTCAGCACCGGACCAGCAGTTTTACATGTGGAGAGAGAGGAAAAGAGGGAGAGAGAAGGAGCACTAGAGAGTGAAGAGGAGTCACAAAGAGGAGCTTTGTTTACGGCCATCTCTCTTGGCCACACGCACGGCTTAGCAAGAGAGCATTTCCTGTTCTGATTCATTCTCCACGCCGTCATTGGGTAACTCACATCTCCGTTAACACTGGGAATCAAACGCGTCCGTGGCTGCATGCACGCGTTGTTCTTCATCCTCGCGCTGCAACATTACCGTGGGATCCTGTGTGAACTTATCAGTTACTGAATGCCTCACCAATGCAATGCTGCATAAAAGTAACAGGACCCTTCCTAACATCTAGATAGCAAAAACAGTCATCATGTTTAAAGCACCCAGCTGTCCTGGGACGCCAGACACCTAAGGACGACCCAGTAACACTTCAAGTCATTATGTTTTGGGAATTAATGGCAAATTAGCAAAGGAATCTGCAACACTTAAGGCAAACTGCAAAAAAAGTTAAATGTGCATGTGTGTGTGTGTGTCACTGATTCAATATAACAAAGAGAAGATTCAGACTCACAGTCTGTCTTAAACTTCACAATAATACAGAACTTGAGTCACGACAGAGAATGAACACTTACCTACAGGCAGCACTTAAGAAACACAGTGGCAAGCAGCAGATCAAGTCACAGCTCTGGAATGTGTGATCTACTATTCTGTATTAATGAGAACATGGAGGTGACAGTGCGGGGGGGTGAAGGGGTCAAGATTGGCCCCTTGAGCCTATTTTCCTCATGCCCCCCCCACACTCCCCTCAACAGGTTAATTGAGCCACGTTGTGTCTCTTATACAAGAATTGTAGAAACTGAATTAATGGACAGCAAGAGCAAATAAAAAACCTGTGTAGAAACGATAAAAAGAAGTGCAACCACAGTTGCAAATCTATTCTAGCGAGCTTTTAACCGATTAAAAAAAATTGGAATTCAACATCCTCTAAAAGGCTTCTTCTGAGAACCCAGTATCTTTTTAACAGAAGGTGTTTTCAGGCATGAAATCCAGAAAAGCATTGTTACCAAGGTTGTCCATTTTACGTGTCAGACACTTTAACACCAAGAGGAAAATGTTGTGGACATTCAGGTTGGGACTGACATCCGGGCAAATCATGTTGAATTTCCATTGTGGAATCTCGTCTTTCCAAGTTGACGTCTGCGTCTTCTACGTCTATGACACCTCATTTTCATCTGGAGACATTTGTTTTCGTCCAGTTTTCACCACATTAGAAACATCATCAACATGGCCACTCACCACTCATTCGCACAATCAATTTCTCCATTTGAGAAGTATCATTAAGACTCATTCTCTTCAGCAACTGTTCTACTGTTTTCATCACCATTACCTGAAGATCATGTTTTTGACAGACTATACTACTAGTTACAAATCCCCTGCTTGATGCAATATTGGTGACAACGTTATAATCAGGGGCTGGCAAAGAGTTTGATGAACACTGCGGGCAGCATATTCCAGCCCCGACGCTCATTTTGAGGACATGTAAATATACTTATTTGCAGCGGGTGGAAGAGTCATAAAACATGCGGGCCCGTACTTCACCAGAGACTCACTGAGCTTGGCTCTGCCTGTGTGTTTGGGCCCAGCAGGCGGTGTGTCACAGCAGCCTCTGTGTGTGGCCTCCTTGTTTTGTCATCATTTCTTATGTGTTTAGGAATCATTGGCAACACTCTGACCGCAGCGTATCGTCTTGTGAGTTGAACGCGGGGAAAGAACACACGTGGCGCCCCCCTGCTCCATTTACCTCTAAACATATGCAAACGCACAAATGGGAAGATACTTGTGTATGTAAACAACAACACACACATACACACATGCAGTTTGGGTTGCCGCTTCCTCAAGTGATTTATGAAGGCCATAAAGATATAATTGCTCTGGTTACATATGGAGTATCAGAAGGGCCACATGCAGAGAGTTGTAGCTGTCTCGTTGTCAGCTGCTGCCCTCTGTGTTGCAGACGTCCTCGAGCAATTGAGGGGAACACCTGAGCCGTTTTCCATGATGCCAGCTTCGGCGAAGGGGGGAGGGGGGGTGGGGGCACCAGGACATGGACGGCTGTCTTGCTAATGGGACACTTAGACGTCTGGGCTTATGTCATTCAGTCCCAGCGCGCTGCATCCAATCGCCCCCCTATCGCAGGGATCCAGCTCCGCGATGATCGATCTGCGGCTAGCCTCCTCCAACTCGGCGGTCGTGGCTCAGGCAACCGGAGCCGTCAGGGTCCTGAGGTGTCCCTCTCACCGTCTACCTCCCCCAGCCCCAATGCACACACACACACACATATATACACCCAGTACTCTCCCACAGCCCCTTCAACTCCTGGCCTGACCTTGATGTGCCTCTGGAGAACCCAGCAGAAGCACTTTGTAGTTGCGTTCTGAGAACACAGACAGAAGCATAACTACTCTAATGAAAGTAGAGAGAGAAGAGGGACAAATAAATGCCAAAGTCACACTGAAGATCATCCGTCCTACTAAACAGTGGGCATTATAGTGTCAACTGCAACTGGTGGTGTAATGATGAGAGTAAAAAGTGGTTGTCGACTGATGGACAACCATAAAATTGTCCATGTAGAGTATATAAACAGATGTAGGCATATGCAGGGTTCAGAAATACAGAGGTTGTCCGAATTATTATTTCTCTGATATAGCATTTTAAGTCATTTGGAGGCCATTGTATTTGCTGTAAGTCCATGTCAATGGGCAAAAGCAGATATTATTAGAATACTCCACAGAGGAAAGAACATTAAGAACCAAAGAACCATTATCCCTTGTAGTAAGTATCCCCACCTGTGATAAGGTCAGTTTGTGTTGAACAGCACAGGGACATAATGATAGCACTTTCCTGGACACTGCAAAAACTCAATAAAAACACAACTTCAATAAAAAGGGAAATAATACTTGAAATGATTAAGCTTTGAAAAATGAAATAAAAAAACTACGATAAAGCCATGATTTAAGTTATTTTTTATTTTACCTAGATGTATCTTTTTACAGTGTACGTGCTGATCCTCTGATCTCATCAACTTCTCTTCTTTATCCTTCTTTTTCTTCTTTTTATTTTATCCCTTCCCCTCTTATAGCTGAAGTTTGAATAATGAAGTATTTTCATTTCTGTCAGAAATAGTAAACACAAGGTCAACTGATATTTATATGCAAATAAAGTAACCAGCCTCTGCTAGAATCATTACGGGATGAGTATAAAACCCTACAGGGTTACTTCATTTTAATATGCCTACAACATTTTTCCCACACTGAATTAAATAAAACAAAATCGCAGTCAATGTGATGGATGGTCTCTGTCATAGCATAACCACAGCTCATTGTTAGAGGAAAGGCAGCTTACTACTAGCAGTCCACTGGTAAAGTTCTCATTACTTGTATCATACCTCAGTACCTACTTGTCTGCTTTGCGGACATTATCAAAAAGTCATCATATTGAGTGAAGATTTTGTACAAGATCATTTACTCCACAAGATATGACGCCAGTGATCCGATGAGAGAGCTGGTGGTCTTGGTTTTGTTCAATATCTTTGCAGAACTAAAATGGTTATTTTTATGCAGTTTTTTCACAGCTTTTATTCAAAAAACCCTTGAAGGTTGGTACAACCATCTCTACAGTAGCATTTAGAAAGTACTTTTGATGAGTAACTAAGTTATTTACTAATATGCTCTGGTAAATACTGAACAGTTGAGCAAAGATAACCTTTCATTGCTGTTTGACACAGCTGACCAAACACATTATAAACATTTCTCCTAAGGCATTCATTACTTTCTGATTTGCTGAAAATTTGAAAAAATCTGTTAAATTCCTAAAACCCATTGTCTTGGATTTCTTCAACCAAACCCATATCAAGGCTGTTCTATTCCATTGCTCCTTAATAACTTATTTAATATTTTGTTACTCCCATGAGCATCCCCTGAAATATTTTTGGCAAATCCCCAGAGGCCTACTTCACATCTTAGGATATTAAAAACACAGGTAAACCATGTTATTTTCCTGTTAGTTGCACACATTTCTAGCCACACAGATACATCTAAAGGATGTTGTTGTGAAATGTGAGCTCTTAGCTCCGTCAATTAATCAATCAAATTTTATCTCTATAGCCCATATTCACAAATCCCAATCTGTCTCATAGGGCTGACCAGGCATCATCTGTACTTAATTAAAAAATATGGGGGCAATGTACAGACCTCGGATAAACCACCATGTGAAGGACCATCTCCCAGGACAGACAGAAGAGCAACAGACAACTGCCTTTCTGCAGTTCACTTCCCTGTCAACCAAGTTTGGACGACAGCTTATTTTTTAGCAATGAGTCTGAGTCTGTTTGTCAGTTCACCAATTTGCTCAATGGCCTTGAATGGCAAGGAATTTGAAATAGATTGCTATGAAATTTGGTGCATGATCATAAAGAATTAGTGCTCATGACTTGCTCAATGTGACCCCTTGACCTTTCATTCAGTGCCACCATAGCATTCACATATATAGTATTGAGTGAGATATCCTGACAGCTATTGGTTGGATTGACATAAAAAGTGTATTGACGGACAAATCCACCATTTCTTTCAAGCCATCATTAGTTTACCTTTCTGAACAACATTAAAAAAGTGCTCTATATTGAATAATTACTCTTTGCTTGACTTTAATATTTATTAGGAAATGTTATTGAAATATACTGGGGTGTAGGTCCTGTGTAACAAAAGTTGTATGAATGAGGCTACTGAAATACCAAATTAAAGACAGAGAAGGATTTTAAAATAATCATAATAATACAAATAATAATAATTTTCTTAACCATGTGCTTTACAACAAGATAAAACAACAAAAACAATATAATAATAATAATAATACACCTAAGGAGAATCATTTTAATTGTGGACAGTCAATATAGCAGATACATTCAATATAAATAATTCCTCATTGTGGTATTGGGGATCAATTTTGCCATTGTAACGTACTACCAGCCTATTGTGTTATAGTGAATAGACTGAATATAATTTAATTGAATGTGTCTTTGGTTCTCGTTCAGTGTCCTGAGCGTACAGGTCATCTGTCATGAATCGTGTACTCTCATGTTGCGAACAGACTCAGCTGTGAACAATGTGCTGGGGGGAGGGTGGGAACCTATGAGCTTATATGAGTGACCTCTTCCCATGATTGTCATCTAATATTGATGCTGTGTCTTCTAAGCTAAGCTCCGGTGATGAGGGGGGCTGATTTGAGATCAGGGCGCTGATAGAGATGATAATCTGCATATGCTCTCATGAAAATGGAGAAGGGAGCTCTTGAAATAACCCTGTGTGTCTGGCTGCATAAACCCCCAGTATAAACAGAAGAGGCAGATATCTTAAGAGAGGTGATTCCTCTGAGGTTATTTGGGATCACACAAATGTGGACAGGAAACACTACAAATGAAACCCTCATGATTTGGGGACTGACTCAAGCATCAGAGTAGAACAATTACATGATTTATTTTATTTATGAGTTTCTTAACAGCTTTAATCTATAGATCATGTGTAAAGATGGGCAACACATCTTCACTTTCTCCCACGGTACAAAAATGAAGCTTAAATATCCTGGATACAGGGGCTGCCATCTTGTGCTTTTGACTTAATTTGGAGCCAGAGTCTGTACAGAAGTGATTATAGAGCCGTGGTCTCACTGATGCACACACTCAACTATCACCAGTCACTTTCAACTGTCAATCATGACATTCCATCCAATTGTTATGGCATTAAATAACAAATTCAATACCAAACTTGGAAAAATGAAGACATACATGCAGTAAGTAGGTGGAAAGCCAGCCAGCCACCAAGGGCTCTATCAAGATGATTTGAGTTCACTTTTAGGGAGCTTTAATGTCGTCTATCTTTGGCTACATCCATATTACTTACACAGCGGCACTTATGATCTAAAACAATCTCTGTACACGCAAGAGTTTAGACTTCATACCAGTTTGGATTTCCCTGTCCATACCAACATACCTGCAATCATGTGACCATTCACATACACTGGGAATGTGTTTGCTGGTGTAAGCAGGTAGCATTTGGTTGTAGATTGCTCAAACGATAGCAATATTGAACTGCACAAGAGATGTCATCAAAGCTTGTAATTGATTATTCATGTGTTCTACAATAGAACAAAAGCTGATATTCTTCCATGTGATAGAATCCTGAAGAATCAGCGAAGGCTACGTCGTGAATGAAAAGTCCAAATCAGCAAGCGGTTGCAAGTCTCTATATGATTGTTTCTTACAAAAAAATGCAGCCCTGGAGCTTTCAGACTAAGTTGAGGGCAGCTGCATTTACAAAGTTCTCGGTTATAGCTGATCTAAAATTCTAGAGCAATGTGAACACCAAGCGTATCCATAGCAGAGCCGATGTGTTTCCAAATGAAAACATAATAGTGTTGAGGTAGTCTTTATTTGCAGCATTTGCTTTAAAGGTTCAGTGTGTAGAATTTAGTGACATCTAGTGGAGAAGTGGCATGTTGCAGCTGAATACCCCTCACCTCAACCTTCCCTTCAAACATGAAAGAAAATCGGTGGTAGCCTTCAGTTGTAATAAAAACTGTTTAGTTTAGTTTGTCTAACCTAGGCTACTGTAAAAAAAACATGGCGGCCTCCGTAGAGAGGACCTGCTCATTCTAGGGTAAAGAAACATTAATTTGTATAATTCCGACTATCACACATGAGTGAAAACATCACTATGATTATTGTATATTCAATTTCTGCCAATAGACCCCTTTCACCTAAATCTTACACACTAACACATTAAATAGGTTTATCCCTCCACTTATCTTTTGAGGGTCCTAGCTGACAGTTGGCTCTAGACAGTGGCAAGAAGTCAAAGTACCCAAAGGAACCCTGCACAGGGGGAGAACATGCAAACTACAGGTTCAAACCCAGCACCTTCTTGCTGCGAGGCATTAGTGCTCACCATGCCGCCCGCCAAATAAGTCTTTCTAAATATTTATATTATGAAATTGAAGCCTTTTATGTGTCCGCCGTACTGTCTCATTTTCCACTCTCTCACACACAAACACAGACTGCACTCACAAAACACACTTTGAAACACAGGATGTGTATCTGCTAATGTTCTACAAACCAAACTTTGTTTCTTTTTGTCTGCATACAATACCAAAAAACCCATATTCGAAAGAAGCGTTTGCAATCACGCTATTGCAGTGACAGCGTTGTTTAGAGGAATCAAAACATGCAGAGAGAGCACACTGAGTAGCGGGGTGGGGGGCTTGTTTACCGTTTGCTTGTATTCTAATATCTCCTTTATGCTAAGCTTTACTGAAACACTGTGTGTGGTCCACTTCGGTCTGGTCTGCAGAGCCGGATGGCCGCAGTGGCTGCGTTGTTGTCTTTTTTGACTTCATTTTTCAACATTGGCCAGTGTTGCTTATAATAAAACCAGATTATGAAAACATTTGGAAGTCCCAACATGCACTGACAAATTCAAATATCAACAATCGGAGATATGACAACACAGGGCACCTAAAGCACTCTGCCAATGCTTGAGACAACATGGTTATGGTGACATTATTTGTCTATAATTCATTTCTGTTCTCAGGTTTGTTCTTTAAACAGCTGGCATTCCAGTGAGTGGACCAAGGTGGGGACTTCCAGGTTATTCTGTTCTCTTTACACGATGCACATCCCCTTTTTTGATATCTTTATTACAATTGTACATGTTACATTGCTCTAATAACATTTTTTGGTGAATGCATTTTTAACTGGACTCACACAGTGCGAGTTCTACACCTGCCTTTTTGTAATAGGTTGTCCTCTTTTCCTGTGTTAATGCTCTGCTGCTACTTCAGAATGATTCCTTGTCCTCAGTCTTCCTCTAGCACTTCTATAATGTACTGTCACTTTTTATTGTTTGTGGGCTGAGCTTTTAATTAACGTTCTATGAGTGAAGCTGTGTTCATCCTCCCTGGTTTACCCACAATGATTATTTTAAAGTAAATTGTTTACATATAAGAAATAGAAGTTGCTTAATTACTGTTCATGTATGTGATTTATATATAAGTTTGAATGATTTACTTTACTGGTGTTAATCAGCGACTGCTGGTTAATATAAGGCACTGGGGCGACGCCCCCTCCGAAATCCCGAGAATCAAAAGCCTGTCTAAAAATTGTAAAAATAATTTAATTAAATAATAAAAGTTACTCATGCAATGCTCCTTGTAGACCATAAGCACCTGTGGGCATTCAAAATAAGGTGTTTTCATGTTATTATATTTGGTGGATTTCTGTCTAAATATAAATAGTTTCTGGTTTGAAAGTGAATGTGACCCTTAAAGTTCTGGCAACCACGGTATCTGAGGCTCCTCTTTAATTGGTGGTTGCAGATTTCATTAGCTTTCTGCATACCACCACTTTTATTTATAGCGAATAGGTATTGATTTACCTTTTCTTTATCTAATGTGTTTTGTCATCTCTTCACTGTCTCAGGAACATCTCCCGTCACTGACTTGCTTCCGCTGCGAGCTGACCGGCAAAGATATGGAGACTTCGAGTGGAAATGCTTAGAAAAAGGAGAAAAAAGGATTTTAGTCTGGACCGACCTGATTTAAAGATCAGGTCGGCCAGCTTACAACTGGGCTTCTACCACTCTTGTTTATTTGTGGTATATGACGATGCCACCGGGGTCTCCCACACACAACCAGACACAAAACAGTTTATTTTTAGCATCTTTATTAAATCAAACATAAACTCACAAAACACGTAACTTAACTTGTCTGCGTCTGCTGGCATATAGCTTTACAGCTCAGCACGGCTCCATCTCTAAACCTGAGGATCAACCAGCTAACAGCTCTCACCTGTTCTGATCGATCCTCTGGTACAGATGGAGGTGCTCTCACAGCCACCACCATGGCTACATACTGTTTTTGAAGACAAATTGAGAAAGTGGAAGTGATTCTAAGAATGTTGCTGCCATGACTGAGATTGGCACGCGCGTCACATTAATCATGTGAATGTCTTTGCCAGTCTGTTCTGATGAAATCAAAATGATGCAATTGTCAAAATGATTTGGCAGTGATGATAACCTGCAGTTGGATCACAAGCTATGTTCGATCTGACTTTATTATCCCAGATGGGAAACTTGGCTTACAGTGAGGTGCTCCAGACACACAAACACAAAGTGAAATGAACTGCATAGATGCATAAAATCTAAATCTAAAAGGCAGAAATAAAATGCTTAATATTAAAAAGAAGGGAAACTAAAGTTATAATTACATATAAAAAATTAGAAAAGAGTTTTTACTCCTATCTCACCTGAACCAGGGTCTAAATCTACGATCTGAGGGGGGAATTTCTAATTCACAGTGGAGGGGGTTGTTCTTTCAATCCACCACCGACCGGACCTACAGCACCTACTGCTCAAAGATGCTGTCAAGAAGGTCTGAGACACATCGATCACCTTAGCAGCCACCTTCACATGCATTCCATATGCAGATAGAAATACTTTAGTGGAAAAAGTAGGTCGATGAGTAACGATTCTCTGGTTCAAATTGGACATATATTTTAGATTTCGGAATGGTAAATGGTTTTGTATTTATATAGCTCTTTTCTTATCTTGATGACCACTCAAAGCTCTCAACAGTACAGTTAAACATTCACCCATTCACACACACATTCATACAGTGCATCTATACGCAGCACTTTTTTATTCTATGGGGGGCCATTCGGGGTTCAGCATCTTGCCCAAGGACACTTTGGCATGCAGATGGGTCAGACTGGGGATCGAACTGCCGACCTTCAGGTTGGAGGACGACCACTCTACCTCTCAGCCAAAGCCGGAACTAAAATGAAATTAAACTACCTGAGTTTGGTTTTCATCCACCTGTTGTGGCCTCCATCACTATGAATGTAATCAGTCTACACACAGTTGGAGAACAGTAGCCCCCTTCCATTCTCTACACTTGTCCTTCCCTCTAGTGGTGCAGTTTGAGCCCCCCCCCCTCACTCATGACCACCTCTCTGGAGAAATGTCACACCGTTGCGGGTGCTAATCACGTTGAGCGGTTTAGTCTTTCATAAACAAGAGTGTAAAATTTAGGCCACACTAACAATTTGGTAATTCAGTAGCGGTCGGCAGACGCTGCAGCTATTCCATTTCAGGCTGGATTATGAATGCGTGTGCAAAGCCGTTGCCCTCTTAATGACGGCCCTGTGATATTACAGCTGCTCACAATTAGTCAGGACTCCCCCCCCGGCCACCAGAGCTCCCCAGTGTAAATAAACGGTGGGACCGGGGAGGCTGGCCACAGTAAGCACTGAAACAACACGGCTGATTTGGACATCTGGTGTGGTAATAGAAACGTCTCCTCCACACTTTGACGTAATGAATAGGGATCAGAGTCCTGCTTTTAAAGCAACGCGTAGGGATGATGAAGACGCAGCGTGCTTCATACATCACTGTTTATTCTCATGTTGAGCGTGTGGGGGGGGGTGGGCTACTCTGGGTCAGTTCGTGAGTGCGGTGCTTCACGAGGAAGCGTGGCGTTTACCGCCCGGACAAAATAATAGAAGAATCACATTTTAAGGGATTAAATATGATAACACCACCAAAAATCATCCACTGATGACCATGCAATTAGTTTGAAAGTACCCGAAAAGCTGATAAGTGGACCTATGAGCCAAATGTTAATATCAGCATGTCTCTTGCCGTTAAATCATTAAGTATTGCACTTGTATGAAGCAGGGGCCTTGAGACAGACAGATTACAAACAAATGGACACAATCAGTGAAACAAAAACAAAGATATTCTGACTTTTAATCCACAGACTGGGTCAAGCTCCAAAAACCCTCAAGCCAACATTTCCCATACTTCAACTTGATTACATCTTTCAGCACGGGGGCATTCATGTCATACTGCTTAATGCTGTAATTATGAGCAAGCGAGTTAGAAAAAAACATTCACATCAGAGCACAACATTTCCCACATGGTGATAAGAACGACAGGAAGTGTCAAAAAAGGGTTGGTAAATGGCCGCAAAGTCATCATTGCTGGTTATTTACATCTATAAACAAAACAAATAAATTCCAATATTAACATATCTAGGATCCAGTGAGATCATGTTCAGGGTTTGTTTGAGTCCCGTTGGACATTATAATAAATTAAATGATTTGACAATATGGCTGACAATAGCAAGGTACAATGACGATAACTATTCCTGTTCTTCGAATTCAGACCAGTGTTATTGAGTCTGAAGTCTGAAACAACTATGGCAATGATGCTCACTCTGAGCTGCCGGGGACAATGTGACATAAGCACCTCTTGTGATCTTTACATCTATAATCAGGACTGCCCCTTTAACATAGTCATGCAAAGGCCAGGATGTCCATGGCAACGTGTATATAATCACAAAATCTTAAAGGTTCACAACATTCACTGCACACTACACTGTAACCTCATGATCTACTGGAGTTCATTAGACTGATGAGAGCTCTTCTGCATCACAATTGCTGTAGTACAAGCCAATTTTACAGTTTATTTTACAGTTTATTTTACAGCCCCCTGTGCTCCTTCATGATGTTCCCATTTCACTCGATGATAATGTCCCTATAAACACTGTCCAACACTGCGGATAGATTCAAAACCATTACATTGAGACAAGGGGCAAAGCACTGATTTTTAATACATGGAGAGTGATTTAGTTCTGAAAACTCAGTTTGTACATCAATATAATTATTTTCATATGAAGTTTAAAAGTGTTTTCAGTTTAAAATAGTAGGTTTGAAAGGTGCCTTGGACCATTGTCTGGACCAATAGACCAAAATCCAGTTCACAGGATTTATTGCTGTCTCCATCACTGCTGATGTACTGTGTAAACAATATATTCATTTGGCACATTCCAATTAGTGTCTTGTAGTAGATCAAATGTATACATTGTAACGACCTTGGTTCAGGCTTTGCAAGGGTGAAAATGCCTTTAAACACAGCTGAGCTAGTTTATGCTCAACATCGGATATGCATACGGAACATACAGAGCCTTGCAGTACCACTGGAAATCCTGAGGGGCAGTGTAGCCAATAGTTCTAGTGAGACGACCAAAGGACATAAGACAAAGTTTTGTATGGCGGAACTTTTTGAAAGTAGACTTTGCTAGTTAGTAGGAAACTATATGCGTCTATACGATGTTACCTCACCCTTTCAATACATGGCTGCTCTTGCCTCTTTCTTTCTTACATCATCACAACCTCTTCAACCCTTGATGTATTTGTTTTCGTCTCGCCTCTGCACTGGCTTCTATTGGATCCATTGCTAACAACATGCGAACGTAAAGGACACATGGAAATATGTGGGCAGTGACGGTGACATGGTTAAATCGGATTGATCTCTTTTAAAAAAGCATAAATGAGACTTTAGTGTTCATAGCGTCATTATTATGTACAGTGTAGCAAGTAAATATATTAATAAACATTATATATGGTCACTAAAAGGCTGGGGACATATTAGTGAAAAATCCTTGTTTTAAGGGACCTTATGGTCAAATGTTGAAAAGATGAATCCAACTCAATCCAATATTTGCTTCTTCTTTGATATGTTGCATATATTTGTTTTCTCAGCCACTGACCCTCACTTGGGTCGACTCTACTTGCAGCAGTTAGCCAAGGCTTCTCTCCCTCAGTCCACTGATCAGTAATCAATCTGCTTTGATACATAGTTTCGTAACCTTGACTTTCAAGATAAAGTTGCACCTATTCGTCGGAAAGGTCAGGAACAGATGTTAATTAACCAGGAGGGAAATTAACTAATGGGGGTTTCCGAATGGCATTTAACAAGACACCTGATCCCATGGAGAGAATCGTCACAGTATCGCATTTTTTCATTTGGTGTAGGGTTCTATGGGAAGTGATGGAAGAGAAACAGTTTTGGTGTTAGACACTAGCAGTCGTGTGGTTGTTATTGTAACATTTTAGCCTTGTGCTATTAAATTCAGTTCATTTACAACTGAGTTTATCGAATGAAGATGAATAAATTTAAGTTGTGAGCAGTTTAACCTGTTGCCTGTAAGTGGTTTGCGTGGGCTTTGTCACTTTGTCATTAATTTGTGTATTTGAGTTCTCAGTTGAGGGTTAATCACAAAATGGATCCTTAAATATTGGAAGATGCACATTTACTTGTTACCCTCCATTAATCACCATGATATGTAACAATTAATCACAAAACTAAACCACAAAACTTGGTGGAAGGATGCGGTTTGGTGTACAACTGGACTAAAGGGTAGTTGAGATTCTTTTTTTCATTTTCTTTATAATTCTGAGAATAATCCATGCATCTTTATGGTAAAAAAAACAGGCATGTTTAGGGGACTGATCTATGTGTGTGTGCAAATTGTCACAAATCCAATAAAAAATCCTGATCCAGTGAATTTAAATGTGGGTTCACGAGGAGAATATTTGAGGTGAGTGCTTTCTAGCTTGTTTGGCTCTTAGTTTGCGGCATTATACAAAATCTACTGTATGGATGGATGCAGTATGGATCAGGAAAGAAGGCGAATCCAGGATCCAGGTTGTTTTTTCCTGTAACATTGAAAGGGCGTTTTCTGACCTCCAATTTGTTAGAGAATCATTTTTGGATTCTGATGTAAAGTAACTGGCATATTTAGGAATATGATATATGGGAGTGTGAGCAATTTGGTGCAGCTTGGTTGAATGTTGGTTGGGACTGTTGGGTCTTGGGGGAGGAATGATGTTAGAGGTGAATTTCTGTCACATTGTCCAAACATTAAAGTTCATATGTAAAGCAAATAAAAATATATTTTCTGAGTTTGCCACCCCACAGAGCAAAGTTGTATCAACCAAGCAGACGAATATGATTGCTTGTTTACTTGCATGCTGGGAGAGAGACCCACAAGTGTATTATTTTCTCCATTAATAGGGATTTAAAAATTTCGTAATGATTGTAATATCTCAGTTTAATATAATTTCAATGTATTATGGTCGTATGGTAGGGGAAGATTTCAAGCACCACCCTTTGTGACTTCGTTTCAAGGGGCAACATAACCCTCGAAGGGGCCAAGGGGTGAAATGGGATTGGGCCTTAGTGTCAAATTAGCGATAGAGGAAACTAAGAGCAAACAAATAAATAAACTGAAAGAGTAGAAAATCCAACCCACATCCTTTTATCTGTGACTTCAGTATAATATTAGCAACTGTTAATGTACCTTTCACTGCCTTACATCCCCCCCACTGAATGACTTCAAACAGTGAACACCCCTTTGTGGGGTTTTGATGACATGTCTGCCTCAGTGGCCATGACTATCGCTGCAGTGCCTTTGCATGTGCGATTGTATATGCAAAGTATTTAACCCCAGAGTGGAGTTTACACACCGTGTGCACAGGCTTTGAGAGCTAACGTGGCATGCAGGGCACATGTCGTCAACGGGAGGCTGGCAAGTTTACAACAGGAAACTCTTGCAGAGCAGCCAGTGGGATCTGCATCACGTTGCCTCAAGCATTACATGCAGTTTCCTACTTCTTTTGACTTTTCACAGCTTCAAAATGAGCCTCCCATTTTGTGGTTTTTACCCCACGGCACAGGGAGCATGCTTTGTTCCCTAATGTTCTTGCACTTTTCCTCCACCTTTATCTTGGTCTTTTCTACCCTGTTCCTCGCCTCCCTCCTCCCTCCTCCCCCAGCTGCAGCTGTACATGCGTGACCCTTGTATCGCCATCTGGTCCACATTGGGGACTGCCACTGTCATCTGCTGATAATCACTGTCACCTGCACACTGCGCGGTGCGATAAACACTTGGCGTTACCAGTGGCGAGCCTCGGCACCGCAGCGCTTGTTTAGGCTGCTTCGGAGCTGGTGGGAGAGAGAGAGAGGGGAGAAAGAAGGACTCAAGGCATCATGCGGGGGCTTATTTCCAGTATGACGCGCCTTTTCACAAACCTCCACCATCATCTGTCACACCTGAGTCCAGACTAACAAGATCCACTGCCACACTAATGTTGCCACATACATGTTTGTCATTACTGCCCGGACTCTTAGGTCAAGGCACAGAGGGGTTTCCCCCTTGCATGTTTATACATCTAAATCACTGACCTTTGCTTGAACAGGAAATCCATCAGTGCTGATATACAGTATCTGAATGATAAATACTTCCCTTCAAATATTTATAATGGGATCAGGAAACCACAAAAACTTAATAGTTTGAATTAAGTCCGTTGAATGCAAGTGGCTTGTTAGAAAACATACCATTTTTGAACTGCAGGATACTCTCATCGCACGCTGCAGTGGGTATAAAAAAAGTAGGAAGAAATAAAACCTCAGGAGTCAAGAGTTGCAATCATAATGATTTAATGATGGGCTTATCCTCAATGCAGTACAGTGTAAATCCTACCAGCAGGAGAATATAGCTTTGTCCCTTCCAGTGGTTTTATCTTCCGGTGCTTCACTCTCTAAATCTGCCTGTGACACTGACAATTATTTGACCCTTGTGAGTGAGGAAGTTGAACTCTCAACCGCTACAAACACAAAGGTTCTGAAGTTTTGAAACTAGGCAATTACGTTTTATGTTTTAAATACATGTGCAGACTTCCTGTTGAAAAAAGTGTGTAGGGACGTCCCCATTGTGTTAAACAAGTACTCAGATTGTCCCTAGTCTTCACAAAACCTAACTTATTTTGTATATACTTGTAGTCACTTCTTATAATAAGATGTCTTTTCCGATATTTTATCTCAAATTGTTTTGTTTGATTGAAAAAAAAATCTAAGACTGCATCTCTGTAAGTTGGAAGCTAATTTGGAGTTTTTTTTAGGATATTACCTCCTCTTTCAGAGAAGTCCAACAGAAATGTTTATACTCCTTAGTTTCTTTTACAAAAAATAATATTGCAGCGATCATGTATGTTTTCTTTATTTCAAGAGGATAAAACATTTATCTAGACATATTTGAATTGAAAAAAAAACTGACTTTAATCGTCCACATAGGTGGCTGCATGTTACAATGCATAAAAAATGCCCTCTATGGTGCCAACATAACAATAACACATACAGAATATCTTTACTGTTGCCTTAGTTATGGGTAAATCAGGACATAGTGCCCATTAGGGTGCCTCTATATGTGACAATCTGGAATGAAGTGCCCTCATGGGTGCCCTTGCAGTGGAAGGAATTGAGATGTTGCCCTAAAACCATGAAAAATTGCCCCCTTTAAATGAGGAAGATATTATTCAATGCCCTGTGAGTTGTAATGGGATGAGCAGTGGATTCTGTCTGGGTGTCATTCTAGTTAGGGTCTTAACCTCATGATGTGCAGTACTGGGTGTATTTTCATTGAAGAAAAAATATAATTAGTGCCCTCCAGTGTGCCCCCATGTGTGGGAAAACATGATTCCATGATGAGTGCCCTTTCAATGAACACATAATGGTGAAGTGCCCTACAGGGTGCCCTGTATGGGAGAGAAATGTGAAGTGCTCCTCCACTGAAGAACCTGAGGTACTGTGGCCTATTATTATTATGTTATTTTAATGAATGAATGTACAGTTTATGTCTTATCAGTAAGAAAATGAAAGCCCCTTATTTACATTTTTTGTAGTGGATGTCATTCCACTGAGTTTGGCACAGATATACAAGTTTTGAAACTCCTTTCAGTGGCCTTTATAGGGCCTTTTCAAATTATATGTTAACAATGCAGGTGATTTTATTCAAGATTTTTGGTCAACAAATGCTTAAATAATACAATTCTTATTTATTACAAAGGTGTTGTTTTCTTGAGATCATTCCATTTATATAATGGCAGTTGTCTTTAGGCCTACTCTTTTTTCAAAATATGAATTGTTGGTCTCTGCTGATGGCGAACCATTTGGTTCCCCTAAAGTACCTTGGTTCCCCTAAAGTAGACTGAAAAACCTTGTAGCTATGTAGCCAATAAACACTGATCCCAATTAGTTTACTCTTTTTCCGCAAGCACACTTAGCAATGGTTTTCTACCAGTAGGCTACTAATTCAAATTGACTGGCTTTTTACAACATTACCAGTAAAGGGACCTATTTTAGGCTGCAAAATTTAGAAAACAATTATGTTAGCAAACATTGCCAACTACTTGAAAGAGTAAACTTTACTTACATTTTTTTTTATATTAAAAGGGTGTTGGGGGGCTAGCTATTGCAGTAGCTGGCTCTCTGTCTTGGGTCCAAGTTGTGGTGACAGCGAATAAGCCCCTCTGTCAAACCTCATATCAACAAGTTCTGTATCCTGACCACTACGCAAATCACAATGTGATGCAAATCACAACGCTGGGTAACACAGCCTACACTCATATTATTGACGGGACTACACAAGGGCTAATGTCATTCCACAGCTGGTTAAAAATAACATAAATAAATGCTCATTTTTTTCCAGTTTAAAAATAGAAATTTCGACTAAATTCAAACAAAACACAAATTAAATATAATATATAACGGCTTCTTAGCAAAACAAATATCCATTAGGTGTCCAATAACATCAGGGCACAACTGGCCAGTCCACTGCTATTATATTAATGTCTTTTTCTTGACAATTGAAGAGTGCATGTGGAGAAAATGGCCCTGATTGGAGTTCCTAAACTGTCCCCAGTGGCCTGAGAACAGCTGATAATTGTGAGCGGGATAGATGTGTATATCAAATAGTTTACAAAATGAAGCCAGCTGTGTTTTCCCTGCATACTGTGGCTTCCTGATACGCACCATTAAACGTTATTAGCTACTTCCTTTAACCGAGATCCTCCTCACCCCATCTTCCACCCCTCATATTAACGTTTTTCAGTTCCTCCAACTGGAAATGATTTGCTTTATTGTAGAGTGTCAACCTCTCGCTGTAGTTTTCTGACGCGACATAATTGGCACTTTAGAATATAATCATGGATGAGAGCTGTGTGATTGTGGTCTTTTATGCACAAATTTCAGCAGATTGTTGATTACTTTGTTCTGCCTTCACCCCCTTGCTTTCCTGCGTGTGTTCGACTCATCTCTGATCCCTCCGTCAGTCTGGGAACCTTCTCTCAAAGGTCCTCTCCTCACCGCGCCGCTCACAACCCATTAGCTTTGAAATGACTCATAAAGAATCAATTGAAAATGATCACAATAGGGAGCGAATATCGAGGGGGCGCTGCGTGGTTTGTGAACAGATGTCGGCATACACGTTGCATGTCAGACACATTATTGCTTTATACAGACATTACCAGCGCAGCCAAATGGGAGAGATAATTGCAGCGATGTTTAGATATGACAATAATTTCTTGGAATGCAAGTGAGGGGGGAAATGCGAGCTGAAATGACGCCAAATAAATGGATAAGTTGTCTGTTTAGTTCTGTTGGTTTAAGGACACAGCCTCCAGTCATAAATCAGGACTTGCAGGAAAGTGGATGAAATATAATTTGTTGGATGTTACCATATGAAACTCAGGCTTTAATAAGCCAACTATAGAGATGATGTATTACTGGAGGTTGAGAATGTTGATGTTACCCAAACTTGTTGTAATTGCTCCTTGTACCTGGGTGGTCCCTTTGAGAATAGACTGCACGGTTTGTGCATGTGTGTGTGTCTGAATGTGCTCGTATTGGTGGGTGTAGAAGTGGTGTTGGTCTTTCACAATTGATAGCTTCCTATGTGGACAGATATAGTAACAGCAAAAACAGCGCAGCTGTCTCGTAGTATAAAGTTTGAGCAGTTAACCCCTGCAGCGCTGAAGCGATTGATGGAAGCCTCTTACAATGAGGCCCTTATCCTGTGCAGGAAGTAGCTGATGATTGTGAGAACCTGGGATGGAAAGTGACAATACATCAAGTCATTAGTTATTGGGCTGTGATGGCCTTTTATTTCTTAAGATGGGTTTGGCATGATATAGTGATTTAAGTTATTAGCTCAGATTATTGTTGGACAGTCATTAGTCACCTTTTCTGAGTAATTTAGTATCACTATGATCAAAGGGTCAAAGGGAAAATATATATATATGTATCACTTTTTCTCGACTGCATCACTAATCAATAGCGTGATGGAAAACATGAATCAAGAGTGATTATGTAGAGATGTAAACATTTTTTTTAAACAAAACTTAATGAGAATAGGCCTCTATTTATTTGAATTAAATTATCTCAAATGTCAATGTAAACATGCTGCAAAAGATACTGTATGTAGTTATAAGGTCAGATGCTGCATTGGTATTTTTCATTCAGAGACATTTGATTGAAAAAAACAAATATCTATCATTAAAGAACTTATTAACCTTTTCTTAGGTGCTCTGTAATACAACTTACTGCTGAACATAGGACAACCAGATTAATGTGCAACTTCATATTGAGAGCCTGAAACCGATATTTCTTCCCCCTCTGGTCTTCGAGGAGCGCCACTTGTCCTTGAAGCTTTGTGAAGTGTGATTTGTAAATGAGATAGGCGAGTATTACAGACCCTTGGTATTTCTCTTGGCGCCCTGCGATCAATTAAAGTGCGACAATAATAAATGTATACATTTAGAGGGATTTCGCTGCCGTGACAAATGATTTTACCCTTGAGCTATTGACATTGTCTAGGAATAAGCTGTGTCCGTCCCTGTTGTGTATTCTGTCTGAGGGTCCCTTCCTCTGCTCGGGGAGTCCGCAGACATGGCAGACGCATATTCATCATTAACATCTGAGCGTGGACAGGCAAAAGCGCACACACAAACACACAAATACATGTAAATGCATTTCTCCATTCATGCTAGCATCCTCTGCTTAACAGGCATGAGATGAGGTCTCAGGGTTATTGTCTGTCTCTCAGCTCACAGGTCAAAAGAGAAGTTAGATATAATCATTGTTCCAACTTATAATGGGATTGAGAAAGAAATATTTGTGTGGTTTTGTAGCTCGCTGATACCATCTTCAGATGGAGGTAATTGGATCCCCTGTAGTCAACTGAATGATGATTGTGAGCTCTCTTATTAAGTGAGATGAGAAAAGTGGAGGCTCAGGAGTAGTTGCATTCTTTCGTCTTGTTGCTGACACTTTCTTTGTTCGTTAATTTCTCAACTCCCTTTAAAATATTTGTTTTATACGTCTTTCTCCGTGGAATGCCGATTTACTCCCGAGCACCCCATCTCACCCACTTTTCATACCTCTTTTTGTATCTGACATGAAAATTGGAAAATATATCTTCTAATCCCCTTTTGATTTTATTCATGGCTTTGATATGTTACCTAGTTCATATGATTGATTGGTTGAGGGGGTGATGGAATCGTAGTAATAGAAGTCATTAAGCTGGTGGGGATCTAATATTACCAATCTGCTGGCCCCTGAAAGATCCATCAATAGGTGAGATATTTTCTCGCGGAGAAGGAAGGGAGGCGACACATTTAACATATTTCAATAACGTAATTTTCATGTGGGGCAGGTCAGGCTGCGAGTACAAAGGGCAATAGCGTTGGAGTGTGTGAGTTGAATCGGGGTGTATGCTAAGCAAATCAATAAAACATTAAATGCAGCATGCAGGGAGCAGCCCATTTGGTACCTGTCTGCCAAGGGCAATGGTCTAGCCACTCAGAAAAGAGAGAAGGATTGGAGTTGCTGGGCTTGAGGAATGCGCTTGCACCAACATAATTGGAAGGTAGTTGCCTTATGACTGCAAATTGGGTTTTTGCGCTTCATCAATAGGCATTTTGACAAGCGGCGTCCATCACGGCGCATCTCACTCTTGCCACGCCATGCAGAGAAAGAAGTATCTCAATAATTACATTAAATGCCTCCCCCTCACCCACCCCCAGCAACCTTCCTTATTGTTGGACAAGAAAAGCAATATGGTATAATTAGGTTTGATTGGGTCGGTGGTGGTGGTTGAAGGACGGATTAGATACATTTCCTTTGAGATTTGCAGATGAACGATGTTGCCATGGCGACGCGCATCTGTATCCACTAGTGCGTAAAGCATAAAGCAAGGCGCGTGGGGCAACTTGTAACATCTGTTAACTGGGAGTGTGCCAGGTGCATTGACACTGACCTGCTGTGCTGGATGAACCCATGCAGATTTGCAGCAGTTATAGATGCACTGCTGGAAAGATTGTGATCTGCGTTTCACCTTTGGGTAGCTGGGTAAAAAGGTTTATGTTTGTTGAGTTTTACCTTTTTCTCTGGCAGGCTGATGAGTGAGATGGAGTGCCAGTTAATGAAAAATTTTCGGACTGAAAATTTAGCAGCAGTAAGTTAATTATCAGCTAGGAAAAGAAACGGTCTCTTAGTTTCTTAATATCTCAGTCTAGTAAACAAATTGTACTGGTTATATTAGGCATTGATTATGCCATTGATAGTAGCGTTCATCAGTTCATATCAGCGATTTTCACACACTTATGCAAACTAAATTGTTGAATTGTTACTGCATAAACTTGTGGAAATAATACCCTTGAAGCTATTCCTAGAATTACTAGCAAATAAGATTTTGTACTGAATTATCTTCAACCCATACAAATACGGTTTTTCAAGTATTTTCAAACTTTGCAAACGCTTCGGACTGGAGAATCTCCTTCTGCAATGTTTCATGTGTAAAAGGCTAATTAGAATTGTTGGGACACTCTCAGGAGTTAATGTGTGAAAAGGGCTTTAGTCAAAAGTGAACAAAACAAATGTTGAAAAAAGTATGCCGATATAAATCTGTAATCCAAATTTGATGCCTGTGACCATATTGTCATGTGTTAATGTTCCAAGAAAAAGGAATTGCTTTTGACTAATGACGTCTACTGAGCAGTGTTGAAGTATTTGGATACAAACCTACCTCTGAAATATAATCCACGTTCAATCCAAACTGGCAAAATTGGATTTTGGTGCCTTAGCTCCCTGTATATGTGTCTCTTGTAGTTAAAGGGTGTATTAATTGTATTACTTTAGAGAGCGTGAACAGTAAGATGTCAATTCTTAAAGTGCTGTTTACAGTCAGCAGTACTAAACATCGAAGTGAAGTGTCATAATCATGTTGCAACACATCTTGACAGGATCAGTCACCAAGACACAAACCCAGTCAACAGTTCAAACAGTTCCTTCAAACACAGTGGACCAGAATGCATTGCAATCCGCACTGTACATTTATGTACGAGTGACAGCACTTTGTTAATGACGGGAAAAACTGTGGCTCCACTATCATCATCATTATTGCTGCTGCCTGCACCCACACATGAAGCCCACAGCTGAATGCAACATGTTAACACAGCAGGGTGAGGAAAAGTCATCAAAGTAAATTATAATACATCGACATGTAAACCGTCGCACTGAACACCACAGAATGACATGTCGCTGTGACAGAGCATCAGAGCGTGCAGTTTACAGCTGGAGCTGATACACTGTACACTTTTGTGGCCACGTAACAGTTATGATGTCAGGTATCAGCAAAAAAAAATGAACATGGTGTTAAAGTTAAGAGCTTACGGAATAAATGTTCACACATTAAAGGTCAAGAAATCAGCTTGCACTACAGCTCCTCTGCAAAGTGACGGACAGGGATGAGCATTAGCACGTGGGATTGTTTCACAGTGGGGGTGAAGGTTTATGATACCACTGCTTCCAGCAAGATGTGTGATGGATGTGTCACTTGATGTTACACAATATTCTGAAAGGAGGAGAAAAAAAACATGAGAACCAGTCAGTCCTTACTTTTAAGCCCGGCGTTATCCACACATTGTCTGGAGCGCCTTGACCCCACTCGTCTTTGTGTCTGCTTCTTACAAACACAGTGCCGGTCAAATAAAACAACAGGAAGTGTATGACAGAACGGCTCTGTTTGCTGTCCGGTTTGATGTGTCATCACATTCGGTTTATGGATGTTTCCAGCCCTTGTTTTTGTTTTGAAATTGTGTAAACTTTTTTTGCGAGAGATGTACACAGATAAGCGAGTGTTTGGATTGCTGTTTAGTCATCCCAGCATCTGTTATTGCATTTATCATGACAGGAAATAAAACTGAAAATGTCATTTTCATGAAGGGGCCGTAGCCGGGGGAGGAATACTGGAGATGGGAGTGTGTGATGCGAGTATATGTGATGTTGTCTGATTGAGTGCTGTGATATAAATCCCTTCTAAACAGAACCTTGTTTGTTAAACAAAAGAACTTCCTATCCTGTCATGCATCACTGCTGCTCAGGTTTCATAAAATCAACCTTGTGTTGCCATGTGTGATTTACCCCTGCAGGAATCGCCTGAAATAAAGGTAAAAACAATTATCCTGCTATTTTGGAGGCATATTTCTTTAAAATTGGACAGTCTGGGGATCTGTAATAAACCTAAGTGCTGGAATGAAGAAAAAGCTCCTTTTAAAGGCGTCCACCTTGGGGAGCCCGCCACTGGAAATCCTCTGGCTCTTTTTAATACATCAAAGCAGCAAATTAATCCTGAATACAACACATGTACAGGCAGGTAAATGAAGACAAAGCCACAGTGGACCTGGGCTACATGCCTCTTATTACAGACCTTTGATAAACTCCACCTCGAGCCTTACAAATGGCTTATTGTGAGGTGTGGGGGAAACTTATTCTTAATAAGGCTGTCACTTTACAAGGGAAGTGTAACGGAGAGAGTTAAGGACATAGAGACAGTCTCTGTACCAACTGGTGGAAGTCATACAGTACTACTTTATCTCCCAAAACTCAATAATAATAGACTTTTTACACATTTTGAAAGGAAGAACGTCTCTTTTTCGAAATGACAGATTACACTGAATTTGCTACAGCTGCAAGAAAATACAGAGGTCATCAACTGTGCCTTAAAATAATGAGCTCTGACCATTTTATGTTTAGCATTTCAAATAATATTTATTTCTATATTCATTATTTATATTTGTTTCTGGCTGTGACTAAGCCTTTGCTCATTGTCGTGACAAAGAAAGGCGGAACACAAAGTGTTGTGGAAGATTAGGGTTCAGAGCAGTGAGTCAGGATTTGGCTGACGTGAAGCTGCTCGGACATCAGAACGGCTCCTAATTGCAGTTATTATGGTTCCGTTTTAATTGTCGCATGATGTGAGATCACCCGTTAGTTCTCTAATAAAGGATAAGCCAATCGCATTTCACACTACAGAAAACATCCAACAGATTTGAAAATCGTTATCTATCTGACAGCTTAACACTGAATAAAAGATATGCACCCATTACTTTAAGTCAGTGAAATAAAAAAGACTTTAAAGGCATTAAAGAGTAGTAAATGTATACTTTCTGTATAAGCCAGTAAAAACAGTGTAGATGTATATTTCTTATTGTTGACAGGATGTCACCTCATGTCAACTTTCCTCTTAAGCCTCAAAAGGTTTATAAATCCATAAAAAATTTCACATTTACACATTTACAGGGTAATGTGTATATATATATATAGATATATATATATATCACCACTGTGCCACTTTGAGATAGTTTACATCATTAGCTCAATCACATAAGCAGTGTAACGACTGCCTTCATTTTGGTTTCTTATTATTTGTACCTATCTGGTCCTCCGAAAAGTGAGACCCGAACCCAGTTAGGCTGATTCAGGAAAGGCTGTCTCACTAATAAGAACAACTGATCTGACAACAGCAATAGACCAATAGGAAATTGCATGACAACCCAACAAGAAACATACATGACTTATACTGGCAGATTGTAGTGTTTTATTGTCAGCACGTCTGACAAAGGTATAAACACTTATAATCTAGAACCTCTCTGCAGAGAAGCCTTTCTACACACTGTGAGGTTTGTTTCCCCATTGAAATTGTTTTCCTCACATTATTTGGGATCTGAAGATCCCCAGGCTCCTGCTCTGACTTTAAATATGACCTCCTCTGAGCAGGGATCGTCACTGATCCCTGCTCAGCTACACTGCCACCCACGCCCTGCTGCCGGAAACTTGTGTCCACCACCCCAGCCTCCACCTTTTAGTGCTGAGTCCAAACACGGTCGTGGTAAATGGTATTCATCTTGAACAAATGTATCTTGCCTGTTACGCCCACTGGGGGGGTTTTGCAAATGTTCTCTGTTTTATTTTAGCATTTTGCTTGGCTAACCCAGGGAACATCCAAATAATTGAGCCAATCCGCGCCAAGCATAACCGTATTCCCATTTCTGCAAGTGATAATATGAAGATATTTGCACTTTTTGCAGGATTATGCAAGAAAATCTCAATGGATTACTGCAAACTTGTTGGAAGGATGTGGTATTGGTCACGAAAGAACCCCTTAAGTTTGGTTGAGGGTCTGGATAAGAATGGAAATCCTTTCTTCAATATTGTGAAATTGAGTTTTGCAACACCCTTGTCAAAAAAACATGTTGAGTGGGACTGACCATTCTGAGTGTGTATGGTGTCAAAGAGAAGATGTATAATCCTCAGTTCTTGCATGTAGTATTTCAGAGTGTCTTTCCGTGTGACTGTTGACACAGCTGTGTGAGTGAGGCGACATATTTTATTCCCTGCAGGGCTGCGAGACAGTATAATCCCCCAGAGATGACTTCCTTTTGATAGTGCGCTCTGAAAGCTTCCTGTCACTTAGTGGAGTTTGACGGCATCATCGCAGCCTCCATTGATCTGTTTGCTTGACTCTGCATTATTGAGATGACAATTGTGTGTGTGGCTGTGCACCGAGTGTGTCCCAACTGTAATGCACGCCTCAGATCCATTATAACCCGATTAGATTCCCCCTCTCCTGGAAGCACCGCTCTGTGACAGAGAGCATAATCTTTAATGGAATTTGTGTGAAATTAAATTATATGAGCATCAATAAACATAACATAATTCAGAAGAGTAAATGGGCTTAATTTATTGGATGGGCAGGCGTAATGGCACCGGTGTGTATGGAATGAAGATGTCAGGGGGGACAGGTTTGAAGCAGCGGGGTAAACAGGGTTGACAAATACATCATCAGTGCGCACACATGCATATGTATGATGTGCGAGTGCACGCGTTTGTGACACTTTAAGTGAGAGAGATAAATGTTAACGATGAGGCAAAGCAGGGCCTTCACTGTTCTTACTGTTTTGTGTGAGAGCATGTGTGTGTGTGTGTGTGTGTGTTTGTGCGTGTGTGTGTTCAATATTCTGAGGCAGGAATTTGGAACAGCAGGACACTGGCAGATTCTTCATCCACATGAGTGGGTAAAGAAAGTTCAACCTTTTATTAGAGAGGACTGTAATTTAATGGGCAGGGTGCACACATGGGCCGAGAGAGCCAAGTGAGAGATGGAGACGGAGGGAGGCGAGGGAGAGAGAGAGAGAGAGAGAGAGAGGGTGAGGGAGAGAGGGAGACAAAGATTGGACTGAGAGACAGATGAAAAGATAGCAAGAAAGCGGTGGAGAGATGGAGAGGGAGTCCGATGGGAAAGGGGGGAGGCAAAGGTTGATAACGCTGTGGGTGAAAACACATTGAGGGATGGAGTGGGAAAGAAGGGCTTGGACTTTGTGTGCGTGTGTGTGTGTGTGCGTGTGCGTGTGCGTGTGAGTGTGTGTGTGTGAGTGTGAGTGTGTGTGCGTATGCGAGTGCTTTGAAAGGTTGATTTGATGGAGTGGCTCTGCAGCTGTAACAGTGTTTGATTGCCCGGGTGGGAATCGTGTGAGGTTGTCATTTTGCTTCCTAACCTTTTTTCGGGGGGGGAGATTTTCTTTTTTTGGGGCGGGAGGTTAATAATCAAAAATGATCTGCTTCACTAGAGCAGATAAATAGTGTCAAACACAGCTGGGACAGAGAGGGGCTGACTGGCCACCACAGAGCTAAATTGATGGTTGTAGCAGCAGAGGAGATGGGGGGGGAAAGCCCCCTCGCCCTACTGTATGACATGAATAGACTTCTAGGTGTCGTTTTTTTCCTCGTCTTCTTTTTTCTGCCCTGTCGTTTCCGTGACGAGCCGCAGTCAGAAGCCAAGAGGCGCAGATGTAAAGAGTGTGTCGCCCGGGACGTGGGGAGCACAGTGCAGCTGAACCGACGCAGCGCCGTTACAACAGCCTTTCAATTTACAATCTAAAAGGTTGACGTTTGTATTCATTACTTCTTTCAGTAAGGTTGTATCTGGTTCAGAAATGTTTCGCCACGGTGTTGACCCTCTGTCAGGGATTATGTCATAGTCAGACACACTTATGAACGCACACATGCACACACACACACGTGCTGTTGAAGACATATGTCACTGTCACATTTTTCCTCCTCCTCCCAGAAGGCCTGACTGTTTTTGAAAGATATACTGTCCGCAAAGGCTCTTCTTCTTTATCCCATAAATCTGTTTGTGTGGCGGATAAAAGGAGATGGACTGAGAGGAAGAGAAAAGCAACTCAGTTTACTTTATCATCTTTCAGCCTCCCACCTCCCCCACTCCACACACACACACACACACACACACACACAGAGCCCTGCCATTGCTCCAGCACCAGATTTGTGGCCATAATCGAGGATAACTTACAGTATAATCTTGTTTGTTCCTTTCTTAAATGGAGCGATAACATCTCTCCGGATCATGAGTGGAACGGCGGTGGGGAGAGTAGAGGAAGAAAGAGGAGGAGGAGGGAGGTGGGACTGTAGCAACGGGGGAGGTGGGAAAGGATAGAGAGGCTGTTGCACCTCTTTTCTTTATGTGGAAATCCTATAGCTGTGGCATTTATGACCAGATGCCTGCTTGCTCCCACTCCAGGATTTACTAACCCCCTCACACACACACAAACACACATGCACTCAACTGGCAATGTAGGCGCAGCGTTATCTTGAGAAAGGACAGTAATAAATATCTGCAATATAAGAGGTCAGCAAAGGTCGATTGGCGAGGAAGATCTCCTGTCATAATTTGTTTAAGGACCTGCACTCGAGAGCTGCTTGGGGGATTGTCAATGTTGTCAGTGTGTGTGTGTGTGTGTGTGTGTGCGTGTGTGTTGGGGGTTTAATTGCAAACGGTTCATTATTCAGGGAAGTAAAATGGGCTTTTGTTTAGATCAGTCTCAGTGGAAAGAGCTCCAAAGGAAACTGCTGTATGAAGTGGGTTAAAAAACAAAAAACCTTACTGATGATCGGTGACATTAATCTTATTAAATTCAGTTAGAATCCATAATATCTGCACAAATTCTGTATAATAATCGGTTTAGTCAAATTGGTGTATTGGTTTATTTAAGTATGATCAGTATTATTCAATATTTAGTAAACTACTAATATCAGCTGATAACAGTAGTATACCAGAAGGCTCACAGACACATTAAATGATGATTGTCAAACAGCGATATGCAGCTTTTTCATTAAATAATATCTTAAATAAAATAATTAATGAAAAAGCGGTTTCTGGATAAGAAAATCCAGAAACCGATATGATGTTATTAATGTACACATGAGTATATATCGACTCCCCACCCTTCCATACATATTTCAATATACAGTACAAATACATATTTACATATCACTGCATTTCAGATTATGAATTTGTATTAAATTCTTCTCCTTCTCTTTACTTATCTAAAAAATATCAAAAAGCAGAAACTATGGTCTTTGTGTTTGGTCATGAACAGGTGATGTTTTGGACAGACGTAAAAAATCTCGGAAAATTTAAAATTATGTGATTCAAACCAATTGGAGCTTTCTGTCTTGTTCTGTCTTTCCTTTATGATATTTATGTAGTTTAACTGATATTAAATTTTAATAATCAATCTAAATGTTTGTTTTCAATAGGCTGAAACTGCGTAACTTAGAACGCAATGTCACGACAGAGTGTGATGCTGATGTGCAGAAGTCAAAATGTCTTATGCCTGTTGTTTGTGCCTGGGAGAGGGACAGAGGACGGCTCTGAGCTGCAGATCCCTCATCAGCAGAGCTAAAGATAATGTACGCCTTGTTAATTATTTAAAAGGCGAATCAGGCTCACAAGCTCTGGCGATAAAGCCGATCAGAGATGAGGGGTTGTTTGTGAAAAAGAAACCTGATAAAGGAGATCCCGGCCTTGCGTCTGCCAGCTCGCAGACCTTCCCAGCCAGACCATCCCCATGTTCGGGTGTGCCTGATGGATGGGCCTGCATTGCCTAATGCCCACCCACCAACAAACACCCACCCACCCACCCCTGTCCTCACTGCACCTTCCTCAACCTGCCCCCCCAACCCCCTCCTTCCAGCTTGGACAGATGATACAAGTGTATATTTATTTATTTCCTTTAATACTCTTCTTTATCTCCTTCATTGTTAGTAGGCCTGTGAGATTGATCAATATTTAATTTTCTGAGAGAAGGAGTGCGGGGGAATCGGGGCTGCAGTGACACTCAGGAAATCTTCCTCCGCACACTGGCTTCATTCTTTCATCCTCTCCTCCTTTCCTCATCCTCCCTTCATCTCATGTCTCATCCCATTCCTCCATCTGTCCACATCTTCCCCCAACACCTTCTTCCTGTTACTCTGTTATTAACCATTGTTTCTCCATGCTGAACAAACAGGCCCGATCTTCCCCTCCTGATAATAAAAAAGGCTGAAGTTAAGCTGTAATGTAATGAAGGATCATAAAGGGAGTTGCTGTGCCCTCTTGCAGAAGGGCCTTGCTCCGAACATTGCCCTTTGGTGACCTTTGACCCCATATAGTCATTGCCCAGCGCTTGACTATGCCCTTTAATGACTGAGCAGTCTAATCAATGGATCATTTTTCACTTTGAGGACTGGGATGTCAGGGCTTAATGCAACAAGCAGAGCAGAAGCGCACAACGTTAAAAAAAGGCAGAAATAAATGTAAGACTGTGTATTGTCATTGTGTGTTTTTCCCTCTGTACATGGTGGCAGCCGGAGAAGATGCTGACACTCGCTGTGTTTTGAAAATGAAAAATTGCCGGCCTGGCCCTGCCAATAAAGCAATGAGACTACTGCTTAGTCAGGTTCAACTAATCATGTCTTTTTGTCAATGTATTTGAAACGAGCGAATTGTCGTCAATGACATAAGCCATCATTGTCGTGACCCCGAGAGCCCTCTTTAATTAAACCATAGATTTGATTTAAGGCCTTTGCTTTGGTCTTTTCTTCACTTTGTTTCCTTCTTGACGTATAGAAGTTACACGCTGGAAAGATTTGAGAAAACAAAATCTAACTTTTTAGTTGAATCGCTTTTAAATGTGTTTTGATGTAAATCAGCTCTAAGTCTACTTTAGGCATCAAAGGGGTGAACACATGTTGTGGAAAAGAAGAGTATTTTTTCCTTTCTAATGCCATTTTACAGAGGAATGTTAAATGGCGCTCAGTGGATTGAACACATTTTCGCAGTTACTTTAAAGAAAAAGACGAAGCATCCTCTTTTCTGCTTTCTGCATTATCAGTGCTTCAGTACAGTAGATGATCATGAAAGGGAGCTGATAGTTTTGACTGGAGGCCATTGAGACTCACTCTAAATAGAGGGCAGTGCCACCGCAGCTCTCATTATACCCCCCTCCTCTCCTTCTGCCCCTCTTGGTAATCGCCACCAGAAGGGTGCAGGAATTTTCTCCGCACATGCTGGTGGTTTCTGGCTCGTTTCAACCTCTGCTTCCCAATTGCGAGGAATTCAAATTTTCATACACACATCACGGAGAAATTGCTCTCGCAAAGTTGTTCCTGTCTCAGAATGTCTGGCTTGCTTTGAAACATCCACTCTAAAGACTTTGAAAGCGAGTGATAAACTGTTATCTGGAGAGTAACCACAACAAAATAAGCGAGAGCTGCTCTTTTATAAGTCTCTCACTCTCACTCTCTGAAGTGGCAGCAGCCAGTTTTAGCTCTGTCTATCTGTGATCCACAAAGCTGACTGATAGTGTTGTGCAGCATGGGGTCTCAGGGGCTTCGGGCCAGGTGTTGGTGTTAATGCTGTAACCCTCACAACACCTGTTAGGGGCAACTTCAGCATCCACTCGTCTTGTCTGCTTGGCCTGCTTAACCAACCGGACTCACTCTCACTGAGAAATGTGGTCATCCAGGAATTATTACATAGGAAGCCGGTATAAAACAGTTTTTATTGAATCTATATATTATATAGATTCATTAAAATGATTATATATATATATATATATATATTATCAGCGATATTGTGTTATAATCTCTATCATAATCTTAAATGTCCAATTTTTGTTGGTTTCTGTTGTCTCTGTTAGAAATAAAGACATGGTATCATCATGATGACGTTGTGAGCAGCAATGTTCAGCAAGACATGTGTTATGCTGCCAGACTCTTAGCAAAGATCCAGAATAACAACTTGAGCCTTTCATTGGTTAAAGAAATCACTTTCAGCGGACATTTTGGATCAGACTGTTGCAGTTGCCCCATCGTATATGGCCACTGTTGCAATTCCAAAACTTTTTGTCAGAAATTTTCACTTACACACCCACGTCTATAAAACATAAGGCCCAGATAGAAAAATATCGCAGTTCCCCTGTAACAGAAGGCCATGCTTTCCTCCTCAGGACACTTTGCCCGGCATTGATATGAAAAGAATATGAACTTCAATGGTGGACCAATATGAGGTTTAAAGAAACAATTTGTTTCTGCAACTATAAGGTACTAGAAAGGAATCGTTAGGGTTATGGTTAAAAAGTAAATGATTAAGGTTAAGGAAAAAAAGTATGTTGCATATGTGATAAAAACAAACGACCATCTTTTCCAACCATCAACCCTAAATGTGTTCAGAAGCAATGTGAAGCAAGTGAAACAACTTGGTGGTAAAATGTACACTAGGAATAAAACAACTTCTCCATAAAGGTATATTGTGATGAGGAAAATTTAGATAAAGTAGAGGTAAAAAACCCGGACCTGCAGTTCTTGCTGGAACACAAAAATACAAATGGTTTGTGCTTACATTGCAATGCAAATAAATAGAAGTTGCAACAACAGTCAATGCTGCTCAAATAACGCCACGCAGAATATTAGCTTTGCGATGTTGTTATAAAACCATGCTGCTGTCATCTTGCTATTGTGAGTAGGCAGTTATTATCCCTGTCAGAAAAACATGCACCCATGTCATTGTTTCTAGTGAGGGCAAATAAGCTTTGTCTCCCTTTGCTGTATTTTCTGAAGTGCTCTTTAGCATGTGTCACAATTGTCATACCTCCTATTGATTGGTTGCCGAATGTCAACTAGGCAGGTCTTACCATATGAGCCTGTCAGAGAACAAACATCTGCAACAGACTTAAAAGAGAGAAGGAAGACAATAGAATTTTCTTTAGTTTCTGACTGTGTTTGTACCGTTAACCTAAATTAACTGAAACCAACACAAGATGGTGAGATGTCAAGAGGTTACCACCTGCTGCACCAATCGTTGTAGCTCAGGTAAGTAAACACTGCAGGAGATGAGTGACGTCTGCATCCTTTCTCCGATGTTGGCGACCACAACACACCTTTTCCAAGTCATCCACCTGGGCACCTCCCTCATTAGATCCTACAACGAGAGGTGGTGGAAAATAATCCTACTGTTGACCTCACCACGAGAGGGGGAGGGGCAAGAGTAATGCTGAATGAAAGAAATGTAACTCAGCTTGAAGACATGGCAGACTCAGAAGCGAACAGATCGAGGGAGGAGAATTTCCCTACTGGAAAGAACACATTTAATCATATTCCTTCCTTGACAACTTGCCCTTTGTCTCTCTCCTCTCAGGTGTCATTATGTAACCCTCGGCAACCACTACAGACAGCTTTACAAGATGTTATGACCTCTTAAACAGTGGCACATTAAAGTATTCCTCTCCAGCTCAGTGGTCCACAGAGGCCAAGTTCTTGCCAGGGATTATCAAAGTTAACAGGATTTTAATGGGCCCAGGGAGACTGGTAAAGACCCTATCCCGGGCCAGGTAGCGCTGTTGGCCTGCTACCCCTCGCGCTCCCGAATGCAGTCAGGCTGCACATCCGAGCACCAGCTAAATAATAAACAGATGGCCACTGGCAAACAGAGCCGGCCCCAGTTCAAACTACAAAGGGACCCCGAAATGAAATGATAGGGTATTAAAGGGGAGATACAATTTGCAGGTCAAAATGTAATGGTAACCCTTCCTGGTGCAAATTGAAAATTAACCTTTGGTGGTACTGAATTATTCACAGCTGATGTTGTACATGCATGGATGCCTTTTTGGCCACTGCAGAAAAAGCTGTAGGGGGGAAAAGGGGGTAAAATCGATGTTGATGAAGTCAGATCATATTTATAACTCTGGGGGGTTTCCCTCATTTGTCTCCCCTCTTCAAGACCTACTGCAGCCAAGAAAATCAGGAGGGAGACGTACCAAGGGAGCAGAGCCTGTGGTGCTGTTGAGTTGTTCTCACATGTTTTATTTCCATCGCACATCCTTTTCCCAAAAAGTCTGTTTTATGCCCCGATGAGCACAAACCAAGCGTGACTAACCGAGAGCTTGTTTGCAAAAACAAAATACCACTCATTTTTCATAGAAATACAAAAAACAAATGAGTCAAGGTCCAGCGTTTTTTTTTCCTTCCTGGATTAATGCATTTATACAAATAGGCTGGCCTCTATTCCCTGTGCCTGCAGGGGCAATAATCCATGCCCTAAACCCCCTTTGCAAGAAAAGGCTTATGATGCTAACCTTGTCATATCCAACTGCTGTCAGCAAAAATGGTCACTGTACCGGGCCAAGCTGGTAAAGTGGCCTATTCATTATCCTAATCTCATTAGTTAAGATCTGTTAAGTAGAGACTGGTTTTAATGCATGCTTTTCCCTTTTAATTATTGACCATAAATACATTGGAGTGCATTAGGGTCCTAGGGCGAAGAGCAGAGCTGCTCCTAATAGATTAGGGGACAAGCACATTATCTAAATGTACATATCGAACTAATCATGCATCAGACCTAGCCATGCGAGCATTGTGACATCAATTGCAGTTTGACTCTTGACCCTGGCTGTGGCCTCTCTCAGGTCCGGTCTCCTAAAGGTCTGAGGCTGACCGCGACGCAGAGCGAGGAGGAAACACTGACGTCATGATTGCAGCAAAGCTCGAGAGCCTGTAGCCCTGCGCTCTCTTTCCCATAATGATCGAGACTGAGGTGTTATTTCTGAATGCTAACAGATTATTTCTAAATTGCTCCACTGTTAATCATGTTACAGATTAAATCATTTGGGGATTAGCTTTGAATACATGAATAAGTGCTGCACTGTGCTGCATGTCGGCCTGCACGATGCTGCGCTCATGCTGAGGAGTTACAGGAGAGAAGAAAGATGCAGGAGGTCTCGCTCGATTCACTCTCCTCTCTGCTGCTTCTCTTCTTTTTGTCACTTTTGCTTTCAATCTGTTTTACGCAAGCACTTTTCCCCCCCTCTCTCCTTCTGCCGCACACACACAGACCCGCAGTCATTCTCTCAGTGATGAGGGTGAAGAGCACCATTCTCCACACAGAGGGGCTCTTTTTTTACAGTTGTGAGAGGCTATTGTGTAAAACAAGAGCGAGGACACGCTCAGTAGAAGTATCATCCCAGCTGAGGACCATCCTAGTTTGCTTGTGTGGGCATGCATATGTTCTTTATAGTTAATTCTCTATCTGTGAACACATGGAGTATCCCTACTGTATTTAAATGTTACAGGTCCCTTAATTATAGGACTATTAGTAGATTCAAAAACTACTTTTGCTCTAGTTAGGTCTGATGTATGATTTACATATGACATCATTCTATATTATTATAGTTTTTTAATTTCAAATAAGGACTTTGCAATAGTGCATCTTGCTTGACCAAAATGACCTGCGTTTAAATCATAGCAGCGTTTAAAAACTCGGAGGCGACTTCAGGTTCTGATCTCAGACCTTTTGACCTCACAGGAGATAATTCAATAAAACCTGCTGAGTACAGGTTACTCAGTTGAAACGCTGTTCCCTGTCCTGACTATTCTTCTTCACCTAGGATGTGTTCAGTGGTAAACAAACTGAAAAACATCGGTTCAATCCACTGCAGGTAAAATGTGTATATTCAGGTGTCTGTTTACTGCACTATTATTAAGTCAGAGTTGAGTTGATATGCGTAAATGTGTTATAAGCTTTGCAGCTCAGGTGATGTTCTGAGGTTGTGTTCATTCTGGTGTCAGTGCCGCACAAGGCTACAGAGAACAATCTCCCCCTCACTCTTCATCCACTGACACAGACACACAACAAGGACCATTGTGTTGTCCAGGACATATAGGCATACAGTGAGTTTGAGTCTGAATAAGAGCCTCACTGTTACTTATGATTGGTTCTTGCCTATTCACCAGTGTAGTAGTGGTAGTAGTGTAGCATATATGTAACTCCACCTGTGGTTTCCATATCTCTTCCCCTGTGTAAAGGTATCTCAAGAGGATGTTTCAACTTGTACAGATTGTTAAGCACTATGAGAAAAACTTGGATTATTGAATATGGGCTAAATAAATCAAATTTGACCTGATATGATTTGATTTGTGGATTTGGTTTCCCTGTGCTCTTGGTTCTGAACACTAGCATTTTATTGTATCCCATGTCTGTGGTGCATTTGTGATATTTGTTTTTTTAACGGCTCTGTTATTTAAAAATCATACAGAGTTTGTGTTGCAATATTTTTTCCAATGACCGTTCCCTTTAATACATCTAATCACTGTACAATGACAAGATGTCTGTATTTATGTGCATAACCTCCCCTCCCAGCCAATGCTTCATCATTATCAGGCCGCTCCATACATTATGGTTTAATTCAACCGAGGCATTTATTGCTCAGCTAACATGTATGGATGGATGTCTGGAGAGCAGCAGGTCATAACAGTCATATTGTATTGGCCATATTAGCGAGTCAATAAAAGCCCAGGGCAGGTTGATTTAATTACACTAGTAGCCTGATTACGCTGCTTGTCCCCGGAGTGAGTACACACTATATGTCATAATCATAACAATGGTGCGAATGATGAGCAGGTCAAAGTAATATCCCTTTGTGGTTTATCATTGCTAATCATTCTGGTAAATTATTGTGTGCTGATGTGTGTGTACACGATGCCCCTGCGGTGTTGATTTTATTGGGTTTTTGACAAATTGTGAAGCGAAAATGATAAATGGCTGCAGCATGTTCTGAATATTGGAGCAGAAAAAACATCCTCTTAATTTGTTTGTCTATGAAAAAGACCAATATAAGCAGAAAAATCTGCACATTTGTATCATGTGACTGTAAAACACAGACGTGTCTAAACGACACCCTGGAGCTCCTATATTCATGAAAGCATGATGGGAACAAAAGAAAACATGATTTGCTCACAGACTTAATGAACTATTCCAATCAAAGCAAACTTGACATTTAGTCGTTTTCTTAAAATAAGTAAATAAATAAATGAACAGGGTCAATGTTTGCCATGTCTTTGTTTTAAATTAAGGATCACACCCCAGACCTGGCACCTAAACACAACACAACGCAAAAAATAATTAATTTGGAAATGTTATTTAGTTGTCATTTACATATAAATGTGTTTGTATTGAAAACAAAGAAATAATACAAATATCCATGGTGATAAATGAAACCCTCAAGACTGTAATTTACAATTAAAATGTTTAATGTGCTGATTATATTCAAGAACAATTTCTTCTTGACCGTTCTTTGTTCCGGGGGGCGTTCGAGCCTCCATCGGTTTCAGTTGCCACTGAGATTATCATGGTTTACTTTTCACCATATGTGACTATATAACAAGACCTTTATGCCTGGCAGAGCTGTTAATGAAATATAATGGACATTACAACTGATTATTTAGACAGGAGAGCATCCTGTACCAATATGAATACTAAACAAATGGAGCCCCCAAAGAAATTAAAACACATTTTATTTTATTTTACTTTACAGTACTCAATTATTAGTTGTGTGAATAAGGCATCTTTTGAACCTGAGGCTCTCCATAAGTAACAATCTGAATCTTTTGCAAAGTCAGGACTCTTTCATAGTTTAATTTTACTTTTGATAGTTTCACTTACAATAATGCACATGTATGTCTTTGTACTTTTAGTTTTAGAAATGATCCGAGTGCCTCTTGCACCACTGATTGTTATTAGATCATGAAATAATAAAGACAACATAAAAAATGTAGGTACAGCTGAAAAGTACATCTCATGACATTTGTATGTAGGAATGTAAACATCTTAATTAAGCTCTGCTCATATTATTTCAGTTCTAATTGTTACATGATCTATAATACATGTAGATTCAAGTTCTATTCCCTGGGCTACATGTGATGGATCAACATCCCATTGCTGCTCACAGAGGCACCTGTGCCATGACATTTCCACATGGTGGCAGCAAAGCAGCAGACATGTGTGCAAACACTCAATGTCCCGTGTGGGTGTGTGCATTTTGGACGTGCTTGCACGCGTGCGTGTGTGTGTGTTGGTGTGTGTATGCCATCACACGTTTGACAGCGGTGATCTGACTCATGCTAATGAACGCTACGGCTGTCTCTGACACAGACTGACACCAGGACAAGAAAAAGACCCTCTTCTCTCTAACGCCTCCATCTCGGGGCCTTTAAATAGCCGCACATATCCTGCCGCATGTTTATTAGTCATGTATCAGACCAGCTGCTGATAGACACGGATGCTCATTACCAGTTAGTGTTGCTTCAGAAGAGACCAATCTGGGCCCTGTGAGGGTCGTCACTCAGGAGCAAACAGGCCTGATGGAGGCATGAGATGAACTTGAAAAGTAGTTGCTGCACATAACATTAAACCGAATGAAAAGGTAGCTTTCACAGGAAGAAAATGTCCCTGATCAGGTCAGTGTGCATGCAGCATAATGGGTAGATTGTGCTTACAGCTCAGAACGTTCCCGTGAGAGTTTTGACTAATAATAATGTCCCTATCCTTTCGTTTACCCTGCTCTCCAGGTATTTTCTCAGTGGGTCAGATTACCTTACATCTGCATAAGTACCACACATCTTTTTTTTTCTTTATTGAGATATCTGATATTTTGGCAAACGTGCATTGTGACAGACTCAGGCCTGAGAGGCAGACCTGCTTCGCTTCCACGCATGACATCACCGTGTCTGCCTTTAATTAAAAGACACAAAATGTCACTGCGGGGAAATATGAGCAAAATATTTGAATTTCAATCACTATCACATTTCCCTTATTTCACAGCGTGTGAGTCTGTGGAATGTGCCATTCTGCTGCATATCCAGCGGTGAGATCAGTCACAGAGCATTAACGGCCAGAGAGCCGAGCAGAAAGGAGAGAGCTGTGCAGCTAGTTCACCAACTGAAGAAGTACAGTGCAGTCAGTCTGTAAGAGCAGGTGCTTTTTATATAAGAGGCATCAGCGCGCAAAGGTGCCACTAGGGGCCTCTACTGTGTTTTCACTGGCCAGAGTAGAGTAAGAGGTACTGGTCGAACAAAGACGGGATTGTACAGTAAAAGAGTTCACCCGTGAAAAGTAAGATCTTCTCATATCAGTGGAATTCACTGAAGTGACATGTATTAATAACAGTTGTCTCCACCAGAAGCTTCAAGGCTCCGTAACTGACACTATCGCTGTAAATCTTTTATTATGCAACATCTATTGTACTTTGGCATGGACCATATGAAGTTATCACACAATACATTTCTAATACTCTTTCAAAATTGTACATATGCTATGTGATGCATTAAATAATATAAGAAAGTAAGCTCTATGAAAACAAGAGCAGAGGATTTATTTTATGCTATTTATTTGCTTATTTTGGGGATTTGGTTTGATTTCTCCAGTTTGAATACGTTACAATGGGAAGGTAAAGTAATGGTGCAATACATTAGTAGCCCAGAAGATGGCAGCAGGAACATATGTATTGAAAGCCTATATTTCTTGTGAAATAAGTTCACTGCAGATACCTACAGACATGACTTATGCTACTGCTTTAATGTAAAGACCAGTAAGCATTATCTCATCAACCATTTAAAAAAAAACTGATTGACAAACTTATTAGTCATATGAGGTTTGAGTCAGATATTAGCACTGTCAGTTATTTGCATGACCACGATATTGACAAACACAGTGGCCGCTCAGTTAAATATTTAATATGCAGCAACACCCAACAGTGATGAGACCATGATGCCGGATGTGTGAAAGCAAGTTACATTACATTACATTACATTTCATTTAGCTGACGCTTTTATCCAAAGCGACTTACAATAAGTGCATTCAACCCCAAGGGTACAGACCCGGGACAACAAGAATCAAGAAAGTACAATTTCTTCAAAATAAAGCAAAACTACAAAGTGCTATAAGTAAGTGCCATTTAAGTGCTACTAAAGTGTATTTTTTTTTATTCAAGGTATAGTCGGAAGAGGTGTGTTTTTAGTTTTCGGCGGAAGATGTGTAAACTTTCTGATGTCCGGATGTCAATGGGGAGCTCATTCCACCATCTAGGCGCCAGGACAGAAAACAGTCGGGATTTTGATGAGTGTTTAGCTCGCAGTGAGGGCGCAACAAGCTGATTGGCCGAAGCAGAGCAGAGTGAACGTGCTGGGCTGTAACGTTTGACCATGTCCTGGATGTAGACTGGACCTGATCCGTTCACAGCATGGTACGCAAGTACAAGTGTTTTGAACCGGATGCGAGCAGCCACTGGTAGCCAGTGGAGGGAGCGGAGAAGCGGAGTAGTGTGAGTGAATTTCGGTTGGTTAAAAACCAGTCGTGCTGCTGCATTCTGGATGAGCTGCAAAGGTCGGATGGCAGTAGCAGGTAGACCTGCCAGGAGGGAGTTACAGTAATCTAGGCGTGAGATGACAAGAGCCTGGACCAGAACCTGCACAGCCTTCTGAGTGAGAAGGGGGCGTATTCTCCTGATGTTGTACAGCATGAATCTACAGGACCGTGTTGTTGCAGTAATGTTGGCAGTAAGGGAGAGTTGGCTATCTAGTGTCACACCCAGGTTCCTAGCAGTCTGAGTGGGGGTTAATACGGAGTTATCAAAGTTAATAGTCAGGTCGTGGATGGGAGAGTCTTTCCCTGGAAGAAAAAGTTCATTCTTCAAATGAAAACTATGGGCTCCGAAATATTCAATAGAATGAAATAGTCTTATCATAGGATTTTCAAACCGTGATGAAGTGACATACACCAGTCTAAGATTCTGCCATAGCCCAAGATAAAGTTTCATGCAGCAAACCGTTCACCATCACATGCACAACTGTTTTTAAAGCTGCAGTGGGTGAGAAATACCCAGAGAAGTGTCAAAAGTGAAGTTGTTTCCAGATGTGAGATTGAGGCAAGGAGCTTTTGTTATTGCACGTTACTTGTACAGATGTTGGCGAATAGCTGCTCCATGATTTCTATGAATGTCTTTGTTATGTAGGCCTCATTCTGTATGTGTGTGTATGTGTAAACAGTCATAGTTGACTAAACTGGTGACAATCACGGATACTGGGAACCAGGTGGCTGACAACTTAAAGCTACTGAGTGCAGCCAGCACAATTTAAAGAAAACATTCATGTAACTCCTGTAATGTCAAAGGCTAATAAAACTACACAAAGTTTTAACGTGTTGATTATTAAACATTGACCCTGTGACTAATCCTCATGTGCACTTTATTACCTCTTTTACACAAACATATGCACTTTCTAAAAGCAATTGACACCTTTCCCATTGGCAGAAGAGGCCAATGGGAAAGGTGTCAATGCCAGGAACCAACTCACAGAAGGATTATTTACTGAAGCCCTGATGTGAAATAGGTTTTCTATTGAAAGTTCCAACTCAATCTAAAATAAATGGTGCAATGCTGTTCCAGTATCCGTTTGGCCCGCTGGAATCAGTTCTGATGAGTCAAGAGCCTAACAGGAATCAGCTGGAGGAGACAGAGGACTGATTTCTTCTGTGAACTGACAGAGAGCTTCACTTCATTGACAAGTAAACTGTTCTTTAGGCAAAGATTTGCAAAATGGCATTCTGCTCCACCTTCAGTGTATACAACACACAGTGTAAACAAATGTTCTCTCTACCTCCTGTCATACATCAGACATGTCAGTACCACAATCAATGAGTGACCTACCTCCACACCTGCACTACCTCAACTCCGAACACAGGTCATCTCCCTTGAACTAACCTTCATCACATGGCCCATCCTCCTCCTCATCACCACTAGTGTCTACGCTCTGGGGGAAAGTCTCCTTCATCCCCAGAGCTCCTCATTCACTGGTTTAACTCAATGGGGTTGTGCGCCAATGTCTATTCCTTCGTTCACAATCAATTTTAATTAATTCAAATGGATTGATTTTCATTTGTTTCCCTTTAAATTTCTCATTGAAATGTGAGACATGTGTGAATGATAACAAAAAACCCACAATTCCAATCTGAAAACTCATACACACACAGGTTTGAAGAGATGTATGTGTGAGAGTGACTCAAGATAAAGAACAACTGAAACCATGCAACTTTGAGCTGTTGAATCGAATCTCCTCAACCTTTGTCACACGGACATTATTGATTTATAGAGAACTTGACTAGTAAAATAATGTGTGGAGGAAGGTAGCACTGATCCATCAACAGGACACGGCACTATAAAAATTATATAAGGCACAGTTTAAATAGAAAAATGAATAAATTAAATAAAGTGAAGTGGTCATGTTTGGTTTGCCTGAGGTTCCCGGGCCCTTGAGGAGCTTCTCGTTTAACATGGGACTTTTAGAGCCACATAGCTCCTGAACCACATCATGGAACCATAACTGCAGTATAATAACCTATTTGCTCTGAGAGTTTCGTAACCGTCTGGGTGTTTTAAAAAAAAAGCCACCATGGCAGCCAGTCTGCACCCTGAACCCTAATGTGAGGCAAGAACGCAGAACTGGTCCATGTGGTGATGATATGTAAATACTTTCAGGGGATAGTTTTCCACCTTGCAGAGCTTGGAGCTCGGTAAAGCGCGCAAGGGGACACACACAGACACACACATGCACAGACACCACACTAATGTGTTCCGACGGTAGGCCGACCAATGCAAAAGTAGGGAAATCTCCTTCATCTGGAGATCTCCTCACTCATGGCCTGGCATGGCTTTCTGGGAAGTGCGGGAAGCCGAGGCATTGAGTCACTCTAGACGATGGGTCAGGGCGGTTTCAGACTGTTGGAAGAGAATTATGTGCAAGGGGCCAGTATGGAGTGTGTATTCTCAGCTGGGGTAGCAGGGATTCCCTCTGACAAGACCTCCACTTTATTTTCTCACAAAAGGAAAGCGGGGGGGACGTGAGAGTGGGTGTGTGGAGGTGATGATCTGTGAAATTATGTTGTCCAGATGTATTTACACATACAGCTACAATTGTTTGAGCAGAGGGAGCTATTATATTTGGCAACAAACCTGAGGTGTGTGTGTAGCAAAGCCTACATACTGTCACTTTCTACGGTCATACATGTGATTGTGCACACGTGTGCGTTTCTCGGCATAAGCTTGAGTATTTTTCTTCTGGCACCGCAGCGGCTCTTGATATCCTTTTACTGGAGGATGATTACGGGCCCAGACAGTTTCCCAGAAGCCATGGCAGTTACGTAGACAGTGGCGAAGTTTGTGACACATGGGAGCTGCTGAGTAACAGTGCCTTCTTCCACCAGAGCTCACGAGGCCAACAAACCATGAAGGCATGCAGGCTTTCACAATCTCAATTCTTTCACTGTGAGGGAATTCATCATAGTCCCATCACGCACCAAGCATCTAAAAATTTAGGTGAGATAGCACCATATGCTCTGGTCTATATGATACCTATACAGTCAAAGCACCAAGATGCTGATTAAAGGAAGTGGTGGGATGTAACATTGATCCTATTTCTTGAAATTCTCTTCACGGTCCCTTAGCCATCAATAAATTAAATTATCTGGAAAAAAAATTCTGTGGCCTTAACAGGACTAGATTAAACACGACAAGAGCTGCTAGTCAGTGCAAGTTTATTTGTTTTGGGGGGATAGGTTCGACGAGAGGGTCGATGGCAGGGGGTGGGATATATCAGTTGAAGTGTTACCTTCTCCTGCTAGCGCTTCCAGGGTAACCAACCCTAGCTTTAATCCGCCATTATACATGTGCAGGAAAAACACGTAGATTATTCCCTAAATAAACTGTGTGTCCTGTCCAATGCTTTGGAAAAACTAAACAAGCCTCACACTGTTTAATTAGTGACCAAACAAATTACTTCAACTGTAGCCATGCCCTGTTAGAAAACACAGTCTGCACAGTCACCTGAACTGAACACATCTTATGGATGTCATGTCAATAGAAAAACGCCCATCGCCAGGCAGGCGGGCACACGATCCGGCCCTGCCCATTGAAAGTCAACCTAGTCGAGCCTAATCCTGGATACACTCATCTGCTTGTACAGGACAGGAGGGTGGCGTCCTATTCATTGTCTGACTGAATAGAAGTGTGCACTCTGCCGCTCACCGCAGCTCTTCTCTTGAGAAATGACACAGCTTCCACACAACTGCACTGTGAACAGTCCACCAGAAACAGACTCGGGCCAGAGTTTATGACTCATCACATTTTGACTCAGGCTGCAAGAAAATATGACGCTGTTTTAACCGAAAATGCTGATTTGTAGTGCGGGTAGCAAGCGTGACTGTAACATTGGCAGCCTAAACAAAGAAACAACAAAAAAATGAATTCCAGAAAAAAATGGTAATTTGTAAATTGCAACTATTACTTACTAAAATTGTGCTCTTATAATAAACCATGCATGATATCAGCAGAAGCAGTAGCCAGTTTCCCTTGAGTATGTTTCCTGGAGAGGGATCCCTCACTACACGATTATACTATTTGGTTTCAGTGCTGAGGGTCCAAACTGCTGCATCAGGGTATTCCTCCTGATTGGGATCACTTTCTGAGGTCAGGAACACCGCTGACGGATTCAAGTGAAAAACGCGCCACCAGATCAGGTTCCCAGAGACTGGGGAGAAGCTTAAGGCTGCAGGGTGGAGGGGAAAGACTTGAGATGGATTCACAGCAGGGCAGCACGTTCTTTCCCTGAGGAGCAGTACTTTATTGTGTCTGGTTTCAACTCAACAGTGTTTAAAAGGTGCAAAATGGACACATTTTTCTCCGGTGTGTGTATGAATATGTGAGTTTGTGGCATTCAGCCACCAGTGAGTCATTCTGACCTGATGAGTTTTTCATCCACACACACACACACACACACACACACACACACACACACACACACACACACACACACACACACACACACACACACACACACACACACACACACACACACACACACACACACACACACACACACACACACACACCACACACACACACACACACACACACACACACACACACACACACACACACACACACACACACACACACACACCACACACACACACACACACACACACACACACACACACACACACACACACACACACACACACACACACACACACACACACACACACACACTCTTCAACTTTAAACTGTGTGCGTCTGTGTCGTTCACATTTAACTCTAACCCTTTCAAGTGTACGTCGTGTGTCGTGTGTCGTGAAACCATGTAACGGCCTTTAAAAGCAGAAAACTGCCTGATGTAAACCTGACATCCATAGGAGCACACATGTGATGCCTCAGCGGAGTCATCACATACTTGAACCCACTGTGGAGCTTATTCCTCATGTGATACATTCTCACCCCTGTCACATAAGAGCCAGATGGAGGTGAATCAAAAGGGATGGCTGACGAACGACACAGCATGAATCACGTTTTTAACAAGGGTAAGCATGTGCTGTTGCTGTGTGCATGTGCTAAACAAAAGATGCTTCAGACATGGACTCCGCAGATACTCAGTATTTTCTCTGGACCTTATCTGCCTGGCCTGCTAGTGTAAAGTCTGCAGAAAATAAGGAGAATTTGATCTGAGATCCCACTGGATGCACAGGGGTGTTGATGACTACTGTAATACACTACAGATGCAAAAAATATATATATATATACCAAAGAAAACAAAGACTTCCTGGTGAAGAAGGTGTGACGTACCCAAAGAAGACACCGACAAAGATGTCAAGACAGTTTGTGGAAATAAGAGCTGACACTGGTGTCTGTGTTGTCAAGGAAATAACCACAGGGGAGTTAGTACGTCACTTCCTGTCTGTGTTTGCTGCGACTGGTTGCTTCACCTCTCACCTGCATACTGCAGAGGATTTGTTGCTGTAGTGAACACGTCTGTGCAGAGAACTTCCTTCTGCGTGTGTGAAAAGCAAACTGCAGGTAAACTCTGCAGGTCTTGTCTGAAAACAACTTTGAGTGTTTGTGTTTTACTAGCTCTTGGATAGAATTTGAACATGGCCAATTCAAGCAAAATAGTATTGTTGATAATAATTGTAGATAATAATGGTAATTGTGGTGACAAGAGGAGATAAGAGCAGCCCGCCAAACAAGACATCAGAAGGAAATAGAGATTCTGATTGAAAACAAAACACTGACCTTCTGGAGGCCTGACATAAATCTTCTTGGCTCTTTTACAGCAGTAAGAAAACCTAATTCAAAACCCAGCTGATACTCTAATAGTGCAAATTACAAAAAATGCAGCTCTGTAACAGTAGCCTGTTTCACAGCCAGTGTAGAGGCTTGAATTTATGTGATTGATATAAAGTAAGAAAAGAGTGTTGGGGAAGAAAATGATATGATTGAATCCAAGTCACTGATTGTGAACCACTGGTTTACAAAAACGTTTTATTCCAGACAGACTGATGAAAGAAGTACTCCATGAGAGATTGCTTTGTTTTACTGAAGCTTAGAGATGATAGCAGGACTTTGGGATCCGATAAAGTTCTGGTCATGTATGTGTTGGCAAATAACTTCACATTTATACACATTAAGCCGTGTACTGGTCACATTGCTCATAAAGTCCAGTATTCTCTGAGATATATGTTTTCTTCTTGTCTTTTTCCTTTTTGCGTCTGTCAAGTTTTAGAAGCTTGATCGTCGCCCCTAATCGCTTGTGGTGAATCCAGCGGGGGAACTCCTGCTGTGTGCTCACATCCGATTTGACTCTGCTCCCACTCCCCCAACCACCCTTCTGTGTTGAAGCTACGCCGTAGGTACGAACATAGCCTACGCACATAGCCTATGCATGGGGCAGAGCAATCATAGTTGTGTGCCAGTGTGTGAGTTACTATGTGTCTTCTGGTTTCCTCAATGCGTTGACACATTTTTGGGGACGTCAGGGAAGGACGTAGGGATCTGTGTAGGGTACACGTCTACACCTAGGCTAAGGCGTAGCTTCGACGCAGATGCATGAGTTGGGCTTAACCTATGGCCAGGTAAAGATGGAGCTGAATCAATTTATCAATAAAATTGTAGTGGTATAGCCCATATTCACATATCACAATTTGTCTCAAAGAGCTTTAACAAGGTGTGAAATCCTCTGCCCTTAACCCTCAGCAAGACGAAGGAAAACTACTAAAAAACAACCTTTTAAAAGGGTAAAAAGAACGTAGAAACCTCAGAGAGAGCCACAGGCGAGGGATCCTCAGAACATCAGAAAGACACAGGTATTTACAGCATTGGTTAGAATAAAAAGTTAGAAGCACAATGGAAGGTAAATTAATTAATGGATTATTGTGAGTAATGGTTGAGTCTTGTTGTAATCATAGTCCACGATCTGCAGCCACCACCATCATGATCATGATCCACTTCCAGCATCAGGATCCACCATCAGCTGCCACCTCGATCTTGGTCCACCACCGCTATCAGATGCCAACAAGATACAGGATCCGCCACTATTAACACACTATTATCAGCCATCAAGGCCAGAAAGGATACAAGCCCTAGTTGGCATCAGCTCCAGACTACTCAGGGATTTTGCAGAGCAGCTCTGTGATTTAGCTCTTTCAGCAGCAGGCTGCTGCACCCACAATGTAAGGAGGATACACACCGCAATCAGACTCTACAACAGCATCCATAATGTTCAATAAATACTGGCTTTCTTATTACAATATGTGACTATTATTAACTAAAAGCTACGTTCGCACATTTGTATCATTCACATTACCTGTATATCATACATCCTATTATATTATTCAAATGTTTTCTTTTTACTTATCTCAATATAACCTTATGCTCTAACATTATTGTGCAATCATCCTGTAAAATGTTATTTACTGGGGGGGGGGTTTCTAATTTGAAAATGTTTTATTATTCTGTTAACTTCTTTTATATTTTTTACCCGCTTGTCTAATTCATTCTTAGTTGTCTGCTGCTGTAACAAGTGAATTCCCCTGGTGTTGGAACAATGCAGTTTATCTTATCTTGTCTTATTTTAAAACCAATTTTGTGGAACGAAGTATTATTTTCGCCTGTGTATCATAATGCCAACATAAAAACTGTAAAGCATTCCACCCATATTCTGACCTCATAACCTTCCAAACCCCCAAGTCACCCTAGTAAAACGAATCCCTCACAACTGGACAGCTGCCATGGTTTCCAAGCAACCCACACACACAGCAGGAAACAGACGAGGGGATCCCATCAGCGGGGCAGTGAAAAGGAAGGCATTGACTAGAGACAGGAAAGGGGGAGAAAAAAAGAGGAAGAAGACGCCGGCTGGTGCTTCAGTTGACCCCCTCCCCATAAATGTCCAGCAGGGGTTATTTTTTTCATGACTCCCCAGTCAGAATGACTGTCGTCAGAGAGACTGGAGTGTGACTTGTCGCAGCACTGTAAGCCAGGATCAAGCTATTTTTAATCACTTTATGACATGTCAATACCAACACCAAGGACAGGTCACAGAATCCCAGCAGCAGCAGTGTATGACCTGCTTCAGTCTTTCTCTGTCTCTGTGCAAAGGTCCTGAACATCAAGCCAGAGGCATTGAGGGCACTAACTTAAATTGAAATCATCCTACTGTCAATCAGTTGTTACACTTATAGATCCCTGATTGATTTATCTCCCACATTAAACTTTAACTTTGGTGGTACAGACTGCCTGGACTAGACTCTATCCATTTTTGCAGTAATTATCACTCGACAAGAAGAAAATGGAGGATAATCCACAAAACTATTTTGTGGTTTACAGTGGACGTCCAATAAATCACTAGCAATCAAACCAGCAAAACAAGACTAAGCTTAAAACTATGTAATCTTATGCAAGGGCTGAAGGTTTTACAGTCATTATAAAAGTGTAGATGACAGAGTGGCAACATTAGGTTGGTCAAAGTTTGGCCACAAGGAAAAAGGTCACCCAAATCAATAGGTTTCCTCCTATTGGGAGCAGGAAAGCCCTCAGCAAATATAATGTTTTATGAGCAAAGGCTCATGAGAAACAGGTCCATTTGAAAATTGAAAGGTTGGCTTGATATGGTGCCAGTAAATAAAAAGGTCATGGGAGGGTCATTAATTCTTATGTTTTCCTCTCGGGATTGTGAACGTGCGAAAAACAGTTGAGGCCAATCAGACCATTAATGATGGAGGATTGCGTGAGGGGAAAGACAAACAAATAAATTGACAGGGCTACTGAAGCGACTCGACTGACTCTGTCCAAAGATAAAGATTTAAACAAAATATCCATCAAAATAATATCCATTTATAAACTGAAGGGTGGAAAAAAATAGCAATTTTTGCTTTAACGTGCCAGACTGTTTCTTGGCAGCGTCCAGTGACTTCCTGGAGTCTAGCTACCGCAAGGTTGCAGTGTTGGGCCGAGATATGCTCACGGTTTCCTCCTGCTTCTAGTCTCTATAGTTAACGCTACGATATGAAAGTTGTCATGAACTTTTCATCTATCTATCAGGGAGTAGATGTATTTCCTTGTAGTGATTTGTGTCAAGGGACCAATTTTCCATCCAAACAATAAACAACAGAGCTCAAAGCAGCGGTCCTGTCACCTGCAATCGTAGCACCGTGCAGCCTTGAGTTCAGTGAATGTTTGTTATCCAGTCAGTTTTTATTCTGATGCCGTGTATGCATTTGGAATTAGCTGAGCGTACTGTGTATTTCTTTAAGTAACATTCATTATCCATCACTAAACCTCCCATCCAGTCATCTTCTGAATGGAAACTGTAAGCACCTGTGACAAATCACCTCTCAGTGTTTAGTTGACAAAATGATTCAAGATGCATGGAGATTGAGCTCAGATTTGTGAATGCCCCTTTCACATTACCAGGACCCTGGCTGTGCTGGTCTATATAAATGTGTTTTAATGTAGCACAGCCAAGCTGTAGAGCCCTGCAGTAAAAATGGCCTTGGCATATATGCCTGGGTTTAAATCATTGTAATGGACCTGTATGTGACAGTCATAGGCTAGAAAAATGAAACCATCCGCCTTCATAATCCCATAACCATTACTGGGATCGCAACAAAAACTGAATAGATACACATTTTGAAAGAGGAAGGGGAAAAACACACATTGCTTATATCATACTGTTTTGTTTGAAACTGACAATACAGCCCCCCCCCTCAGATGTCATGCTTGAGTAATTATCTGTGTTAGAAGTGGTGTAGGAAAATTGCCTCACAGGTCATATGTCTTTGACCTATAGAAATTGTTATTGGCCACAGGTTTTGAATTAGCTACACATGTGGGTACGATACAGTACCCATGGTGGAGCTCTTATCACATCTCACACTGTCAGCAAAACCAGACAGGGAGAAAACAACACAGAGAGAGAGAGAGAGAGAGAGAGAGACAGAGAGAGAGAGAGAGAGAGAGAGAGAGCAATAATAGGCAATTAGTTAAATAAAAAAAATTAAAAATTCAGATCTTTCCACCTTGTGGAGCTTCATTAAAACTAGACAACATAGAGTTGGATGATGACTGAAACAAAAGTGTCTGCAGGTCAAAAACCTACCTTCTCCCTTTTAAGCTGCCTGTACTTGATAAGAACCTCGGTATTCGCTTACCACTAAGTAGGACCCAGCATGGGGCACAGACACTTGCAAAGAACAGTGCAGGTATAGGGCGGCATAAAGTCAATGGTTGTGTGAGATGTATTTCAAAAGAGTGTCCTGGCAACTGACATTCAGACCAGACATAGAAAAACGGAGATCCAGAGTAGTTTGGGTGTGTGAGGGACCAAGCAGGAAGACCAGAGAGCCACAGAGTTTCTTGCAACAAAAAATTGTTTTTTAATTGAGTTTCCATTAACAGGAAGTAAAAAGAAAATCTCCCAACCGGTAAAAATGCAAATTATCTTCCAGCAGCAGCTGGCGACCAGTTGACAGCATCACATCAGAAAATTAACTCTTCTCCCCACTCGACCGAGAGATGGGACCTTATATAGTGGCTGGTCAAGCCACTTAAAACAAAGAGGGGGATACACAGACATACCAACGTTGAAACCAAATTACAGCCACAACATAACATCCCAACATTTAGACCATATAATATAAACTAAGGGAAATGAATTAAATATAGATATCAAGGAATAATTAAAGATTCAACAATTACAAATAAAGATAAGGCAACAATGCCCTCCCCCATGATGGCACAATTCATGGTGCAGTCCAATTAGGACTCTGAGCCATTTAAGGTGGTTTGCTGCAGCTGGGCCTCCTTTCCCTGAATGGCCAGATGACTTCAGCAACAACCCCCAGGAACTGGTAACTCAAAGAAAACATAATTAATTATCACAGAAAGAAAATATTTAACAAATAAAAGTATGTTATATGAAATCAAAATGTGTCCAGTTATTTTATATATTAAGTGTGTGTGTGTGCAAAAAGAAACAACTAAGCAAATTAGAAATCAAAAAGTTACCACCATGTTTCATAAGGTCAGTGTGTGGTTGCTGGTGCGGCCATCACAGGGTGTATAACTCTTCCTGTTGAGATCGTGGTTTATTTGATTGCCTTGCTTTAGAGTTTGGCCAAAACGCAGAATAATTTAATTTTTCACTTGAGACTTCATTAGATACAATTATATCAAATTGTGTTCTCTGGAAGGTCAGTGGCCACTGGGTCAAAGTTCAAGTAATTTGAATTATTGAGTGCAACCCTACATGGCAACTTCAGGTGGTCCACCATGCCTGGGGTAATGCTCCTACCTGGATGAGCGGCAACATTCTCAAAATGACAGCACAGAGTGGTTTCACTCTCATTTGTGGGCAGCTGTTGTGAATGGGACAGGGACCCAACTGAAGTGTATTTATTTTAAATTTGGTTCTATAAAAACAGGGTGACATGTCATGATTGACAGCTGGGACTGACTTGTGATTGGTGGATTGCGTGTTTCGACGGGACCTCACCACAGTGGCTCCATCACATGAACAGTACTGCTCAGACTCTGGTTCCAACTTTTGTATCCGGGATATTTTGGCATCATTTTCTGGATAGTCGAAGGAAGTGGAGACGACCTGTCCAATCTTTATATAAAGTCAATGGTGCCAATAGGTGTAAGTGGTTTATTCAGTTGGACTCTACCCCAGCAAATGACACATGTGAATGAAAAGATCGATGTTCAGTACATCATGTAAACAACTGTGACAAACTATCAGCCTCACACTGATCCTTCCCCATTTTCTAGCAGCACTCAAACCTTAGTCAATGTCCGTGTGACAATGACGGCCACTGGTCCTTCGGTTGACAAGCCAGACATGTACATTACTTCCTGTTCATAAGAGGAATCTCTGAAAAAAGCCAGTAGCTAAACATACAGCAGTGTCCAGACATGCCTAAGATAGCTCCGAGCAGTTCTCCATTGTGAGTGTTGAAGTATGAGCCTCCTAGCTCCTACACACTGACAGAGAAAAAAGAAGAAGTGGGGAAGTGCGTACAACTTGTCTGTGTGACCACGGCCATTCACAAATTGCATTCATTAACCGCAAACTTCTTCATTTAACACCATCGACGACCATCAAATGAGATGACTAGTAACCACGTCTGGGGCTAGGCTCGCTACTTCCACCATGCTGCAGGGATAAACGTGGCTGAGTAATAAACAGAGTGCACACAAATGAGTGTTTACAGCTATTAAACACTGTCTGATTCAAGTTACAGCACAGAGAAAAACTTAAATAATAGATAATAACAGTGTAGGGAACCCAAGATGCCAGTGTACTTATTTCCCCGGATATGTCAAACATGAATTATATGTTGTAAAAAGAGAGGATTAACTGTAGCTTTGAGGGGGGAACTTGGGTTTGCAGCCTTGAATTTATACGTATCTAAGAGATTCACCCACACTTTCCTGCACTTCTCTGCATCTACATGTCTTGTTAGTGTCCGTATCCACATTAATATCTGCCTCAAGCTACTTTTTTTCCAACTGGTACCATTCCGGCTGTCTAGACAAACAAATATGACAGGACTAAACCCACAACTTGGAAGCTTTAAATGTAATTATTTATACCTGTCAAGTTTTGGTCAGTGTTTTTATGTTTAAATCTTTTAAGGAGAGTTTTAAGAAATGGGTCTAACCATGCCAACATGTTGCCTGACTCCCGAGCAAAACCACTGGTAGTAAACTGGCAATAATAACAGCACTCACACTGAAAAACCCACCCCTGTCATTTATCATATCATCAGCTCTGTTTGCTTCAGAGGGAAAGATTTCCACTCCCTTGACAGTGATGCACAAGACAAGCAATTTACCAAGAGCAAAAAGCAAGGGAAACATTGGACACTGCTGAGCTTGTTCTTGGTACAGAAAGATGAGTTTGTATCACAAACAGCCTGAGTGAGAAAAAGAGCGAAAACAAAAGAAAGAAAGAAAGAAAGACAACAGCAACATCTCAATGTGTTTTAATGAAAGCAACATGTTTCTGTTTACAAAACGCGAGCTGTGATGATTTTCTGTGAAACACACGAGCAAGGAGCGGGCAGGCCATAAATCTGAGTGCAATACGTAGCATGCCTCTAATGCTCTCCACAGACATGTTGTGGCTGCTCAGTATGTGCACTGTCACCGGGCCAGATGTAGTAGAGCTATAAATAATAATCTAACATTTCCAGAGGACATTTAACGTGAAGCCAACTTCTCGACACAAACATACAACCTGTTTAGAGAATAGACGTTTTGAAGCCCGTCACAGAACAGAACAGAGTACCCATGCTTTCTCAGGTTATGTTATTGTTTGTTAGTAGTTCTCACTATCCAGATGATATTTTACAAATCAAACCTTTTCCACAAAGTGCAGATTTCAAAAACCTCGCAACACAGCTTTCTTCTTGCGTGCTAGTATAATGAGCATCTACTGGAAACAACACCAATGGCAGCTATACACTGGTTTCTCTAAGTTTAGTTAGCACTGGTAGAAGTAAATTGGACATGTGTTCCTGGAGTGAATGTGAGAGCTCTGCTGTGCACAACGTGCAATAAAGCATTATAGGAACTAGCCTGGTATTTTAGTAAGTTTTGGTTTGATAGACAATGTTGGAGACATAAGGTCATTGCGATCTTTGAATAGGCAAACAAAACCCAGCAATTCTCTTAAGACTTGAGTTCTTGCCTTTCTGAAATTGAAGTCGATCACAGCATCATACTGGAAAGTATTGTCGTCATGGATAATGATTAAAGCCAAGCTCATCCAGCTATTTATCTATTCCGAACAAACAAGATATTATAAATTGAGTAAACACAACAGTTAAATCAGACCAAGTTGTTTTACTTGAATTCGAAGAGACAAATTCATTTATCTTGCCATTTTTAAGCTTAAAAAACTTGAAAAAATTAAGTAAATACAGTTGAATTAACAAGTAAATTTAAAGTTAACACAATTCAAGAATATAGCAGCTTTCAGACATGAATTCCGGATGTCCACACAATCGGTTCTCGTGATCTCCAGAGTTTGTCTTGTACACATAAATAACGCAGCACGGAGAAGAGATTCACGTTCAAAACACAGAAATGTCTGAAGCGTGCAGGTGAGGGGTGGGGCAGCATAAATGACATAACAATACAATATCAATTCCACTGTGGAGATAACAGGTTTTTTGTTTATGGCACATCTGGTCGTCTACTATGTGTAAGTAACCTCTTTTTATCCAGCGATCTTTGTATTCTTTTGGCTTTTCTATCTATGTTATCTCCCGTTTGAAATATCATCAACATAGACTTGGTCAAAGTGAATCCTCTTTTTACTCGGGGGCTTGCAAGAGATACTTCAGACCATGTCTGGTCCGTTTGTGTTCATTGCATGTCTGAAAGCAGCTTAAGCGTTAGATTTGCTCACCTACAAGACAATCAGTTTCCTGTGGTACACCATATGTAAAGAAGCTCAAAATGCGTATTGAGAGTTAACGTTGCAGCCCATCTGTGATGACTTTGTAAGAAGTCAGTCCGGGTTTTTTCTCAGTCAGCACTTAGTGACACAACTTGGATTTGAACATATGTTAAGTTATGATTTGGCTGTTTTCCGCAATTGTGAATATGTCCACCACGATAGGGCTTATCTTGGCAAGTCAACACAGTCTCACTATGGATGTTCTTTTACATAAAATCCCTACCTCGTACAGTTAAACCTTAGAGGGGATTTGAACCAGAGCCTGAATCGCACTGCTGAGAAAGAAGCTGCCAGACTTATGAACTGATCCTGAAGTAGAGGTAAAGCTGTACTACATATATCTACTTTATGAGAAGCATCAGGTTTTTACATCATAGGCCCATTCTTAATGAAGTATCGAGTGCTTAATGACATTGTGGCTATAATGTTTGTCACCACTGAGAGGGTCTGAGGTGCCCTGACTTTTGTTGACAGACAAAGCTAATGGTTCTTTACTCCGTAGCACAGAATCCATCAAGATAAGCCTTCAGACTGCCACTGAGCCATGCCCCACCACAGAGTTTGAAAGCTGTTCAGCAACCAGCGCAGCCCCGTCCCCCTGACAGTGCCAATCAGTCGTGCAGCTACTTTTTTCCTACCGCCTCTTTGCATCGTAATTCATCTCCCAAAGTATGTGATGCTGCTTTTTCATCTTTGACCTCACACGCGCTCGGTGGCCAAGCCGCAGCTGACGCCGGAGAGCTACTGTAGGCAAAGAAAACACAGCGTACTATTACTTTCCCCCCATGCAGTCTGCTCACGCTTGCCCCACAGCCCGCCTGCCCCCAAAAGGCTGTCTGCTTCTGATTATGTGTGATCATCCCCGAGCTTGCCAGCTACATTTCAGACTCACGGGAGTCTTTTTAGTTTTTTCTTGAAATCTGGCCCTCACTCAAAAGGAATTACACTGTAGCTTGTCTAAGCCGTCGTTAATTGCGCTCATGGCAGCTACCAGCACTCAGTCATATTCCTGCTGAGTTTACTCTTCTTTATAATTTCCATATTATTTGGAATCCACATGAAGACTGTCAGGGCTTTGTAAATGCTGGAATATGTGCATTCAGTGGGTAAACTCTGCTGCACATTAGGCTGTTAATTTTAAAAGCATCAACAGGAATCATAATGGGACATATCATTGCAAAGTGAAACTTCATTTATCGGTGTAAATATACAGCGGCCATTATTCTGCCAACTGCTTAAGTGTACCTATTAGGTAATCTCTGCAGCTGGCAACCAAGGATAAGTGGCATTTCAATGCTCAGCAATGTACAGGACATTTCAATGTTTATACAGTATACAGTATTTATACAGTTTATAAAATACAATATCTGACCATAGCATGTCAGATAACAACACCTTCATACGTGTCACCTTTCTGCAGTTTCTGATGCCATAATAAATCAGAATCATACAATGGGAACTATTACGTTTGATTAATGGTAATAGCAGTGCAATTAAGGAAATAAGCTGTAAAGGGAACCTCAGTATTTTCCTTTAGCAAAAGCAAAGCACTAGAGCTTGTGTCCGCAGATTCACAGGGGATTGACTTGATCGAGAGTAGAGGAAAGCGGAGATGAGGTCCACGTGTGTATTCGCTGTCAGTGGTTCAGGATGGTTATTTTGGGTGAAGCTGTGAAACCATATTTCCCTCAAACATCAGGAAAACACATTTGCAAATGAAATTTTATAGCATACGAGTTCTGATTTGAATCATGAGGGAATACGTTGAATGTTAGAATAAGGTTAATGATCAGATAATAACACAATTGGCAATGTTAACGAGGGAGGCCATTATAGTTATATCAGCGGACGTGGTGAATTTCCAAACTTTGTTATTTGTGTCGGAGGCAGCCCTCGTCCTCCCCTTCCTCTGCAGGGAAGTCAAACGTCAGGGTCAGCTACACAAAGACATGGGGGAGAATTATATTCACTGCATCCCTGTAATCCATATATAGATACATACAAACTTGTATTATGCATTGTAGAATTTAGGCCACAGAGGTAAAGCACCTGGGATATCCAGAAGAGTCAACATATTTAAATTACCTTGAAGTATACAAAAGTGTAATACAGCTAAAAAAATGCTTCATTAATAACTTGGTGCTATTTGTATCCATCAAACTATGACTTCTACAAGTTAAACCTTTGAATAAGTTATTATTGACAGTTTTATAATTTGCAATAATAGATGCAACGGTAAGAATTAAAAAGTGGAACCGTTAAAATATACCTAACTCTGGGCTTAGGTCTCTCTCTATCTCTCTCTTTCTGTTTCCTTGTATCTGTTTCTGTCTCTCTCCGCGCGCGCACGCACGCTCGCGGTTGTGTGCGTGTGCCTCGCACACCTCCCTAGCAGCCCCACGGACGGCATCCCAGGTTGGAGGACATCACCAGGCGGTCCAGCCGTCCGCGTCATCCCTTGATGGGCGGCGCGCTGACGGGAGGACGGAGGGTGTTTTCCAGCTTTAAAAGCACCGGAGCCGGCCCCTCTGACAAACCACGCTGCGTCATCGACCTGGGGAGACTCTTGAAACCCTTGACTGGGTCTGAATAGAGCCCGACTCACTCACCTCACCCCCGCTCCCCTCCGCGGCTCCTGACCTGTGCCGGGTCTCTTCATCCAGCAGTTGTGCGTCCCCACCCGTCTGGAGCGCACAGTCCTGCGCCGCGTTACGCGTACAAACTTGAACTCTCGCTTTTCTTGGCAAACTATGCTTTTGTTGAATGGTGTGTGAAGTGCACCCGGTCTCGCAGCACTACCATCGGTGAAGGCGTTCGCCTGTTAACAGCCTCACAAGCGGAGAAAGTTGCGCATCGCTTGTTGAATGCAGGATACCGTCTTCTGCCTGAGCGTCGATTCCAAGTTGAGGTTTGGAGCAGCAGCCGGTCAGGAGCGAGGACTCCAGTGTCTCACCTCTGTCCCCGCCAACATGAAGTCTGCAGAGGAAGGTAAGTCACTTCAGCTCCGGTGTGAAGCCGCTATAGCCACTGTTCATTGTGGGCATCATGTAAAGTGAGACTTTAAGGTGTGTTGCCATTAGGTGTTGCACTTAATGCAAACTTTCATCTTCAGTGCTTTTCATATAATAAAGTGAATATGAATTTAGAAGTTTTACTCAACTGCTGTTATTATTTCATACATTACATGTCAGCTATTTCAGTGGGCTGCTATTTTGAGCAACTTTCTGCTGTTTTGTTAAATACGTTTAAGTAAATCATTTAATTACTTAATTACTTCAACTATAAGTATCTGGATGCAAACTTGAATCACTGTTGAGGAGGTGACAATATGTTATTCGGTCACAATTACATTGTCACCATTAAAATAAAAAATTTTTAAGGAAACATCTGCAAGCAGCTTTAATGTTGTATATCATTTGGATAACATCCACTGCATTTTGAGCACAACTCAATTGTTTTTCTGCACACACAGTCACTGTTTTATATTGAGTGGCATCCACACCATTAGGGATCTGCAGCTATGCCTGCAGGTGTTTCTCACCATGCACAATGGATGTAAACAGGGTGAAAGTGTTGCGGCCCCCTGCTCTCCTTATGGTTAGACGTATGTTAAATTCAAATATATTTTTCTAGTATTGAAGATGTCCATTCTCCAAGTGCACTGGGAGGTCAGAGGTCAGGGGCCAGTAGTAGAGCAGACGCCAGAAGTTCCTGAGGTTGCTTTGCTTTGCTTATAGGAGACACTCAAACATAGATGATGATTCAGCCATTAAAAGGAAGGGTAATTTTTTTTCAGTTCTTTGATTGAGCAGTCATGGAACCGGAATTTGATTCGGTCCATCAGAAGCCGCTGAGAGTTGGTCTTGTCTCAAGTCTTCCAGCACTGAATTTACTTTTTTGTGGATTTATAGAATACAATTTTGTCTTTGCGGTTACAGTCGATCGAGCTGTGTTATTATTCATTTCAGTCCCTCAGTCCTAAGCCTTATAATTGGTAACAGATGTGTGTGTGTGTATTTGTGAGGACAATTTTTAGCAGAGACCTTACAGAGTGAGGACATTTTGGCTGGTCCTCACTCCTCACTTCAAAGGGCTGTTTGAAGGTTAGGACTTGGTTTTAGGGTTAGGTTTAGAATTTGGTTAGTTTTGAAGGTTCAGGTTATGGTAAGGGGCTCACTAAGACATAAGTACAAGAACGTGTGTGTGTGTGAGAGAGAGAGAGAGAGAGAGAGAGAGAGAGAGAGAGAGAGAGAGAGAGAGAGAGAGTGAGAGAGAGAGAGAGAGAGAGAGAGGCGTTCGGGGAAGCTGGGTAGCATGCTTGACATGGAGACATGCTGAACCACACACAGCTTCAGCAATATGCCGAGGGCTGCTTTATTATCACACATAAACTCAGACGTGCAGACACACTAGCACAGCAGCACACACAGGCGCACTCCGCTGGTGTTTTGCCTTAGCCCATAGTCAGCCATGTGCAGTAAGTGGCCCCAGGGTTCTTAGTTCCACAGGCTGCGGATGACTTCTGTGGGCGACCCCCTATCTCCCCCTGAGGTCCCGTCAGTCTGAGCCCCGGCCTAGACCACAATCCCTGTGGATAAACCCATCTATTCTTTAGTCACGCTGGTTTAGCTGTGGGGAGAGAGGGAGTTTTGATCGTGATAGCATAATTGACAAAAATGGTTGAAGACTGAGAGAGCATGCTATAATCTGTGTGATCGTCAGTGTTTTCAAATGAACCCTGCTTACGCAGCCTTTTGAGCACACAGCAAACAATTGCAGACGCATTGCCTTGAGTCCAAAATCTGATTTTCTTTTTCTTTCATTTGTTTCACCGCACAAATTATGATCTGGTATAATAATCTTTGCTCAGCACACATGTGACCCAAGAGTTTCAAGACTGTGCAGCACACAGGACTGACACAGCCTCAATGTGTTTGGGTGGGTATTAGGAGAAGTGCTGTTTTTCACACATGTTCAAGATAAAAAATAAAAGAACAGCTGAGACTGTAAGCAAAGTCAGTCAGGCCTGAAGTGAGGAGGTGTGTCACGATGGGTGGAGTGGGCAGGAGATTATCATCTGTTCAGCACTAGAAAACCAGAGGAAAGCATCGAGGGGACAGAGCTATCAGGACTGTAGTTAAGTTTCTAGTTATGATCATTAAAGTTTATAATCAGTGGGACAGAGATGAGTTTACAGCATGTACAACAAGAGTTGTACATGAGGGATACAAGTTCAGCCTTGGTGTCAAGACTAAGCCTGAGAAAGGTGGCTACATGGAAGTTTTGTTAGTGGTTAAAAGACTGTTAAGGATTTTCCATTTAGCATTCTGCTAGGCCAAAGACACATTTTTAAGAACCTTTTTTGTGAAAATCTCAGATAGGATTTTCTATAAAATGCATGTATATTATCTGCTGTTCATGTATGAAAAGATCTTGTGCCTCATTGAACTCAGTGCATTGAACTTGTGTGATGCACATCGCATAATCACCTCTGAAAATAGATTCTCAGAAACTAATTTTAGACTGCCTAGCCACATTATGTGGTGTGTGACAGATTCATCATTTCATGTGATGCGCAGCATTGTGGTTAACAAATATAGCACGCTGCAACAAGGGGAATGCCCTTCACTGGGTTTCAGGCTGAATCCTTTTCATTCTGTTACACTCACTGACATTATCAATAATAAGCAGACGAGAGGTTTACAGCTGTTGACGCAGCAGCCAGCTGCTACAGAGCTAACTGAAGTGGCTACCTGCCAGGATATACCTGCCTCCACTGACTGAGCTTTTATGTCACTGCACTTGTCTGCCTGCGATTTCTCTGTGTGCTCACTTGCGGGCGCCCATTGTTTTCTGTTTGCCACGGGCGCATCTGTGTGTAAGGCTGCAGCAAACTCTCTCCGTCTTAATCAGGAGCTCAGAGCGATGTGAGAGTGCTGTCAGTTTTCCACAGGGGAGGGCCTAATTCACTCAGTGAGTGATGCAATCAATCAAACAAAGCATCCATCAGCGCTGCTGGAGGAATTCCTGTAGAGTACATATGACAGCAGGGTGTGCCAAATAGAGCCTCAGATGAACTGATCAAACAAATAGAGTGGCTGTGCACCTTTGCGACTATACACAGCTGCCACATACAGGAACTGCTCTGAGATGATTGCTAAGCTTCTCCAGATGTTGTGAGGAAGTTTATGCAAGACATATTGGTGGGAGTTGTGTAGGGGTATTGTTCTACAACGTATTCAGAGTTAATTATTACCGTAATAGAAGTAAAATATCTAAATCTTTTTTTTTGCAGATGCATACAGCTACACACCAAATGTCAGCCTGTCCCTTCCACTGGGCATGGGCAACCCCTGTCTGGCCACCCAGTACCACACCTTACAGTCCAGCCCAATCATCTCAGTTTCCTCTTGCCACCAGACAGGCTACAGCCTCCAGAATGATATCCATGCAGCATCAGGCTATTACCTGCCCCACGGCCTCAGACCCAATGGGGCCCCAGCCCTGGAGAGCCCCCGTATTGAGATCACTGCCTACAGCCAGTACCCTGAGGAGGAGGTAGAAGAGAGCAGCAGTGAGGACCACATCATCAAACGAGGTGTCAACTCCATCGTCACACTGACACTGCCCAATGCTGATGGCTACCGCGATCCCAGCTGCCTCAGCCCTGCAAGTAGCATCTCCTCACGCAGCTGTAACTCGGAGGCGTCCTCCTATGAGTCTGGCTTCTACAACTATGACAACTCCCCACAGAATTCGCCCTGGCAGTCTCCCTGTGTTTCTCCCAAAGGCTCGTCCATGCTCCTGTCCTGCCCACATGCCAGCGGACCTGCAGGCTCCCCACACAATTCGCCCTCCAACTCCCCTCAGATAGGAGCTGTGGCTGAGGATGGCTGGCCGGCTCAACCTCGCGGGTCCAGGCCTAACTCGCCTTCCTACAATGGTGGTGTTGGAGGAATCGGTGGAGGAGGCGGAATTGGGAAGAGAAAGTACAGCCTCAACGGTGCCCCCTACCGTCAGACATCCTGCACACCCAACCAGTCCCCCCATCCCGTCTCCACATATCTCCCCCAGGGTCAGCATCACAGATGAGAACTGGCTTGCCAACACCAACCAGTACACCAACTCTGCCATTGTGGCTGCCATCAACGCTCTAACCACAGATGGAGTGATAGACATGGGGGAGGGAATCCCAATCAAGACACGGAAGACCATGCTTGACCACTCGTCCTCCATGGGCCTGAAACTGGAGCCTGGTGGGGAGGACCTGGGTCTTGACGGGGAGCTCTGCCATGAGGACTACCCCTCCCGAATGCCCCTCAAGAAGGAGAACTACTGTGGAGGCTTCCTGGATGTGCCCCAGCATCCGTACTCCTGGTCGAAGCCCAAACCTTACCTCAGGTAGGTGGAGCTGCTCTGACGTAGCTGTCTGTCATTAACTTCTGTGGCCCTTTTAGGAAAGCTAATCAGGTGAATCCACAAGATGAAACGTCTATGACTAAACCACTCAATGTGACACTGACCCAGCAGTTGTTTTGTATTAGAAGACAATGAAGCAAGTCTACTTATTTAGACAGATTCATGGTTTATGGCATTTTGCGTTAGGACACAATGTTTTTGCAGAGAGTCCAAGAGAAAAACAATTCATCCAGCTGTTCCACTTCTTTGCGCAGTTGTCTTTATATTTACAGAGTTAGTGTTATTTATTTATTGCAAGGACACGATTGTTTTAGTTTTTTAAACTTCAAAGGCCATATCAAAAGGCAAAAATCCAAAAGTTGCATGCTCTTCACTTTCAAAAGAGTTCTCTTTGAAGATCAAAACTATTTCATAAATCATATTTCACAGAGAGGAGTTGCCCTGTGTGTGTGTATGTGTGTGTTTGTGTGCCATTGTTGCTATGCATATAACAGACACACACACACACATTGTGCATGCGCTCAGCTATGTCATTGATTTCTCACTTTTGAGCAAGGTAAGCTTTTTCAATTTCAATTGTGTCCCACATGGCATTTTTTTTCCCCGAGCCAATAACACTGTTTCCTGTCGGAAATCAAGTGTTTGATTAAGATAGTGAGCAACAGGAAGTGATGGTGACAGGCCTGGCTGAAGGGGAAGCAGTCTGCAGGTTAATCAGGCGGCTCACTGCTCGGGCCTGCTGCGCCATCAGCCCATCTCTTTCTGCGGAGCTAACGTGATGTCATGCACTGACTGGGCAGATAAAGCCCTACGGGGGGGAAATCAGTTCGTTTTGGGTCAACAAACAGCCCGCGAGTTCCACAAAGATGTCAGAGATTGGTTTCAGTCGAGCCACCCTTCAGGTCAGGGGTTTGCGTTTACCAGGCATCCGGCAGAGAGAAATATTGTCTGGCACATGTTTGTTTTGGTTTAGATATCACCACGGTGTTCACATGGGAAGCTCCGACTCCCCGTCTCCAGAACAATGATGCCAGCTGTAGCTCTGGGAACGATATCATGCTCCAAGGCAGAGTGTGCCGTTGACCTTATCCAACTGTAGAACTCTGTTGACTGCAATTCCAGTGTTTTATAATTTCACAGTTATCGATTTGGAAAGGATAATAATTGTATCAAAGGACAGGCTGGTCGCCAGCTGGTACCAGAATTGTTTTTCTGCCCTAGAAATGTCTCTCCTCCCGTCACTTTCTTAACTCCCTGCGTCTGTTTCCACCTGTCACACCATAATAAAAAACACACCACTCTAACCAGGGAACATTCGTCTCTCCTTTATTTTTCATAAAGAAGGTCCACTAATTATTGACCAGGCCCCAGGAATTACACACGTCAGCGAGTGAGTTTAATTGATTAGATTAAGGACCATGATGAAATGGGGAAGCATCAGGCCAGTTGGGTTACACTTAAGTGTCCTCATTTGAAGATAATTTAAAGCAAGTTTAGAGCTTTTTCATCACGACTTTCTTGGTAATCACTGAACCATGGAAAAACTGCAACTTCACAGGTCCTACTTGGGCAAATCTAATCTGACATGGTTTTAAGAAAATAATTTTATTAATTACCAGACCATGAGTGTAAATTTTCATTGACTAGATAGGATTGAATTCACTATTATATCAATTCTTTCTTCAGTAGAAAAAAAAATTGTACTTTGTATTTGTAGATTATTCCATGAACCTACTAACAAACAATCTGTCATGTTCATACAGCCCATCTCTACCAGCTCTTGACTGGCAGCTTCAATCATGCTCCGGCCCGTACAACCTGCAGATCGAGGTGCAGCCCAAGTCCCACCACAGGGCCCACTATGAAACTGAAGGCAGCCGCGGGGGCCGTGAAGGCGCTCTCCGGAGGACACCCTGTAGTGCAGGTACGTCACCAGCAATTGTTTACTGAATTGATTGGTATGAGTTCCTGCAGAAATTGAGGTTCACCCGCCACAAAGTCAGCTTTGTGCCTTTAAGCTGTGTGATAATTTGATGTCATTACAGAACAAGTGCTAACAAGCAAACAAGTGCATGCTGATTAACAGCTCCCTTTTTCCTCCTGACAACAAGCAAAGTGGATGCTTGGCAAATGCTGATTTTATGGCAGAATGTTTTCACAGAGCAAACTCAGCACAGCTATGAAATCTTCATTATCTTCTCCTGTACTTTTTTAAATGTTTTGATTTGTCACAGTCGATGAATCTTAAAATGAGATCTGAATGATAACAATGAGTTGATATTAAACTACGTGATTGACTTTCAAAATATTTCCCTGTTTTTCATTTATTAAAGATTGCTTCAGAAAACCATTGCTTTACACTAGAAACCGTATGTAAAGTTTGATACCCAACATTTACCAATGTTGTTGCAAACTTTCAGAGCCAGTTGTCTAAATCATAAAAGCCCTTGAGTGCAGTATATCCAGACCCCAGACCGTGCCAGTGTATATGCTTGTATACTGTGTTATTAATGTTCGCAGAATCAATCTACTGCTGCTCTGACCAGCAGCAGTGCATGCTGACTCAATTAGTATAGAGCAGGACCATCGCCTCTCACTATTGTACTTGGCGAACACTTAGAGAGCACACGTCAGTCTCGCCAGCAGCACAGCACAGAGCTCCTTTCTCTGCTTCACTGTCATCACACTGCACTGACATCTTAGTTTACTGAAGGTGGGGATTTAGTGACGTGTGTGTTCTTAAGGTTGTGGGTCAATTTGCCCTGTATACAAATTAAAACTGTATAAATATGAATAATGTCAGGGCATTCATCTGTGGTGCTTTTATTGTTTTTTCATCCTAAAACTCCATTTATCATCCAGAATTGCAGCCAGAGAAACATTTTGTTTTGGACCAGTAAATATTCAGGTTGGTGTTCTGTCTTTGTTTTACAGTTAGCGTAAGATGTTGTTAGTGCCACAGTTGTAAATAGATGTTGTCAACACATCCTCGCCTGCCCAACGTCAAATACACTTGACAGCTGTTGGCCAGGGTGGTGTTATAAACAGGCCTGTCAACTCTCAGGTTTTCTCTGTAAATACAGGTAATTATTCCCCTCCATTACAAACCTTTGTATATCAACATGCTGGTGAATCAACATTTTACCCCCGTGCTTCCACGTGAGCCGTACCAGACTCAACTCGCCATGCACAGCTGCATGCGGCAGGTGAGGCTTGTTTTGATTTAGTTAATGCCACTTTCTGACTCACTCTGGGAGTAAGAGTGAAAAGTCACCAGTCAGCAGCCTGCAGTGTTGTCCAGATTTAGATTGATGACTTGATGGGTTGTTTATTTTGTATCGTATTGGCGCAGGTTTATTGCTTTGCAAGGAGGTTTTTCAAGTCTTGCTGTGTATGTCCAGCAATTGTTAGTGATTAGTAGTCATGGATAAAATATGATGACAGCTACTTTACCGTCACACCTCCCCCCTACTGGCATTGCTTACATTTTTACCCTTACTTTTTGGTGTAGAGAGATTTATGTTCTGTGCAGTCAATTGTGATATCTGGAGGGAAGCAAAGCAGTTGGCAGAATGATAAATCTTTACGGATTAGGCTGTTATTTGTACATGCCAGAGGCTAAAATATACGAGAAGAGAATGTACTGTACCTTCAAAGGGATTTTGCACAGTCCGAGTGCAGGATTTCTCATTTATCTGAGTGTACCCTTTATCACTGTCTTAGTCTTTGCTGAAGTGTTGTGTGAAATTGTGTTGTTGTAATCTTAGAGAATAGGGCACGCTGAAGTCCCCAGTGCCCTGTGGTAATGAGTGGCAGGCACTGGATGGGTGGATGCAGTCGAGGAGAATGAGTCCATAATGACATGAGGGCATGGGTGTAGGAAGCAGCCATGGAAGTGTCTCTCTACGTGTGTGTTTGTGTGAGTGTGTGTTTGTGCTTGACTAGATCGAGTAGGCAGAAGAGAGAGAGAGAGAGAGAGAAGGGGCAGAGGGAGTCAGCAGGCAGCTGGGGCTCAGCTCAGCTGCCCCTGGAGATGCTCTGTATCCTGCTGATTAGGGCTGTGTGGCCCTTAGGTTGACTGAGCATGGCTGTGCTGGGGCTGTTTTGGTGGGGGGTGGGTGGTGGGTGGATAGGACATAGAATCCCAGCGCCCATCGGACGCCACCTCCCCTTTCCACACACCGGTGCCTCCCATCCCTCCCTGGGGGGGTCCAATGATGTCGCACCCTGTGAACAATCCATCCTTCAAACCAGCTCCCCAACCCACAGCAGCAGGCCTCCCTCGGTTAAAGCCCAGTCACCCACCATCCACAGCTCTATTGTTTTTTAAGCTCATGGATGATCAGACTCACGCGCAATGAGTGATGGTGACATGTGTGTTGGAAAGCAGCTCTGGATGAAGATGAAAAACATGAAGAGATACACTGTTTCTCTAGCTTTGTCCCCCCCAGAGAGACAGCAACTGACAGCTAGTCAAACCAAAACACTCAACTGCTCATTTGCCGATGTTGTTTTACTACTCAGTAACAAGCGGTGGTGTTTTTTCCTGATATACACAGAGGAAAGTTTGGCATCGCTGAGGTCTGACATCATCCCAAGCTGCAGTATCAACCACAACACATTCAATGCAGGATGGAGAGCTTGTGGGATGGCTGCATAGGGGAGAATGGAGTGTCAAAACTTCAGCCCCACACCAGTGAAAACCCCTAGATTATGGGTTACCTCTTCTCATTACCCCTCTGCTGCTTGCACCGGCTCTCCGCACTGTTTCAAATCTCATTCATTTATTCTGGACCCGCACTCCATCCCTCCGTCCCTTCCTCCGCATCGGCATCCTTTTAACTTTCCCTCCCATGATTGGTCCACTTTGTGACCCCCGTGGCTGCTTTTCCACTTTATTTACTGCAGCCGACCACAGCGCCATTAAGGGGATCTCGGGTGCTCCTTCGGCTCCCAACGCACAGTTCCAGACGCTCCCCTCTCTCACCACAGCTATGCCGAGACATTTACGTGGCCGGTTTTCGGAGCAGTGTTCAGGAAACCCAACAACCTGGTCTAACTTCACTCAGAAGACTGCAGTGACATTGATTGATGGGTTTTTCCAGAGGAGAACAATGGGGGGAAAAAAATGATATGCCGAATTATTTTAATTGAAAATATAGTGACCGAGGATGTGACCTGGCTCGGATCGAAATGTGGGATGAGTTGAAGATGTTGCAAACTCAGAGACACACAGACATCCGGCAGGCCCTGGCAAACAGCAGACAACAACACCTGTGGATTATTAAACTCAATCGCAGAGCACACAGCACTGTCCTGCATAGGGCTAGTTCATATAGGATAATGACTGGCCTATAGGGCTTCCCTCCTCATACATTCACAAACTCTCTCACCCACTCTCTCATTAAGTCTAAAGCAGCAACAGACACGGTGTAATTTCAGCAGGATGTGGCCATCATCCCTATGAACGTGTGCGTGACTTAATACACATCTCTGTTCCTCCGCGACTGCATGTGATGCACATCAAGTTTGCAGCATGTTTCTGCCGCGAGGACATGAAAGACCTTGGTAAACATGTGCTCAGTTCTTTGCATGTGCAGTTTCACCTCGGGATCCAGTGCTTGCTGGCTGCGTAATGTCCCAAAGAAAACCTAAGATCTAAAGCGCCCTTTACTGTAGCTACTAATTGCTCATTAAATCTACTGCTGCCTCTTGTTTGATATTCAAAATGCTCTGCGTACCCTGTAGTGCTGCTACAGCTTAGTCAGGGCTATTATTCATTACCCAAAGGGGTATTTATGCCACTCTTAAACTGTGGTTTATCCATTTGCGTGGGCTTCCCTTACACTGGTATTTGGCTACCACTAATTACCAGTTAATAACAAGTGGATAAAAATGAGCAAAATGTGCATCGTTTTCACTGGTTTGAGGTGATGACCAAACGTTCCACAGATTTATGAGGTAAGACACGGGTGGTTGTTTTGCTTTTAGGGGACACAGCAATTGTCCGTGCATCATCTCACTCAAATTCTCTGTAGGTTTGGATGATATTTCTTATGGTACGCGTTGCTGGTAACAAATAAAAAAATTTTCGTATGGAATTTGGACCCTCACTGGTCTAGACATGGGGTAGTGCTTGAAACTATGCCCTCGATGACATAACACTAAAGTACTCAGTTCAACATAAAATTTTAGGGACATATATCTTCTGGTTGCTTATAAAAGCAGCAGCATTTGAAGACGTGAAAATGCTTCACATTAAAGGATCGCGTGCGTCCTTATGCATTCAGGATGAGGTACTGGAGAAATGAGCAGGAAAGAAGGGTGATAGAGTAAAGTCTGGAAGGAGAGACAACTTGGATGAGTTTACATTTAATTGGGTATAGCAAAGGCTGGAGAGAGGGGAGCATGAGAATGGGAAAAAGCTCAAATCTGCTCTTTTAGTTCTCCACCTCCTCTGCTTCAGTTTGCCCAGTCCTCTACTGCTTCCAGTCCCCTTTTCCTTCTCCTCTCCCCAATTCTCTGCGCCACGTGGACTTCTACGAGTCATGACATTTCTCCAGGCGGTGATGAAATGAAATTACTGCAGAGGGATAGAAGGCAGCCCACTGCAGGCCTGTGGAGTGTATTCACACTCAATTACTGGCCAGACCAGACACATCAAATTTACCAGCAAGTCATTATTAAACATTATATGATCAAATCCTCTCTTTGAACTATTGAGGCAAGGTAGGCAGCACATGGAATTAAAAAACGCCACGTCATTACTTCATCACAACAGATTTTCACTGATTGAAGCGAATGAGGAAAAAAAATAGGGCTATATCCCCAGGACTGAAATTGTCTATGCTGATGATGGATCTGCAATGGTCCAAAGGCGACAGGGAGATGAATGGGGGAAAAGTGGTTGGGATGTACCCCCCCTCTCCCTTTTCAGCTCGACCCCCCCCACATCATCACAACTGATCCAGACAATACAGCTGCATACAATTACAAAATAATGCATCAGCCGCCATATCCACAGTGTTTAGCTTGAGCCTCAGCTATTAAAAATGGCTCGTGCAGCAGTGGCTTGTGGTAGGAGGTGTAAATGGATCTAGCTGACACAGTGGCAGAAGTTGGCACCTTGAAACAGCTGCAAATCAAGCCATGACTCGGTTTCGATTATCTCAAAATAAATATACGGTGCGTGTGCTAGATAGGCTGCAGTTACAGCAAGAGAAGCTCATCTGGTCAAAATTAGTGGCTCACTGGTCCAACCTCGAAGGCAGCATTACAGACAAATACAAAGCCGAGGTCACAGGTGTGTGTGAAGCCTCTGTCGGCCCACATTTAAAGTTTACGACACTATCTTGGCTTTTTTCCCCCGGCATTTATTTCTCCTTTGAGAATGAAATAAAGAAGTAAGTTTTGCGTTTTGCTTGTGGTGTGCATTTGTGCGAGCATCACAGGAGCTTAGCAGAAGCGAAGTGGGGGCCTTTAGGAGAGGGTCAGGGGAGCACATATGGTAAAGGAATCGAGGGGGGTCGCCCGGAGGGGACTAGACTGCCTTCCTTTGCTGCTGGGAAGACCAGCGTCACCAGGAGGACTATCTGACCTCATTAATCACTTCCTCTCCTCCATGAGGTCACTATGGCTTTGAGTGAGGACACCAGCGTCATCATGCGCTACCGCAAGGCAAGTGAAAGGGATAAAGACACCCCCTCTTGCCGTCTCTCATACAGGCCCCCTTACCGCCACGTGGCAGCTGAGGTAATCGTTGGAGGTCATTGAGAAATCCCATGAAGTCTGCGAAGGCAAAAGTGACAGACGACACTCCTTTGTAGCGTGGAGGCCTGTTTTTTATTAAATCATGAGAAAACCTCAGGCAATTTAACGCTACGGTGTTTCAGATTTGTACCTCATGCTCCGACATAGCCCTCTCAACAGTCAATACACAAGTAACTGGTAGCATGTGTGGCTATGGATAATTACCCCTGGTGACACCATAAGTAAAATATAACAAGCAGAGCGAGGTCTGCCGGTGAGATCACTTCATAGATGAAGTGGTCCCTTGGGATGCCAAGACTTCAAGAAGCTCCTGACCTTGGCCTAACTCACTGATGACTTGCATGTGTGACTAGCTCACAGGTCAAGACAGCTGCTAGAGACACTATGAGGAGGTGAGGAGAAAAATAGACGGTTGGAACTGGAAATGAATGACGGTCTTAGCTTAACCACTCCCTTTGCACTCCCTTGATATCTGAATCAAATGCAAAGGCAGCCACTGGCGCTCAAATTATGGAGACATATGGATATGTTATTTTTCTAGTGACTAGTCCTAACTTAATTTTATTAAACATAATTAATACTGAAAATCGTGTAACTGGGGGGAAAAAAACCATAACCCCACAGGCAGTCAGTCTTGATGTTAATTATCAGGCCAGACAACTTATCCAGTCAAATTTGTTCTCAAACCAAAGACACTGAAGCATTAATTTCCATGGACCTTTAATGACATAGCTCCCCAGTCCTCCACACCAGCCTTCCTCTTCCTCACCCCCCCCCCATCCCTGACCACCCTCACAAAGGTAATTATAAACCCATTAATCCGATTATGTCATAGGCTACATGTGCTCTGAATTTATATGACTCAGTCTGTTAGATAAACAACAGGGGTCTTTTATTCCATTCAACGGTACCACTGTTTTCACTTGAACGCAGCTCAAAGAAAATTGGTCTGAAGCGAAGCGCTGGTGTAACTGAACAATTTGTGGGAGTCTTGTGGCAGCCATGGAAGGGTTAGCCGTGGTCTTGAATAAGTGTTCTGTCACACTTAATGTCATAGTGAGGTCAAGGAGCCACCTGGGTGGATCCAAGGAGGTCCACATGATGATAAGTTACTCCTCTTAGTTTTCATCTTTCAGGTTTGGGGTGATTTCTAAGTCCACGCCAACATCCACCAATATGACCATACGACCACTTCACACTGCGAAGAAGAGAAAGTGGATCCTGGGAGGTCTGCAGTGTTAGACCTGGTTCCACCAAAATTCCACATTTGGTTGGCAAATTATTCTGGTCAGACAACACTCACAAAGTATCAGTTGTCCTTCACCGCACGTTTGAACCCTCCTTTCATTTTGAGCCATTATACACTTGGTTAAATCATCAAATGATGTTGCTTTAGACATTGAGCAAATATGAGCCAGGCATTTTGTTGGCAGTTTATATTTAAAGTGCTGTTGACCCCAAACACAACAGTACATTTCAAACTATTCATGGCTATTGAGCTTTTCTTCTCTATTTTTTTTAAAGATTTGATCTTTTATTAGTTGAGCAGTAGCAGCTAATGGAGCCCCGCAAGAGGAAGTGGTAGTTGTTTGAAGTGGTGGTTCTGATACAGGAGTCTCTTTCATCACAGTGGGACACAGTCTCTGATCTTTAATGGAAATCATAATGTATGTTCATAACTGCCCAAAGGCAAAGGGGCTGCATTCCATCTGCATGCCAAAAACTCCATTAAGATTTTTTGTGTTTTGCTTCACATTCAGGTGTAAATTTAGCTCAACTCTACCTATACTGACACGGTCATTTACCTCTAAATTCATTTTGATTTATGTTCATCACAGTAACATTGTGTTCACTCATAGGTTATGTGCGCGCCATTATTGCTTTTTTTGACACGAAAGATTTGAATGTATGCTAAGGCCTGTGTTTTCCTGTATATGCAATTTATTTGTATATGGATGTTGTTATTAGCCCAATCATCAGTTTCATAAACTTTAATGACTGAAAACATCACAGCTTGAGGCATACCTGAGATGATTGTCCTGGGTTCTTATTTTGTCTTTTAAGGGGTCACTTTCTGCAGAGTCACAGTCTACTGGTTGCCTCTCTGTGGGCACTTTTTTAATAGGAGCAGTGAGATTTTAATGACAGTGAAGTGATGGGAAGACAGCCTCTCAATCAGCCTCCAGAACTCTGTACCCAGGAGATCACTACTCCAGGCAGACTCAGAGACATCAAAAACACTTTTTCTTCACCTTCCCCTAAAAGAATGTAGAACTAGCAGTAAAAAAAAGAACAGTAAAGATTGCTCAAAAAGGATCGGTAACATCTCTAAAAGAAAAGAAAAAAATAATGCAGCACCTCTCAGGTACCTCTATCTATTGCTAGCCGATATGCCTTCAGTCTTTATTTTCCAAATAAGGGGTTGACTTCGACGGGAGTCTTAGAACACAATGTTGCGTCTCACCTGGCTTCCTTTGTTCTCCCGACAGCTTTATGGCTACATGGAAAGCGAGCCGCTCACCCTGCAGCTGTTCATCGGGAACCGCAGACGACCGCCTCCTGCGACCACATGCCTTCTACCAGGTCCACCGCATCACCGGCAAAACCGTCTCCACCGCTAGCCATGAAGTCATGCAATCCAACACCAAGGTTTTGGAGATCCCTCTGCTGCCTGAAAACAACATGAGAGCCATGTGAGTGCTCTGAGACCTCCACAAATCACCTATCCATCTTATTCTTTCCACATTTTTCTCCGGTAACCCGTGCCTTGAAATACACCCACACACACTCCATTCTCTCTCACAGTACTTTACTCTTTGAGTCTACAAACAGACTAGCTGATGATAGGCACTGTACAGCACACACTTCTAAATAGGCCGTCAAAACTTTGTGCTCTCACCCCAAGAGATGCATGATTTCTAAGGAGGTGAAATAAGTACACAGTGTCGACAAACTGACTTCAAGGGTGACTTGATTCTGAGCAATGTTTTCAGGGACTCTACAGGCAGGAGGCTTGTACTTAACGGAAACTTTTGGGAATAATTTGACAATGTTACAAGATTGAAGTCGTAATTGAGAGGAAAGTCGTAATAGTACAAGAATAAAGTTTAAAAAAAATCATTATAAAACAAACAGCCAGAGGAACTCGTGCTGACCACTTCTTTTGGATCCAAAACTCTTAAAACAACTTAATTAGAAACTAGGAGCCCAATTGAATAGCACACATGTAACCTCACAGTCGACCACAAACATTTTCCTCCTCCACAAAAGAGGAAACATTCTTGTGTTCTTTCTATGGATTATACACAGTTTCTTGCACATCCAAGTTCCAATACTTACGATAATGTGGTGCTGATGAGCACTACTGAATAAGTATTTCATTTGTGAAACTTACACTAAATTATAACTAAAGAAAATGCTCCACATTTCTTTTTGAATAATTATGATTTATTCTATTAAATAAATAAAACAAATTCTGGTGATATAATGACTTTGGCCCCCCAGACACTTTTATGTTTCCCTAAGACTCCTTCATAAAGTTCAACTAATACCTTAAAGAATAAAATTACGAGCACTTTTACTCATGAGGGTCCCTTTGTCCCTTTGGTCCAGTGGTCCCCAACCCCCGGGCCGTGGCCCGGTACCGGGCCGTGGGTCGTTTGGTACCGGGCCGCACAGAAAGAATAAACAATTTAAATTTTTTCTGTTTTATCTATTATCCGGTCATTTTTCAAAATAAAACGGTGTTTTATTTTGAAAAATTACCGGATCCTCTCCTTTATGACTCATGCTTTACGCATTTCAAGACGCTTGTCTTGGTCACGTCACTTTTTCGCTGAACACAAACCAACACGGTAATTGTCAGACCCATTTGTCAACAAACCAGGTGAATCCAGCTGGTTTAAAGGTCCCATCGTATGCCCATTTTACCACAGTTGATATGGTTCCTTGGGGTCTAAATGAAATGTCTGTAAAAAAAATTGGTCAAAATACCAAAAGGATCATTGAAAACAGCACCTTTTTACCCTGTCTAAAACAGGCCTCCTCAGATTGAGCTGTTTTGAGGCCCCACCGCCCCAGAAACTATACTTTAGAGTGCGTCCTATGGGAATACAAACCGTATTCCCATAGGACGCACTCTAAAGTATAGTTTCTGACATAGACGAACCACAACAAATCGCAGGAGTGGTTTTTTTCCAGAGTTTTTTGGACGGTAGACATGCCAGATACCCAAACTAACATGTAGAAGCACTACAAAAGTGGATTTTTCATAATATGTCCCCTTTAAGAAGAAGATCAGCTGCTGGAGATCGCAAATGACGGCGGCCTTAAAAGTATGTTTGAGAAAACAACTCTGCCGGTGTCCTGGATTAAAGTCACGGCAGAATACCCTGAGATCGCCACAACAGCACTAAAAACTCTGTTGCCATTTCCGACATCCTATCTGTAGTGACATCGGTGGAATAATTTTTTTATTTTAAATAACCAAAACAAAACTCTCCAAATTCCGTTAAATTACAAAAAAATCTACCGCTGTCACCAGAGGCCGTACCTTAGGCACTCCGTAATGAGGCTCCGTAGACACACCTTAACGGCCGGTCCGTGAAAATATTGTCTGACATCCAACCGGTCCGTAGCGCAAAAAAGGTTGGGGACCACTGCTCTAGTCAATGTGCAATGAAAACATTTGTGCCAAACTGATGGTATACACACTTGTACAGAAAAAAGTGTATAACGGTATAAGTAGCACAGTTTTGCACTTTAATGCTCAATAAAACAATAGAGGTGGTGAACATTTTCACAGTAGAGGAAGCCCAGGTGTTAATATTAACATCAACAATGGCTCAATCCTATTTGAGGGTTTCAGTATGAGCCATGACAAAGGGACATTGACACAGGGAGCACAGGACCAGGGTCCTGAAATATGTAAGTGATATGTCAGTGTCTTGTTAAAAAAGGCCTGTTTCTAACCTAACAGCTGCTAGACAACAGAAAGCACCATAACCATAAGGAACCTACTATGATAAAACTATGTGAGCAGGTATGAATGAACATCAAAATTTGATGGTTTGACACATCAGCTTTCCTAAAGGAATTAGCACTTACACTAACAAACAGCAGCATTGTGTTCACCTTCTCTGAAGCACCTGAATCTTGGGCTTATAACACAAGCGTTAGCAAGCAATGGTGTTTTCCCCAAAGATGAGCAAGCTGACAAGCTAATAAAGGTGGCTGTCCCCTTAGTTCTGGGGAGCTCAACAGAAACAAGAGCATTTTACCTTGTGTAAAAGTGTGATGAAGTATACAACTAAATATAACCTTGGTTTACCTTTAAAAGCAACTTTGCCAGGCTGAGGTAAATCCAGCTTGGCGTTCCTCCATACTTGCAGTAAACCAAGAGGCTGTGCTCGAAACTGAGTCCAAGCAGTGGCTCCTTTCCTGGGGCTCTTTTCAGATTAGGGAGCAGTGAATGTATTGGACTGAGGCCCAGAACTCTGCGTAATGGATAAAACCACTGTATATGAAAATAGGTTACATGAGGCCATTTACCTACATATATGTATACACTTCTTGGTTGGACTTGGGATTCCTTGGCTGACATCGGATGATTCAATCTGCCTTACTATATCATTTTCACCAATACCAAAATATTCCTTATATTGTATCATATTTAGGGACGTCCCTCAACCATTTTACTAAATGTGTCCCTTAGGATGAATATGATATTGTAAACAGCATTCAAGAGGAAGTTTCATTTCCCCTTTTGTCGTCAGTGTGCACGCTAAAGGAAGAGGAATGAGAGCTCTCTATTTCTTCCCCAACTATCTAAAAGGTCAAAGATGAAGCGAAGCCTTTAACTGTGTCTTTCCACTGAACTGTTAAACAGTCATCTTGATAACACAGCATCCATCTCGCTGCTCTCATGCCAGCAATCATTCTCTCAGTGTGTGGGATGCAGACAGTCGAGAACTGCAGTCAAACTTTCAGACAGTTTCAATCCATCTTACTTCTCTCCTCTAGCAAAGTTCATACTCATACAAAGTAGCTTATTTCTAGTAGTTTAGTGCCATCTGCAAAATATAGTAAATACAACATACTGTTTGGTCATTTAATAAAAGCCATATAGAAAAACAGAATGGGTTTTAGCTGATATATTGAAATTGCCGTTTTACAATGCTGGCAGAGAAGACTATTTCTTTCATTTTATCTAAACATTATCAAAATGTACCAACTGTTGGCATCTTGGATTGCACTGGTCATAAAAATGGATTTAAAACTAATCTGTGAAATCCAGCATCTTGGGTCTGTTTAAACCTATGCATGCCAGTCATGAACACATCATGCACGGCTGAGAAGAAGCAGCTAGCCAGCTTAACATGTTATTTTTCCTTATTTACATTCACTCAAAATTCTCAAAAACCAAAGCGAAGGGAAAATTGGATTGGTATAAAACCTGACATTTAACATGTTCCAGGAATAGTGCCCAAATAGCCACCATGTAAAATAACTGAAATGCCAAACCGTATCCTATTCATATTCCCTCACTTTTTTTTACCAGCCTCTGTAGTTTTATTTAAATTCATGAAAGGGCATGTCTGAAAACGAAGGCCTTTTTCCACTAGGAGAGGGGAAAGAAAACTCGCCCCATTAGCTTCCAAATTGTGAAATGAAATAAATAGAGACAGCTTAGAGAAAGGTCTACTGCTACATGTGGTGATGATTAACAGAGGTTAAAACCCTAAATATTGAAGTATATGAGTTTGTATATGCTGACTGCTGGTGGGACTTCGTGTTGTTGTGTTCAGTCACAGTGTGTTCATTCTTCAGGATTCCTCCAGAGAATTGCTAATTCTTGGACCACTATGACCCTTTAAAACAGTGATATGAAGTCATTAACGTCTGACTCTATCTTTGATGACATGCTTGATTAATAATGACATGGTCATGCTCCAGTTAACCTCTGGTGCATGATCTGTAACACCAGCAGTCAGTGCTGATCCTAATGCACAGCAACTCTGCTCAATTCCTCAGTTAAACAGTCAAATAATCTAATCTGCCTGTTTCGGCCATTGTATATATCTTTCCCTAGAAAATATTCTGAGATGGTTTCCTAATCTTTTAAATTGTTTTTATATTTTTGCCCATCCCTACCTCTGTCCCAGAATCGATTGTGCAGGGATCCTGAAGTTGCGTAATTCGGACATTGAGCTCCGCAAAGGCGAAACAGACATCGGACGTAAAAACACACGGGTGAGGCTGGTGTTCCGAGTGCACATCAACCAGCCCAATGGCAGGACGTTGTCCATTCAGGCCTCCTCCAACCCCATTGAATGCTGTAAGTTTCGCACACTAACACAAAATAAATTCATTGCACGCCTTTTTTCTTGGCTCCCCATCAGAGCAAAGGGTGGCATCTATTGTTGAAATCCAATAAACTGAGCTACTATGTTTTTTCTCCACTTGCTGGAGCAAATTCAGTACTCCAGTAAGTAATATAAAGCACTCAGTAGGATTTATATGATCACAGCAATCTGCCAAAGCAATGTGTGCATTATACATGATGTCAGACACACGTGTTATCTATTTCAATTCACATTTTATGACTAAGTGCACAAGTTACTATGGTAGAACTATATTAGAACAGGTTCCACAGAGGTCATTTGCCAGCCTTAGTTTTGGCACAGTTAACTGGGTCCATTGAAAGAAACCTCTGTTCCTTTGCCATTCATTTGTGTGTAGGAATGATGTTATTTGTACGCAAAAAGGTGCTTTACAGCACAGTTACATTCACCCGCACAAATTCATACAGTGCATCTATGGGCAGCACTTTTTTCCGATGAGAACGGCATAGCCTTAAGGGGCAGGTTGTTTGGTTTAGTATCTTGCCCAAGGACACATCTGCAAATGGAATGGGGAAGACCGGGATCGAACCGTCGACCATCTGGTTAGAGAACAACCCATTCTACCCATTGAGGTCACAGCCAGAGGTCAAAAGTGACTAGCTAAACCACATTGATAGAGCCAAGACAGGTGGTTGGCTGTAGACATCTTAATGTGAAAGAATTATTAAGGACCTCACCAAAAAAATATTGTTTTGACCAGTTTCTACCTGTTTTGATGCTGTTGGCTGAAAACTTCTTAGCGAGGGGACATGATATCACCATATTAAAGTTGATAAGTCTATTTAGCTGAGCAAGTACTGCTGTTTTACTGGCTATGAGCTGGGCCTGTGCTTCTTGGGGTGGATAGAAATCACCACAGAGTTTATGGGGGCTCACATGCTATATTGAAATATGTTTGTGTGTGTTTCTTTTCAATAGCCCAGCGCTCCGCACAGGAGCTTCCCTTGGTGGAGAAGCAGAGTGTGGAAAGTTACCCTGCCATGGGAGGCAAAATGATGCTCCTGAGTGGTCTTAACTTCCTCCCCGACTCGAAGGTGGTGTTTGTGGAGAAGGCCCAGGGTAAGTAGCAGTCAACAGAACATGTTTACTGCCTCTTAATTTCCCCTCTCAATATTTCTTTCAAAGGTCTCTCTGCCTCTCTGCCTCTGTCCCGTTTCCTCAGTCTTCTCTCCCGTCAAAATACAGCAGGCCCTGCCAGAGAGCCACATGTGGTGTGCATTAAGCCACTATATTTTTAACCAGAGCGTATTTACATTTGCTAAAGTTTCCATTGCCTGTTCACTGGTGCTCGCCACAAGTTAAGGGATGAATCACAAACAGGGCATGTGCAACGTCTCTCCCACTTTCTCCCTCTCCCTTGCTGTCTCTCCCCACCAGACTCACTTTTGCTTTTCACATTTAACCCTCTGAACCCTTACGCTCGTTAGATTTCTCTCATTCTCTTCTATACTCATCCTTGTTGTCATTCACTGATTCATGGCTAAGAGGCCATTGTTTTCTTAACCAGTCTTTTTCTCTGCCATGCATTTCCTCCCTGTGTGGGAGGGAACAGTGGCAAGATCATGATCATAACAATGATCATTTCCTTGATTGAACCCACTAAATCAATACAAAGGTCAGGCAAGGTGAAACCTCTGATGTCTGTTGAAACACAGTGCTGCTACCATGACGATAATGTGCAGCAAGGGAAGAAGGATTGAAGGAGGATGTTTCTTATCTCTGCTAATAATTAATAATAATGGATTTATCATAGATGTTATATTGCTTGGTGTTTGTGTCACAAACCCATGTTAACCACAAAAATACTTCACATCATCTGCACTGTTTAACCATTTGAAACGTTATCAAGAGGTTTCATCAGGGTAAAGAAATAATATACAGGCAAAAATAACCCTGACAACAGAAGGTTATTTCGTCTTTATATCTGTCAATGAGTGAATGGATGTTTTTATTATTGCACCATGCAAACAGTTATATCAGTCTCTCACATACTAACAACACACAAATATGATAATATGCATGTTCATACAACAGAAAAACTATATCTTTATATTCCACAACAAAAATAATTTATAACTTACAAAATAATGACTATATATTGTGAATACTGATTTAATAGTCCAACTTGTCTTCTTTTCCAGGATTGTAGACACATGTATTTCAAGTTTGTGTCAAAACCATTTTTATGGGAATGTTAAATCACCATATTTTTATAGTACAAAAGTAACTCACTTTCTTCTTCTCCCAAATCACACGGTGATCACATTTTTCTCGTGAACTATAGTTTATTGCACCGGCAATCCCCTGTGGTTTCAGGTGATCCTCCTCCTAGTTCGGAGGTTAGACACCTTCTAATAGTTATTGGCTCAATCAAAAGAGCATTTTTGACCACTTCATCCGTGATTCTCCTAAAATGTTGCTATTCTTAAACTCATTATTCATTCCCAAAAATGATTAAAAGAACTTAAAAAGAAGACCTTCTAAAAGAAAGATAAGAATGTCTTATTTTTCTCCCTCGCTGAAGCCTGTTTTAAAGGTTTACACATCTTCAGGGTTAAGGGAGAGATGGAGGTTGGGTGAGGAGGGGGGTGGGTGAACTTGGAAAACTGGGGTCTCCCCTCTCCTGGCTTTCCTTAGTCATGGAGGGGATGCCCTGGAGAGGAAAGCCCATTCATACACAACACCTTCTGCCTCTCCACCCCCTGTTATTTGAGACTCATGACCCCTTCTATGTTGTGTATCCAGTCTTTCACCTCCTCTCTTACTCTCTTGTCTACTTTGATACCTTGTTTCCTCTCTCTCTCTTCTTTCACTCCCTCATCCTTGGTTTTTGTTACCTCTATCCTCAATACCCGTTAAAGACATTAGGCAGTGTGGAGCTCAGCGCTAGCGGGATCCCCACACTCGTGCCTGCCATCGACATTTCAGTGGTTTGTTTTCCGTCTCTGTGGTGGCGAGAAGGAGAAAGAGAGAGAAAGAGAGAGAGCTTGAAAAGAGAGGTTGTACATCTACTACTTAGCCTGCTTTTATGTAAACTTTAATGACTCACCACTTCCAGGGTCTCCTAAGTCAAAAAGCCCATTACAGATACACCTACACACTCATGCACTGCACGCACAGGAACACATACATCATTCACTAATGGCAACTATCTTTGAGCACGTATGAGTGTGGGAAAGTATTTATGTCTCCGATATATGGCAAAGTACTGTCTTTTGGCATTTCAATCTGAGATCCCTGCTGTTTCATGAAGGTTCTCCAGCTCTCCACGAATTTCTCTGATTGTTGATTTAAAAGGACCAAATGGGGATGAGGGGGGAAAAAAGAAACCAATAAAATTATAATTATATTACCGATTTTTTCTATAACTCTAGTTTTATTTTCCTCTGGAAAAGTCCATGACTAAATACACCCTTGAAATACAGAGCATCGCACTGCAATAATTACCACTCACAGACATCTGCTCGCACACACAGTGGGAAGCCCACATGGGCATGTGCAGCCGAGCTCTTTGTACAGCACAACACCAATCAATGCTTTTGCCACAGTGGTGACAGCCATTACTGTTGGTGCCATCAAAGGTCACAATGGCGGCTCACTTTCTGAAATTGACTCCAATGAACATCTTCCAGAAGATTCCACAGTCCTAAGGAGCAACCAACGTTATTGAGCGTCCCAATCCAACTCGTTTAAATAATAATAAATAGTTGAATTTATCCAAGTTGAGATGGAGGGAGATAACACACAGCACAAACGCTGATTTGCATCAATGAGATTTATCAAAAATAACATTCATTCTTTTAACTGGTGATTCCATATTACCAAATGTTAAGAAATGCAATGAGCACAACTGCATTCATAATGAGATACAAGGTAAAAGAGCTAAATTGAGTTTTTTGTTTTGAAATAAGGCTTAATATATGCATCAAAGGATTACTGAGCCAGTAGGTGATGATGAGGTCAACTTCAGTGAACCATTAAATACTAGAGAACAACGCCGCGGCCCAAGTGATATTGGGAAAAGGCAGTCCGTAACATTTTGCAGTGATGCTAAATTTAGCTGCTAAGTCCTAATAAGAGGTAGCAGCGCTAACCGAACGTAAAGAAACAGCTGCAATTTTTATTGTTGTTTCTGATGCATTCTCATTACAAAAAAGCAACAGTGAGCATGTGACATTGTTTTACAAACACTCCATTTTACCGATTCACATGGATACACAGACATCGAGTTTTTGATGTTTTTGATAAAAAAAAGTGTATTAAAAAGCTGTTATGAAGAGAGGTGCGAACGCAGAGGTTAAAGTTTTCTTTGCTAAATATTGTTTTGAACAGGGCGGTAGGCTATCAGCATTTATATTATATATTGTTTATATTGATCTAAACAACTTAAATGAACATACAGAGGTCTTTCTTACATGTTTCACCAATGCAAATGATCTGTGGAGGGTATAGACATTTGGTTTTTGTGTTGTGTTTAAAACTATTTGTCATGTTAAGTTGTAGCTCCCCTCTGCTGCTCTTTTGCTGCCACTTTAATTTTCCTCCCTCTCTGTGTTGTTTTGACTGTGTCGTCTCCCTCTGAGATGTATCACATGTAGCAGTAACAAATGAGTAGAGCTCATAGCTGTTGCCACTATGGGACAGTGTATTGCACCTCGAAAAATAATGACCTCTACTTTTCAAAAGCCACATCCATCCCCACTGTTCTACTTCATCACCCACAGGATAACTGATGCAAACTGCATGTGTATGTTGTTGATGTGTGTGTGTGTGTGTGTGTGTGTGTGTGTGTGTGTGTGTGTGTGTGTGTGTGTGTGTGTGTGTGCCCACTATTGCTGGAAGCCTCCGGGCCTGTTTGCCTTGTGCAGAAGGAAGTGTTTTCGTTGAGTCATCCACAAGGGATTCCCTGTAGAGGCGAGAAACGGAAAAGACAAGACCCTCAGAGGTTATAGTCAGAGACGAGGAGAGGAAGAGGAGAGGCAAGAGAGGACAGAGCTTCCTTAGAAATCCTTCCTGTGACTATGTGCACTGAGACGTCAGAGCATAAAAACAATCCCATTCTTACCTGATGTGGACTTTTGAGAGATAAACCTAATTCAATCCACCTGTGGCTTAATCAAAGTAACTGCTTTTCTCATCAAATGTACCAGATTACTGCTCGATAATGATAGACTCAAGAACCTCAAGTCCACTTTTTTGCAACCGAGAGTTGTACCACTCAGAAAGCCAAAACATGGGCATTTATGAAACTTTCCATCTTCTTTGCATTGTTGTGCATGGTTCAATATTTCTGTTATTTCTAAAATGCTTATGTGTTGAGGTTGTGTCAGTGTTTTGGTTCGCCCAAACCACTCTTTTGGCGCACGAGCGAAGACATACCTGGCGCACCTATTGCAGTGTGTGTTCTGGCTTGTCCCGCTTTCCATGGATGGAATGAGCGCTAGAGGCAGGGAAAATAAAAAGAGAGACAGACAGACGGACAAACAGAGAGAGAGAGAGACAGAAAGAGCTGGGGAAAGCCTACACTCTGACTCAGAGGGGAGGTGAGGGAATTCCCTGGTGAGCTGGATAGTTTTTACATCTGGTCGGATTGGAGCGTTGCCTGGAGCTCGGCAGCACCACAGTGCCTGGGCTGCAGCAGGGAAAAGTCTGGTCTCATCCACCTCTGCTTCAGGCTGGTCCAGTTTACAGCCAAGACTAAGAGAATCCTGAGTTACAGTATAATCTGTAACATTAAGACAGTCCGGTCCACAATAATAACTCCAGGCTGCTACTCTCGTCATGTGAGTGCTCCTCAGCAGCAGGCGTGAATATTTGGATTGTCATTCCTTCAAAATCGGAGTCTGACAGACTTTCATCTGTGCTGTTATAGTTCGTTCAAAGACTGTTTATACTTAGTTGAATGCGTCTACCTTGGGCAAGTCTAAACACCAGACAACCTGGTCGATGTATTGTCCTTCTAGCGGTATGTCTAGACTGGCGTTTGGCCTCAGGCTAGAATAACCTGTATAAGCTTGGCTTTTAGTTTTGGCATTATAGCAATATAAAGTCAGCCTCCACCCATGCTTCAGGCTACAGAGTAGAGAAGTTACACTTTCCTGTATAATTTGGATGGCATATTGAGCCACAATCAATCATAATACTAAATGACTGTAGGTGCTTATCCTCTCATCTCCCTTAAAATGAATATACTGCCACCTAAGGCCTTGCCTGTGGGAAATGGATGTGTCAATACCCAATAAAAGAAAACCATAACTTCCAGTATTTGAAGGGGATATGTTGCTTGATAACATTTGACTTAGCTATAGCTGTATTATATAGATCTTCAGTGTCCATGGGGGTGCATATAGTTAAACCTACATGGTCCCGTTATAGAGCTTGAATTATCACTCAAAGTTTCCCTCTCACCCTCAGACTTGTTTATTTCTAATCACTTATGATTTATCAGCATGGACCAGTGCACCTTTGTTGATGTTACAGGGACCTGTTGGATCATGACCGTGTCATAACAAAGAGATGTCTAGGTTGTCTTGTGGCCTCGACCTCTTCTTCTGACATGTTTGAACATTTCTGAGGCAGGTCTTGAGGAATGTCCCAACTGCATTATAAGAATAGTGATATATCTTAGGGAAGTGTTGCTGACTGCATTGGACAGGGACTCTTGACATGTACAATTCCCTACACAAAAACCAAAACAACACTGTGCTATGGTATGACACACAGTGCTAAAGACCATGGAGGCCAACCAACCTTGATGTCTTCCTTGTGATCTCTATTCACTACACAAATAGTATATTTAATAATAATGAATTTAAAAGTCTGAAGGGTCCTCCAATGCCACACAGCCGGAGCCTTGACAAAAGGATGAAATCTGACTCTACTGGCTGTCGTCCTGCTCAGTCGACACCCAAAGGTCAAGTGAGCTCAAGCTTCCCCTGTTTTACACCAATAATAACTCACTTCCCGACTATAAACCCATCACAAATCTACTGCCAGGCCATGATTTATACAGAAGCGTCTCGATCCAACGCAGACCCTCATTACTCAGATTTCAACTGTACTCAGATTGGCAGAGACCAGGTGCTTCAGAGGGGGAAGCAGCCATACCTCTGGAATCAGTCACAGGGAACCCCTTTGGCCTTCTTGGCTTTACTCCTCAAAAGACAACGGAGTAATCACCATAAAAATAAGAGTGAAATTATTGAAGAATTTCTCAGTTCAGGTAGCAGCGGCAGCAGAGCGGTAAAACGGAAAATAAACTTGACATGTGTAAACAGGAATGAGAGAGAAATACTCCTGGAAATAATCTCTGGAAAGAAACATAGCTGCAAAAATACATTTGGGTTGTTTCAACTCCATAATTAAACATATGAATCATGTTTTCCATTCTCAGAAATATATCAGTGGAATATTTTGGGAAGTGGAAGTTGATGTGGCCAGAACAACACTTTTCAGAAGGAAAACTCACCTCTGGCTGTCAGTGTGAAAAGAGAAAAAAAGCCAGAGCCTGTAAGGTCAGTGTGAGGACAAAGATGTCACTTCTCAGATGTCTATTGCTCTGTAGAAGAGAGTGATCGGTCTAATCAGGGTTTAAGTAGATTTAAAAGCATACCTATCTTATCCAAAACTCCAGTTGTACTTGTTGCTGTGTTGCTACCATGTACACAACATTAGGTGTTGTCAAGAACAGAAGTGAAGATGACTCCAAGAGGCCTCTCCCTATATATGCAGTGTTATTGTCTGATGAAAAAGTGTGTTGGCCTGGTCGTCTGTATTGGTGTTAGTCTTTGTGGATCCCAGCTTGTATTCTATGTTTAATCATGGCTGGATTATACCACGACTCTTCCAGATGCAGCTCCCTTACACCTCCTATTAGTTGGTGCTTCCCTGCCTTATCATTCAAGTTGATGGCCGGAACAAAGGTAGAGGATACTGTGGTTGCGTGTGTGCATGTGTCTGCATCTGTGTGTGTGTGTGTGTGTGTGTGTGTGTGTGCATATGTGTGGGTGGAGGCTGCGTGGAGGAGGAGGTGGTGTCTAGAACAGAAGCATTTTGCAGATGTTGCAGGGAAGAAGGAGTGAATGGAAAGTTCTGTGGTTATCAGTCGCACGGCTCTTTCTGACTCGCAGAGGTATGCCACATGTGGCTCTAGCCCAACTCAGTCTCAATTTTAGATTTTCTGCAAAGTCTGACTGAGTAATCATTGGAAACGTTTGTTGGAACAAAGGGATTAAGGGGTATAAAGGTTGAAAGAGAGGATCAAAAGAGAGGCAGAAAATAAGAGGAAGAGAAGTTTGAAAAACATGTTTACTAGCAGAGGTTGGGGTTGACGTCGTAGGCTAAGGTTTCCCTCTTGGAGAGTCTCCCAGAGCGGAGGCGGGTGAGATTCCCTCATGGTTCCCCGAGACGTAACATGAGGAACACTCATCTTTGACTTTGTCTTTTCTCCCTCTCTCTGACCTTCTCCCTGTCTGTGCTCTCTCTAATTGTCCCTCCGTACTCTTGCAGCCTCTAACAGCATTACGTGCCTCTCGATCATCTGCCACATATGCAGTATCATTTCTGCACCCCATGGCAGCTCTATAGGCACATAACCCTGCCTCCCTTCCTCAGTCATCCACATCATCTCTATCACAGAGAGGCACATTTCTCCATATGCAACTCTTATTTCCCCCAGTTCAAATAGAAAACCCTTATCTGATCCGTTCACCGTCTGTTTTTCTCTTTCCATGAGTTTTAATATGCCCTTTTTGGAAAGAGATATCTACTGATGATCACTCTCTGAATAATAAAGCTGACCACCCGCCCCCACAAGCACCGTTCACAGTGACTGGGATCCTTTATTCTTCTGCTCGCTGCATGATGTGAAAAACATAATGCCTTGGAGGGGAAAAAAAAAGGTTTTACATCTTCCAGAGCTGCTGGACTATTTGGAAACTGACTCTGATTATCTTATCTGATGGCTTCCTGTCCCTGAAGCAAAGTGCAGCATTTCAGCAGCGAACCTATTGCTGTATCAATAAAGGCACAGCTGCTTCTTGCCCCACTAGAGTAAAGTGTCAGTGCTACAGTGCCCATGCTGCAGCCTCACATGGTCTAGCACTGACACAAAGGCTGTACTGTGTCACGTCTATTTCTGACAGCACTAATGAGTCATCGGTTCCGAAAAAAAGAGGGGGAAACGGCACTTTGGTTGGTGCTGATTGCCCTAGCAGAGCCCAGAGCGTCTGTTCGCTGTAGGTGTGGCATGAAATCGCAGAGAAAACCCAAAGAATGTGAACTGAGCTTCTGCAGGCTCCCAGCAGCTGCAGTAGCTCACAGGCCTTTTATTGCACGGCAGCCAGTGAAAACTCCTCACCACGACAAGATGGAGATGAGAGGAGGGGGAGAACAAACAAAAGCCGCTGCTTTTTTTGTAATTTCACAGAGCAGAGTTAAGAATAGCAGTAAGTGAAGAGAGCAGAGAACAGTATTTACAGTAGCCCGAAAACCTATTGAAGATCCTGTCCTAGTTCAAGCTCGGGTAATAGAGACCAACTTTAATAAAATTAGTGATAATGTAGTTAATTAAAGTTTTTCCCCTTTGAAAATACTGAAATAAAAGCAGCATGACGTCACACATTCTAGGTTAAAACCAACAAATGCTTGAAATTTCTCCTTCTTTAAAGACTTAAAATCTGTCGTCAACTGATTGACTAATCATTCATTTTTTTTAGCATTGCACTTATTTAAAAGCTAAAACCCGTAATGTCCTAGCCCACCCCCAAGGCAGACATCTCCTTTTGTTTACCGCAATGAGTCAAGTCTACAGCCGCCATCTATTTAAAGTCCATCTTAATGATGCACTTCATAATGAGCCGTACTTAATCTTGTATTTTATCCTTTTGTCAATAGACGGGCATCATCTGTGGGAGACAGAGGCCAAGGTTGACAAGGACTCCACCAAATCTGTAAGTTCACTTCCCCGACATAACTCCTGCCGTATTAAACCCATCCTCCCTTGACATTCTCTCTGCCTCCTCCTCATCTGTCCCCTGAACTGATGTAACCTTTACTAAGCCATTGCAAGTTGCAACACAGATAATGACGATCAGCCCATGCAATCCTGAATGGAATTTTCACAAAAACCCTCAGATGTAAACACAAGCTCTGGATATTGTTTATGCATTCAATACAAAAACACACATGCAGGGATTACAAACAGGAAACGTACACACGCACACAAATACACCGATACACTTGTGCTACACAGGCTCCCGGCATAGCCAGACGTTTAGTTCACAGCAAGGTGTTGTGTAGTGGTGTATTGGACCTAAACACCTCATCTGTTCTCGGATCATGCAGCCAAGAGTGGATTACGCCCTTACTTCTTACCTGCTGGTTTTCATGAGAGGAAATAGACCAGCTCCCTCCTTTCACTGTGCACTCACACATTCCAATTGTGTTCATATAAAACGTAGTGAAAGGGAAACGTCAGGGGAGAGAATGAAGCATAGGTTGCTCTACGTGTCCCAGAAAGCTGCCTGCCCGTGCTGTGGAGTTAATTAGGATTTCACTAAGGTTCACTAAATCTGCTTTCAGTGTGCAGAGTAAAGTACACGATCTGGAATATCCTGCTTGCTTGTGTGTGATGACACTCTGTTTTTGAAATGCTGATGCCTTTTTCATCAGTGGCTTGTCATCCACCCAATAAATCCCCCTTTTTTGTGTAGACCAACAGAGGCAATTTGCACATACACAGGTTCTAAAATAAACCGATTGCGTCTAAATGCTGCTACTTGAGGCTGTTTTTCCTCCTTGTTGTTGCTGTTATTTCACTCAGGTAAATGATTTGGTTGCATCAGGAGGGTAAATATGGAATCTGATGTCTAATTGGCCTGTAGGGCTGGCTGATGTGCTATGGCTGGAGTCCCAGATGCTGGAAAATTAGCAGGCGTGCAAGGCTCAGCCGGGGGCGGCGGTAAGGGGAGGCAAGGTCGATGAAAGACAAATACTACAGTGTGTTTATTTGGAGATATATCAAACAAATGAGGAGGGACAGCAAAGGGAGCACTGGCCTTCCTCTTATGTCAGTTGCCACCAAACTGCTTGAAAGTGGTCCAGACTGCCTTCCTGGCTGCGGTTTTATTGCTGTCCAGAGCGTGCTAACTTTCATTGGTTAGGATGGAGAGGGAAAAACCATGTGCACGTTTAACAAACACTCAATCAGCCACCTGTGTGTTATCTTTTTCGTCATCTGGAGGGCAGACCAGGGCTGAGAATGCAGACCCCTCCAACCCCTCCAGCCCCACCCTACACTCAACCTCCCCACACTGCTTCCATGAAAAGTGATGACCGACAAAAACCTGCTTCCTGACCCAGTGCCCCCTTCTGGCCTGTTTAGACCCCCACATGAGTGACATCCATTCCAGGAATTAGACACGAACGTTCAGACAACATCTCTCTGTGCTGCCTTGTCTGAAAAAACGTAGTCCAAAGTTCACATCCGTCCAGACTTGCCTTGGGGAGGAAAGGGGGACAGGGGAGCCTCTCCACTGGGAGACAGGACTACCTCTCTCCTCTCGTTCTGTATGGGAACAAAGCTAAACTCGTCAGGTTCTCCTCAGAGACAAACATGGGCACCGGAACAATCTCATGCTACTGCTGCTTCTGTATCGTTCAGGCAAGCTCATTTAGACCCGATGCCCGACCTGCCTCAATGCAGGCCAGCAGCAAAATAAAAACATATCATTTGATTAATATACAACTAATTGACATTTGGGGAGTGTCATGAAACTAGATGAGTGAGTAGTATTATCGAATCCCATAAAAGTGAAATGTCTTTATCGTTTCTTATTATTTCAGAGTTCTATTGTTGTGGAGATCCCACCATACAGAAACCAGAGAATATCCAGCCCCGTGCATGTCAACTTCTACGTCTGCAACGGCAAGAGGAAGAGGAGCCAGTGCCAGCGCTTCACCTACCTGCCTCCTAATGGTAATCATCATACATATTTCCCCACCATTTTTATAAGCGGTGACATTTCAGGACATGTATGCTTTTTCAGAAGCTGCCACTCTGCATTCATCATGTAGAGTATTTCTCCCAGACTTGGCATCCATTCGCTATAAGTTTACAGCAGCCGTCAACATGCCACGTGAAATTTGCCGCCAGGTCTTCCGTCTGTGTTATTAACGCTTTGCCAGGCACCACTTGGCTGTGGCCTGTGAATGAGAGCAGAAGATGTGAGGAGTGTTGATTCTGTAGTGAGACCAGCGTTCCCCAGTGATGAGGTGTACCTGCTGAGTGACAGAGCCTCCGAGCTCTGTTAATGTAGAGGAGTCAATCCCCCGGCGACCTGACTCTGACACCCCGCCGCTCACAATGCCCCCCCTGGTCCACAAACACACACCTTATGAACACACACACACATCTACGAGCAGTGCTTTGCCCTGTCGTTCATGTAGCAACCTGAAAACCTTGGAATACCTCAGCGCATGTTTATCATGTGTCCCTGGCCTCAGTGTTTAGAGATGGCTTTCACATTGGAATTTGAAGAATGTATCGGTGAGGGTGTAGAGAAGAGTTCAACTTCAAAACTGACTTTTCACAGTGGATACAGGTGAAATATCAGGTGATATGAGTTTCAAGCATCCAACTTGAATACTTTTATTTTATTTATGCATGCGAAAGGAGGTTGACTAAGCAAACAATAGTTCCCATTTTCATTTGGAGCCACAGATCTCTGCTGTTGGCTAATGTGACAGAGTACACACATTCTATACTTTAGTAGAAGCACAGATACTTGTGTTAAAAGTACTAATTTAACCTGTTTACGCAAGTATAACAGTACAGGCTCAGAAATGTACCTAAAGAATAAAAGTAAAAAGATAATTTAACTTAAAACACTCTAACTTCAAAACAATAAAACAAATATTTACTATTTTAATTTAATTGTAAAACAAACAAAAACCGATGGTTCCCATCAAATGCATTAAAACAAAAGTAACTAGCCTGTTTTGCGCTTGTAAGGAGTAGAAATATGATATTTTTGTTGAAATTAATTAGGTAAAAATGTTAGATTCAGATACTTAACTCTACTTAATTAAATTAACAAAGTACTTATACTTAGTTACTTCCCACCTCTAGCTATTATCACTTTATTTATTTCTTTGGGATCTAAACAACTCAAAAACGTCTCCATCTATCTCTGCACATTGTCCCAGCTGGTTTAGGGATCCTAACTAGAACATTCCATTTACCCGCCTCCCTTTCGAGATAACCAGTGAAATCCATTCGATCATAACAAAGGTTTCTTTTTTTCATTGATCAGTCTCTAAAGGGTCCAATGCTGCTGGGATAGCATGCATTGTGTTTTAACTCCACAGCTGTAAATATGATGTGACATTTAGATTATCAGCAGATGTATTCATGGCCACAGGAGATAAGTGATTGGGATTCTGGATGAAGCTCTGACAGAAAGTGGAGCTAGGCCCTATTAGGAGATGCCTGATTATATGATGAACGGATGCATTGTGGGTAACTGGACCGGTGAGGGGGAGACAAACTGTGGCCATATATAGCATATCAATTTCATATACTATACTGCCACAGAGAAAGAGATGTGGAGGCTTATCAGTCTCTCTTAAGTCATTTCCCTGAGCATAAACATAGCTCTAATTAAAAGATGACTTGTTGTGTTCTCTCTTTTGCTGCCAAGTAAACCACAAGTACAGTGTGGACCACACAAGCAGGGCCAGTGTCTTCTCAAAGGAGGATAATTAAGTCTTAGAGCCAAAGAGATCATGAATCACAGGACGCAGAGTTCTATTTTGAGATCCACCACGCTTTTGAAGATTCACATTAAAATATACAACACAGCATTTAAAAAAGTTGTCAGACAGTGTAGTGTTACCTCATGTGGATAAGAGCTGAGGCAGATCGGCTCTGTGTGCAGAATCTCACTGAGGTGACACCAAGCAGAGCTGCTCCTCTCTGTCTAGCATTTATCATTGTCTAATGTATTATTACAGCTTGTAATTATAAATCAAGATAGAAGTATAAATATTGATAGTGTTTTCTTGTCTTGATGCAACGTAATGAAAAGCATTTACAGAGCATATTGTACAAAGGTTATGATCAGTGTAAACCCACTCTGTGGTGCAGATGACTGTAATACTTTCATGGCTCCAATACGGCAACAAAGAATGAGGAAATTATAGTAAAGCTGTTTGCTTATGAGGGTTTCAGTGTGAGTGTGTATGTGTGTGTGTGTGTGTGTGTGTGTGTGTGTGTGTGTGTGTGTGGTGTGTGTGTGTGTGTGTGTGTGTGTGTGTGTTGTGTGTGTGTGTGTGTGTGTGTGTGTGTGTGTGTGTGTGTGTGTGTGTGTCAACACTCAAAGAAACAACCCAAGGTACTCGAGGGGTGCCGGGGGAGGAGGACAACCACACACACTTTCACACAAACATACGCACACACACTCTGCTGTCATCACTTTTTCGCTCACTTGTATGAAAAGACTCTTCCGGCCCGTTGTCCCACTTCAAGCACAGTTGTGGTCTCTGACGCTGTTTAGAGAGAACATTTCTTTCACACTCTGGTGTCTGCTCGTCTATAAAAAAGGCAAACCCAACCCTTAAAATAGCCTGACTTGTTTGAAACAGCGGAAGGATGAAGCAAACAGTCTGTTGGACACAGATGCTGGTGAAAACCACCTTTATTTTCCATTCAAGTCACGTGACCACCTTGTTGTTCTTTGACAGTAATGCAAATGCAGTTGACCCCACTGTTGCTGAGCACTGATGTCTGCATTTGTAGAAGGATAGAAGTTTCACTGTGCTGCATGTTCTCCTCAGTTTAAATCATACATGTTATTCCAATAGGGAATGTATTGTCTCAGAATTGTAAGTAGATCATTATCTTCTCCCAGCCTTGCCCTCAGAATTATAACATATTATTATCAGATGCAGGCTGTAGTGGAAACATAGCCGCTCTCACTCGTACTAGCTGACAGACAAAGATAAGCTGCAGTGATATGAGTGGAGGGGCCCTGCAGACCTGTTGAAACGTTGCCATAATAATGCATTGTGAAGTTAAAACGGGATTTAGAAATTTGAGCAGGCACTCTGCAGTGCAGTATGTCAGTAAGTGCATAGGTCACGTTTCTTTATGAACAGATCAATTCTTCAGTGGAGCAATAGTGAACAAAACAACTTAAAGGATTTGATATTATTGAATAAAGGTGAATACATAACAAATCAGAACAGTTTTCCAGGCCAATTTTCTGTGGCTCAAGATTGATTGAATGTGAGCCAAAGTTGTCTCCAGCCAATTTATTGTTGAGAAACATCAGAAGCAGTTGTGGTCCAAGCCTAAGTGCTTTGCTGTGACTGTATGTGATGAACATACAACACAAGTGTCCTCGTCTGGCTCCCGGAATGAGCTTTTCCAAGCTCCCTTCCAATCATTCTTGCGTGAGAAGAGAATAGATGTGTTGCTCTTCAAATAAAAAACTGTTATTCACCAACCACATTAAACAACAAAACGCTAAAAAAGTGCTGGCAGTGGCCGAAGGCTCGGGCGAAGAACTTCTCGGAACCCCTTTTATTTTTACAGGCCGTTCGGAGATTCCTCCGTGATATCAAGTTCTATTCTTAACGCAAACGGGTGCTGTCTCCCCCTGTTGCACTGGTTTGAGGTTTGAGCTTGGGAAGGGGGGAATGAGAAAATCCATTCTGTGTGACACATAGAGGAAAACTTAATGAACCACACATTTTTATATATTTGCACAGTCATATTTTTCCCCCACAAAATGGACAAAGAGACTGATTCTTTCATGCGTGCAGCTTCAGGCTCTGTCAGAATCACCTATGCTACCCTAAGGCCCACAGTATGCTGGGTGACCAGATTGTATACACAGTGGGACATGGAGCACCAGGTACCCTTGAGTTAATGAACTACCACCTGCTCCATATTAAATGTCGGTGCAGATTCATGCAGTTAGAACAGGATGAGTTCAGCATGTATGCAAAAGGATGAGTCCTGGTTTTACCGCAGTGTCATATTCCAGCCAACGAGCATCAGAAATGAGTGTCACGATATGTTGTCTCCCTGGAACCCACTTGCCCAAAGGGTGCAGCTGGAGAGGGTTTCCTTCTGAAGATAATTTACAAATCTATATAAGCCCTGTTTGCTTTCCGCTCCTAATCAAATACACTGATACAGGCCCAGACACACATCTACTGTGTGTCAATGACAGCTTATGTCTTTCCCTTCGGAGGAAACAAGTGCTCAATAAAAGACACAGATCAGGCTTGATCAGTTTAATACAAGCAGACAGAGAGGGATCTGCCAGAGCTGGAGAGAAAACCATGTGCAGAGCATCCACCGTCTGTGGGCCATAACCCACAGGTTGGGAGGAAATAGAAGCCAGCTGAAGTCGAGACTGGCCTGGTGAATCTGTTTTCTCAGCTCACGTACAAAGTCAAGAGAAGAGGCACAGATGGATTGAGCTGGGGGGAGACCTGTGTCTGAATCTGCAGAGGACATGGGTGGATCTCGGAAAGAACATTTTGAAACTTTGAAGGCTATAAGTTTTAGAAATGATATGATTTTGATTCCTATCATTGCCTTTCCTGTGCACAGTCAGGTGGCACAGAGGAGAATTGTGTTTACCAGTTACTTCAAAGTAAAGAAATACTTTTTTTTTACTACTTAAAAAATATACCTTTCTTCTCTGACTGCTTTACAAAGAGGAACTGCCAATGGAAAGAGCATCCTATCCCTTCTGTGATACTGCTGTTTCACCCTGGTCCCCCAAATTAAATTGTAAAGGGTACCAAGAGGCAGTTACACTCACCCATATCAGACAGTTTGTTGATTTCTGTAATACTTATCATAACTGACCAAACTTAACATCAAGGCTTTGATATCTTTATATATTTATAAATATTTAGGATTCTATAAATTTAACATTCAGATCCTAAATTTGATTCAACTTAGATAATAAATCTGTTCCTGAACTGAAGCTAAATCGTGAAAAAATAATCAAACTTGGTTAGGACATTTCCACATGACAACTCTGACATCCCAGTGTTGGCACAGTGCCATTGTTTCACACAAGAGAAGACAAGGAAGAGACAGAGAATCGCTGAGGGAAGCAACTGTGGATGTAGCATGCACCATGTGACTCACTTGTTATTCCCTATAGGCCTTAAAGGAGGAGGCCCGTGCATCATGGGACTCGCCTTACGATGAACCCCAGGCACCAGACCTGGTCTCTGGGCTCTGAGAGCAGACATGGGCTGACGTAAATGTGCTCCCTGCTGCATAGTCACTGCACGGCGGCTCGGCACCCCGGAGGCTACAGGCGCGATTAACGTCTTTTCAAAGCCAGCTCCCACAAAAATAATAACACAACAGGCTGTTTTTCATACGACACACTAACGCTTCATCAATTGGTCTCCCCCCTCGCTTTTACCATCACTCGGCTTCTGCTGTGTACATATGCAAACACAAAGCTTAAGACAGACATCCTATTCATATTGGCATCTGTTTTCCCTTGTATGAATGTCACTTGGAGCTAGTTTAGCCAAAGTCTCTCAACGGTTGGCATCAAACGCACACCACACCCATTAACACATTTTAACAATGTGTGGAAATAGAAACAGTGAGTCCATTATGACTCAGAAGCTTTTGCTGTACATCTGGGTGTCTTAACACGACCCTATGAGCTTTTGCTGGCACAGTCAGTGTATTTGTACTTATATATTAACAAAAGCCAGCTGTTTAATGTAATTTCCCTCCCCTCCACACATTACAGTTTGTGAATGTTTCAAACTGAAAGTCTTTGCAATTCTTTGTTTTTATATAATAAAAATCGCACAGAAACATGTCACACTGCGTCTGATGCATTTAATTAAAAACTTAGAGGCCGTCAGGAGCAATGAGAATTTCATCTTCTGATCAAGGAGCTGCAAATTATCCACATTGCTTCCAAGTCCATTTTAGTTTGTCAGAGGTCCAGTTCGATACGCTGCTAGTCACTGGGACCACCTATTCAAAAGAAGAAAAACTAACTTCCATGATCCAATTGATCCCAAACAGCAGCTGACAGTATACAATAAGGACACAAGCAAGACACATGCACACATGCTAGGTTAATATGTCATCAGCCACTCACAGGGCAAAAACCATAAACAAAAAAATCTCATTGAAATATCTTAAATCAAATGCCAGCTATGCTTGTTTTTTCCTCTGCCATCTGGAACCTCTCTGACAGATGCATAAAAACTGAGCAAATCCAATCTGGTCTGAAAACCTGCATGAAGGTGGAAACCTCCTAAGTTGGTTTTTCAACGTGAGGTGGTAATTTTTGATTGGGCAATAACTTTGGATTAATAGTATCTCTTATTTTCAGTAACTACTCTTGACTGTGAAAATTGAGTGTGTGATACCTGTCAGTCAGAACTAATCAGGAAACTGTGCAGCTTAGAAATCCGAAAGAGGAGGCCGGACGATCAAGTGGGGTCATCTCCTGCATTATCCGAGGCCTAAAGCTCCTGTAACCACAGGCACAGCTCTATGGCCTCTTAAGGAGCTGAGGCCGCCCAATCAAAATCAAATCATCTCCTATTTTTCACTCTCTCCCTTTATCTTGTGGTCCTGGGAGATACAATTACTTCTAGAGAGCGAGGCGAACCTAGGGGTCCCTGGCTTCACCAGCAGCAGCAGCAGCAGCAGCAGCAGCAGCAGCAGGAGCGGCAGCAGCAGTAGAGCAGTGCTTTAAAGTTCTCTTTTATTGGATATCAGAGCTGGAGGACAATCCAAAGAAAATAGGCCTTATTCATTATTAGAGCCAGCTGTGGCTTTCCACACTGATGACTCATCCATTTTTCTTTCCCCCCTATTCTTTTGCTTTTTTTCATGGTGTGGTAAAAGAGGGGTGGCGGGTGGAAGACATGAGGGTTTCTCTGTTAGAGTACTCAGCCAAGTTGACTCTGAGCCAGTATCCACTGGTGGTTGTTTGTTTGGCTTATGGAGGGTACAGTGGCCACAATTGTGCCTGCTCACTGATTGACTCAGCCGTGCTTGTGCACTCATTGTGCCACGTGGAGCCCCAGCACATTTTTTAATATCTCCACCTTTCTTTCTACTTTTTCCCCCCCCAGTGCCGATAATAAAGACAGAACCCTCTGATGAATATGATTCTCTGGGGACTGCCGGGCGGCCCATGCATTCAAAGCACTACTACAGCCAGCCCAGGCTCGCTCCCATCATGCCTGTAGCAGAACCTGATGCCTGCCTGGTTGGTGCCTTCCCTCCTTGCCCTCCTCGCCATTCTACCATTCCATCGTCGTCCCCCAGCTCCAGCCCCACCCTGCATGACCTATCCCCTGCGGCATACAGCAAGTGCCTCCCCAGCAGCCCCACTCATGCGACACAACCAGGTCCTTTGGTGTCCCCCACCCCGGATACCCCTGTCCACCCTAAACTTACCCACCCAGCCTCACCAGACCACAACATATGCCTAGGGATGCTCCACTCCCAGGGCAGCCCCAGCCACCTCAACAGCCCAGGACCCCATGGTTACCACCATATCTATGCCAACAGCAGCCCCTCGTCCTCCCCGATGTCCCAGCCTTCCACTCCCGGTGGGACTGAAGAGAGCCCGTTCGTTCAGACCTACAGCCCCAGTCAGGCTCAGGCAGCAGCTGGCTCAGCCCAGGCTGGAGGGAGCCCACCCAGCCTGGTACCCGAGGATGCCAGCCCCCCTTCTATGGCCGTCACAGTCAAACGGGAGCCACAAGAACTGGACCAGATGTACTTAGATGATGGTAAGTTACCGGAAACAAGTTGCACAGACAGTATTTGGAAGTATCCCTTTGATAATTATTAGAATAAAGAAAAGCATTTTGTTTTTCTATATCAACCCTTCTCTTTAGCTTACCGTCCATTCCAATATGGCTTTTATATATGACACTACACTAACACCTTTTGCTTATCTGTGAGCCCTCATGCACAGCCGCACCCTGCTGCACCTCTCACTTTTCCTGATGAAACTCTGGCAGCAGATGTACGTCAGATTTGTTTAAATTTAGACCCGGGCAATTTATTTGCTTTTGGTATATCGCGCGGCCCAGCTCATGTTGTCCAAGTGGCTGCTTCTCTGCAAAGCAGTAAATTGCCTTGATGGGTGTTTTGAAACAATCTGTCAAAACATCACAGCACTGAGGTCAGCCGGGGTGCAGCAGAACAAAAACAGTGGCACACGCGTAGCGAACCAAACTGTTAACACAACGACTAATGAAGGAAGCAAAACAATGGATAGGGGTTTCCTGAACCGAGCGATTCCCCCTCCACATATTTCTGGGAGGGATGCTGGGAGTCAGGAGGCAGAGGCTTTGTTTTCCCGTGTTTTCCCAACGGAGTCGGCACCATGTGGCTGTCGTCATCAAGGGAGTCGGTGGGGTCACTCATCTCCCTCTGGCAATGAAACCAGTCACACCCAAGCGCCCATATGGTCAAGTTTATTGCCGACTGTGTCCATCTCATATTATGTCTCTCAGGTCACCAACCTGTTATCTGTGTGAGCAGAGGCTCTGCGCGTTGTTATGATAAACATACATGGAACGCAGGGATGGCATTGTGCCAGTGGAGGTGGGGAGGTAGACAACTCCACATTGAGCTCAGGAACATCAGCCTTCCTGTGCGCCTTTTGTTCAGTGTGTGCCTGTGTGTGTCTGATCACGTATGAGTGTATGCACGCTTCACTCAACAGCTCTGGGAGTAGGGGGGGCGGGGGGGGTGATAGGCATGAGGGGACCAGGGGAGTTCTGCTGTGGAACTGTAATTGAGTTGAAACTCAGTTGTCAGCATATCTGTCAGCGCTGATGAGTCCCATTAGTCCTCCCCTCATAAACACAAAATACAAAAGGCAGGGAAGGTGTCTGTCTGTTGTCAGCTCTAAAAACTTTAACCTAAAATCTTGAGCTTTCACAATTCTCTTCCTTTTCTTATCTGTGTGTCTCTATACTTCTACTCTTGAGTTCCCAGTGACGCCAGTGATGCTCTGGAAATCAGATTTCAACCAGCACAACTCAATAGACATTCTGTTCTCCGCTTTTAATGGATTTTGGCAGGCAGAAGCTTTAATTTCACTATCAATTGAATAAAGTGAAACTGTAGCTTCATTTGACGTTTTGCAATAAGGTTGGTAAGAGGTCCTTTTACACCAACAGCATGAAGATACAGCAAATGATCATAGCAGTGCTGAGGTGAAATCATGTAACCTTGTTTCTGTTCCCCACTCGTCCATCCACTGTCACTTTAGCAGGCTCGCTCTTCCTCCTGCGCGGTGGCCAAGTGTATTGGGTCAGTGATTACAGTTGCATTAGGGACGTACAGGAATGTGTATTGATTGGCCGAGGACAGTGAGGCAGCCCAATGAAAAACCTCAGCTTGCTGCCGCTTTGCATCGCCTAACGTCTGCACAAGCTGCTGTGGTGAGCTCCTGGACTCCTGGTAAGTGTGCGGTGGTAACAGCATACTCCAAAGGCATCTGCTGCTCCTGGGCCCGGCCCTATCTCCAGCCCCATCAAATGAGCCCTAAGCTAAAGTAAATAAGATTGGAAGGCAGCTCACAGGCAGTCCGGCTCCCCGTCCACATGCATTACCGCCGTATGTTAGCGAGCTGAGCGCTCCATTAGAGAGGAAAGACAAGCGGATGACCTCACCACCAGCAGCAGTGATTTAACGCCAGCCATGTAGAGTAACGTTCCTCCCCAGCAATTGGGGGCCGGTGATTTGGAGTCTGCGGGAGCACACTTGATCTTCCCCAAGAGCGGAGTGCCTCCCACGCTCGAGCGCTGAGGCCTCCGGCTCTCATCAGGCCAGAGGAAATGTGTCTCTCTGGCCAGGCCCAGGTTTTACGCAGCCCCTGAGAAATCACTCAACTTATCAACGGTGAGCTACTGTACCGCAAGGAGCTTGGTTAGTATGCAAGGAGTCCGAGATGTAAACCCCCCTGAGTGTCATACACACTCTCCACTTTAATGTGCTAAACTCTTCCCTCTACTCTGGTAGAAGCTTACAAAGTACAGTGCGAGATGGTGGTGATGATTCTGGTGTGTGCAATGAGGTTTTATGGCAAAAATTCGGTTGACGTTTGTGGGGAGCCATTTTTCTCTCAGTGGCATGTTGGCCTTCACCTGATTCAAGTCTCTCTTCTCACTCCTGTAAGGGAAGCAACAAGTAACGTGCACTTTAACACAAGGAGAGAAACACCCAACACTGCTCGTTGACTCACTGTCATAAACAACGCATGGTGGGACTCACATAAAACCAAAGTTTTCAGACATTACTTGCTTACTCACAGCCCAATATCTGTACTTTACAAGGCGCTGGCTGTGAGCAAAACACCAGTCAGATGACATCTGTGCATCTAACAATAGAATTTATGAAGAACACGGTCTGCAGCGTTTACGTTGCCTCGTTAGTTACTAATTAAACTCCCAAAAAAGACACAACCACATGATGTCATGCTTTGTCACATGTCTGAAGGAGCAATTCTGACATTACATCACATCCACTCATTTCAAACAACAGGTCCATCTACAAATACACACAAATGTTTATACACTTTAGATGTTAGACTTTACACAGACAACTCCGCAAGGCTGCTGCTGTGTGTCCTGTCTCATTAGATGGTGCTGTGATGGGTGATATCATGAAACACATCTGAATGCAGCACACGGCAAAGGAACTGGTGCTAATCAGAGGGCCAGATTTCTACCAGCTGCCTCCCTGGGAAACAGAGGGCCCTTATTCCCCCAAAATAAGAAAAACACAGGGCGCAACGCAGCCTCCGTTGATTTCTGACGTTTGACATATGTGCTCTGATTGCATCGTTGTGATTGTTTCCTCTTCAGTTCAAGGTTTGTGCATTTGAGACTCAACCCGGCTTGTTTTCCCCAAACTGGAAACAGGATTGTTGTCGGCCCTCCGTTCCTCCGTCTCTCCCTCCAGCAACGAAAAGGACAGTTTAGCCTTCCTGAGGATCTTCGTCCACCATCCGATGCTTCTGAAGGCATCTCCAGGCTTTCCTCATGGAAACTTTTACACTTCCTGGCGAGTTGCCCAGACCCTAGGTCTCCGCAAAACCCCTAATGATGATTGAGAGCGCGCCCGCACTGTGCTGAAAACATGCTGAGTCGCTAACATTGGAGTGTGCCGCAAGGTTGGCTTTGAGATTGGGGGGGAGGGTGGGGGTGCATAACAGAGAGAGGATTTGGGTAGGGGGGTTGATCATTAAAGTGGAGGTTGAAATGTCTAATGGGACTCACTAAAGCAGAGCTGCTCCTGTATGTTTAGACATAGCTCTGCGTTAGTGTCTATGTGTTTTTCTTTTTCTAGCTGGCAGGGCCAGTGACAGCCTGTGCTTTCACAATGCTCCACCTCTGACCCTCTGGCCTGCTGGGAGCAGGTCAAGCCCCAGCTAATAGGGTCCAGAAAGAAAGGCTGTCTTGTGGTTAAGTGCAATGCCAAGAACACAGTCTCCTTCTAGACGTATAGAGATATCGACAGGTACTAGAAGAAGGGTGATGGCTTTTTTATTATTTATGACTACAAAGAGGATGTGGATTTTTTACTATTGTTGTTCATGCTGCCTTCTCACATTAAGAATGCTGTTTCCTGGCAGCCCTTGACACGGCGAGGTATAAGTAAAAGTTTGGTCTTGCTGGAGAAGTTTTATGGTCTCAGGAAAGAATTAATAGGTGGCTGCTGTCTTGGTTTGGCCTAAGACCGCCTTAGCTATGGATCAACAACTGCACTTTTGGGATCAGCAATACATTTGATTCAATTTCTTCTCATTAGGATCACAAACCATTATGTTTAATGTGCAAACTGAACAACCACGGCTCTTATTACCCATTATCAGATATTACCGACCTTACCGAAGGAGCTGAAGGAATTTGCTGTGCTGTAAATAAGAAGATCTGGTTGTGGGAGAGGTTATGTTTAATCGACTTTTATATCAGACAAACTGTAAACTAATCGCCTGATCTTGCAAACTAGTAGGTGTAGTTATATAACGTCGGAAAAGAAGAGCCTATCCAAATCTGGGGATGAAACAATTTTTACACCCTGTAGCAGCGCACATGTTGGAAAGTTGAAGTCACAGAGAACAGTGTGCTTAAATTCATTAGTTGTAATATAAAGTTTGGAAGTTACAATGGAACTACAGTAATGGAACACGGACACTATCTGCAGCGTATTCGTCATCGCGGAGGATTACCTTTGCAGTTGAGTGGAAGTTCTCTGGATTACCTTAGCGCCCTGTGTTTCCTCTTAGATGGCTTTTATGTCCGTCCCATTGGCTGAACATAAGAGCCTTTAGATGCCTGGTTGTGATCAGATTTGTCTTGGTATCACTTATTATGAAACCCACTCAATTACAGACACTGTTGTCCAAGATTGCTTGCGGTTCAGGAAATAATTGGATCCAAGTGGTTACATCTGACAGTGATAATAGGGTCATTGTATCAGTGCTTTGATTTTAAACTCTATCTAATACCAATCGGATTTTTGAAAGGTGCAGCAAGATGAGTCTGTAAGAATTCGATCCATTCATTACCACAATGTGCTGGGGGCGTGTTTTTGTGCGTGTGTTTGTGTTTGTGTGTGTGTGTGTGTTTGTGTGTGTGTGTGTGTGTGTGTGTGTGTGTGTGTGTGTGTGTGTGTGTGTGTGTGTGTGTGTGTGTGTTTGTGTGTGTGTGTGTGTGCGTGCGTGCGTGCGTGCGTGCGTGCGTGCGTGCGTGTGTGGTTGTCTGTCTGAGTGCACCCCAATCCCAGTCATCTGAGCCAGAGGATCTGGTCTGGTTTCAGTCGCTCCGTCATAAAATCAACGTCACTGACAAAGAATGTGTCTGCTGAAAACTTGCAGCTAAATTATCTGAAAAAATTGGGTTTCTTCTGTGTCTGGGACCTGATCCACACACACATTTAGATCGGAGACTTAGATTCTGAATTTGAACTATATTTTTCACTATTACAGATTTGCTACTGTAAAAGTTTGTGTCTTTGTTTCATTCATTGGTCCAAGCTGGGTGAAAAGTGGACGAACATCAAAACAGATTTCAACAAAGTCCACAATAAAATATAGCAGAGTAAAACCAATAAATGTCGTAACACACACTTCCCTCTCCAGACGCATTTATTAAAGCGATATTCCTTCAGTTCAGCATACGTCATGTGTTTCTTATAGATTCTCCTGACACAGCCGTTTAGAGGCTCGGTTTATGTGGCTCACATTCTGAGGTTTAGGAAACACGCGTTGAAAAGCCACTGAGCCACACAGATCACAGCGGGTCAGGACTCAGACATAGCCTGTGGCTTGGCTGGGATCTTCCTGTGTATATCTTTGATCGCCGAGTTACCACCTCATGCTAGATCCCAGCCAGACTCCCTCATTAATGAATCATCATATGACAAATGTCAGAGTGACCGACTTCAGTGACAGGATGATCTGTGAGGGAGTCTCCTTCCCCCACGAGGCTGCGATGCCGTTATCTGGTGCCTCAGTTTAAACTGTGATTTCAGGATAATCAATTTGTCTGATGAATTTTCAATGGTCAGCCTTCAGCATCCTTTGTTCATAATGCAAAATATATCTGTGGCAAGCCTCTTCATTAATGTCAGAGGTCAGGACTGGATGCTGGTCGGTTAGCTTGTGATCTAAAAAACAGCCGGCACTTTCCACAAACATTACACCACCACTGTATTAACCATAAAATACGACTCCTCTGTGGAGATAACCCAGAAATGTTGCACAGTTACAGAAAGCATAAATTTACTTTGAATCTTGGATATTTCCTGCTGGCATTGAAAATGTGAGCACATGGAAAACTCATAGAGTCCACACAGGCATTATACACCAAACAAGAACAACTGATTTCTCAACAGGGACGTCCGAGGTCTGGATCAGTTTCAGGATAGAACCCCTGAAGCTCATCACGCCGTGCTCAAGGACACTTCCACAGACAGCTGAAGCGTGGTTCAAAGATGGGATTCTCCATTCGAGGTTATTTTAAATAACCACACTGAGATGCCCGGAGCAGAGGCTGTGTTTCTTGGTTGGTATTTAGGGGATGTAAATACCTGCGGCATCGGTAAACAGGAGTCGGCCTCGGTCCCAGACCACTTAATAACAGCTCCCCATCTGAAATTTGTTAGCTCAGTGAAATAGTATCCTGTAGCGACGGATGTCAACAGAGAGGTCTGCTCCAGCCGGGAGGGATGGGGAAAGCCGTTGGGTTTTGCAACTCTTGGCAGACTTTGCCTCATTCTGCTCCATGTGCAGATACCTCAGGAAGACGAGGGGGAAAGAGATAATCTTTAGGAGAAATGGAGAGGAGGAGGTGGCATGAAGACGGAAAGTGTAAGAGAGTGAAGTAAAGATGCAGATATAAACTTTGAGCGAGTGAGATTCTCTGCAAAAGTCGTATAACCAAACCCACGTGTCCCTTGTTGAAGTGTCACAGTCCATTGACGAATCATTTTAAACAGACGTTTTAACAAAAATTGAAGCTGTCAAAATAATCCATCTGTCAAAAATGATTATAATCTCACCATCCATTGCTTTCCCACCACATTTCCTTTTCAGCACATTATCTGTTATCGTATGGAGCTAAACTGAAGGGACAAAAGTCACAAGATGTACTTTAGAGATTCTCACCAGGTCTTCACATCCAGGAATATTCAGCGAGCATGAGAAGAAGCAGGTCAGCCATAGAAATAAAGGAGACAGAGACAAAGACAGACAGACAGATGGAGAGAAAGATGGGAAAATGTGAGGTGGAAGAAAGAAGCATGCAATCTTGGTGATTTTCCCTGGCAGCTTTTACAATTGCCCCTGTTCCTTACACACACACACACACGTACACACACACACACACACACACACACACACATGCTAAATGCTCCTTTCATAGCTAATGCTGTTAAAAGCAAAACACTAAAAGTCAAAGGAAGATAAACACGGCCGAAGTTAAAGATCACATTTTCTTCCCCTCCCACCAGCGGCTGTAGAGACTTACCACGCAGTGGGTGAATGGGTTTCCTTCAGGGGAGGGAATGATCATAACCACTGAACTGTAAGTGTCCTACTGTTAACATATGACCCAACGCAGTTATAAACCTCAACGGCTCCCCCGACTCTCTCGATCGCACTCAGCTGAGCCTAATTCCTCTCAAAACAACGTGCTAACAAAAAAAGGAAAAAATCCTTTCACAGCCAAGAAAGGCCAAGGTGCTTTAAACTGTTTGTGTTTAGTAATGAGAAATCTCAGCCTCCAAATATTTATATATTATTAGCTTTTCAAATGATCCAAGACTTTATTTAAATGAAACCCCTCAAACCCACACCACCTCCCTAATTAAGCGATTTCAAACATTTCATTAACCTCTAAAATCTTGTTTAGAAACAATATTGTTATTTATTGTATTAATTTCAACAAACTCCTGCATTTAGATGATAGATATTCACAGTATGAAAAGGATTAACATATTTAAACAATTTGACTCAGTTATTACATTTTGAGGCATAAAAGGATTTAGCCATCATAATTACAAAGAGTTGTTCTTAGAAGGTGGTACCTTTGGTTTACTGCCCTGAAACTGAACCCTCAAACTTCTTTTATGCCCCCTAAATCTATTGGGGCAGAGAACAAGCACGAGCAGGAGACAGGACAATTCTTTATGCTTATGTTGTAAATCAGCAATGTCAAGTTGGATAGCTTGGCTCCTAGACTCTGCCTGGATGGAAATGTCACGTACATTTTAATGAAATCAGTTAGATTTACTGCATGTCTAAGTACAATACCAGGCTCCCGTTTCTGCTCAGGCATATAGGTTTACCTCCCCGAGCCCCAACAACGATTAAATGAAATGAAACAAACAGAAGCAGGTTGAAATGTGGTTTGATGATATACAGGTGACTTAAAATGTCTCTATGTAAGTAACTCTACACACACAACCAGGGTTTCTTGACAACTATATAATCTCCACATATGGAAGTTTATCCAGGAGATAAATGGAACTTTGCCGAGATGGCCTCTCTCCTACGAGGTGGCCTGAGGCGACTTCCTCTTCCTCCGTGTCTTTGAATCCCTGCAGGCCATGTGTATTTAAAGTATTAGGGCGGGTCTGGGATCAGCAGACAAAGTGTTGATCGGGTCACAATGAGCTCTAATCAGATCACGAGAGCTCAGCGGGGATGTTTGAAAGGGAGAGGCCGTGTTCTTGTGCACAGCAGGAGTTTTGTAAGATTTAGTTACCTTTAGTGCCTTATTCAGTGTCTCTCTGTTTGACTCTGCAATCCCTCTGTCAGGCTCTCTGAGATGGATCAGTGCAAATCTTGCTTTCATCACAGAATTCTTTCAATTACAGAATGGGTTTGTGGTACTTTTACTTAGTTCTGATACTTTTAACGTTTCTAAAATACTGCAGTAGTGTGGACATCAGGTGTATCCCTAGTAGAGGTCATGTGTTTTTGCGACTAAAACGTGTTAAGATGGATGTAGCCTTAAAACGTAAAAGAGAACAAAAGGAGTTGAAGAACTATGCCTACAGGTCTGGCTGCTTCTTACACCAAGCTGAATCAATCTCTGCAGTGGAAACCTCTTTCTGGACACAGAGAGCAAACCAGTGTTTTTTTCAAGGATGGCAACACACACACACACACACACACACACACACACACACACACACACAGACAGGCACACTTAAAAAACAGGAAGGAGCCTCTCTGAGCCATCTAGTTGTGATGGATAGTGAACAGTAAAGCTTGCACTGATCTAAGACTTTTTGGACACAGGGAACATAGTTTCTCTGTATATAAATAAAAGAAAACAATTCTGAAATCCCACATTACGACTGACAGTCAACAGGTGATTTAAGAAGCTCACTACAAATGTAGTTATAAATCGTATTATCCACAGGTGCACGGCCAAATTCTCCCTCAGACGCTTGCAACCCAATGCCGTATGATTGTTTCAATATGCTCAGATTTTTTTCACTGGGTGCCATTTTGAAAAACCAGCAAAGTCCAGAGCGGCAGCCTCAGCAGCACCATACGTTTCTAGTTCTGAATCAATCACAGCGAGTTTATCAGATGGCTGCATTATTTTACCATAAACCCGTTGGTAATGAGCCATGCAAAAAGTTTTAATCTGTCTCCTTTCATATCTCAATCACAGAGATGTGTGTGTTTCCCTCTCTTTAGTGTATTTTCCGTCTCGGGTGTTTCCCTACGCAGCTATGCATCAGTAGTTATTTGAGACTGGGCTTTTGATTTCTCACAGTCCTTCGTCGTTACACACGTTATGTCAGAAGCTCTTTGTGTTTGCTTTTGATGAACACTTTGATTTCTAAGTTCTGTTCAGTTGTGGTATTTTTCCACTGGAGCCCAGCAAGTACTCAACACAGTCAAAAAAGTGGAAGCTCTGTGCTGGTACCAAACTTTCAACATCTGCACTTTTTATTGTCATTTGTCAAAATATGGCCTATAACCTTTTCACTCTTCTGGTTGAAAGATAAATGTGCACATAATCTAAAGGTCAACGGCCCCAAAGGGTCAATATATAAATATTAGGGACAGAAAAAAGGAAAAACAAAAACTAGAAGAAAAATAATATTACTAAAAGCCATAACTTACAAATGTTATATGAATAAATAATTATACGTATAGTTAAATATAATTGATAGAGACATAAATAATTATGTCTTCCTTTGCAGCCACTGTTTTCAGATTTTAGGATTAAGTTTTTATTTTTGATTTCACCTAATGCTCAAGACATTTGTTTTATAATTTAGAAGCAATTTCTAAATACATTTTAGTAGCACCAATCACAATTTTTACTGGTGCTTTTACTACCATTACACATTGCATTGTGGGAAAATAATGCACACACATGCACACAAATGCTAACTATAATTATTCATACAAAACAAAGAGCTTACTGTACGCTGTCAAATCAGTGATGTTTTTGTATATTTTTTGACTTTGTTATCATTATCGACGCAGTCCTGACAAACTCTGCAACGATTTCAGTGATGAGTACACCAGAGAGCAGCTCCAACCATGTAAACACCTCCCCCTCATCCTCCCCTGGGACCGGCCTCGAGCAAGCACGCCCGTGGCCTCCTGGGCCTGGGAGGAAATGAGAGGAGGAGGAGGAGGAGGAGAGGGAAGTGGCAGGCTCACACAGAGACAGGCCGAGCGAGGTGAGATAGAGAGAGGGCACAGCACACCGCGCAAGATCAAACACAAAGGTTACAGCCACCACCGCCAAAATAAGCACATCAGTGGTGGGGCTCTTAGTAAAAACTGTTGTCTTTAGATTTCTAAATTGGGCCGTTTTAATGTTCCCAAGCCTCGAACACAGCCTTTCTCCTCAATGTTAATCTGGACCAGGCAGGCAGCTGCACTCTCTTTGGTTTGGTAACAAGTCGGATTCACCTGACTACAGAGAGCCATAAAGCACGTCTTCTGGAAAGTTAGGCGCTTCAGAGACTCACTGGTGGAGGTTAGAGCCCGGCTCCCCGCTCCACATGAGGCTCAGAGAGCATGTCAGCGCTTTTTCTCTCAAGGATGCTTCATCTCTGCTATCCAACCGAGCCAGGAGCCTTTGTCTAAAAACAGCAGCAGCCATATTGATCGCAAATCTCTTTAGTGACACCAGAGCACTTAGTGTTTACACTCCAAACTTTATTTCTTCTTTTCTCTCCGTCTCTTCAAGAGGCGGGTCATATCACTCCTCTCTTGGCACACTTGTCCGGCTCCGTCTGAGCCGTTGCATCAACTTCACAATTCTGCTGCTGGTTTCCTAACACGACATGACACACACCACTTCCTGTTTTCTTCTCTAATCAGTCTCATTGCCGCTCTGTGCCCCCGCAGCTCTTCTTTGTGACGTTTTGCCCATCACTGAACAAGGGTGGAGGCAGTGGTGGAGGAAGTACTTAAACATTTTACTTAATTAAGTTAATAAAAAGACAAAAATGTAAATATAATGTATAAGCGGTAAGTACATTTTTGCTATGTAGTTAGAGAAGAGTGTATGCTCTTCTATAATGCAATGGTCAACTACATCATTACAGTTGTGGCCTCCCCTGAGTCACTTTCACCAGCCAGTGTATGGTCATACAAATATTTCAGAGGGGAACCTTTGCCTCATGTTCACTTGCAATCTATGCAAGTGAGGATGAAAATATAACATGTGCCACCCGAGACCTAGCAAATTGCATGGCTCGATGATGTGAATTAGAGACCTGATACTGAATGATCGAATCCTCCACTACTTAATCTGGGTCTAATGCTCAACTGAAGTATTTTACAAACATACTGATTGTAAAACAACGGACATTCAGAGGTGTTTGAGTATTTATTCCAGCCCAGAGTCCTGCAGGTCTTTATCTCAGGTATTAACCAGGTTAGCAGAGGATAGAGAGAATCTGTGTGTTTGTGTGTGAGTGTGTGTGTATGTGTGTGCGTGTAGCTTGAGAGCTGAAAGACAGGGCAAAGAAAGTCCACAAATAACTTACTGCTGCTTGTAAGTTTACCTGCGAATTGTGAAAACGTCGCAAAAAAAGAGATTTACATGAGTATATTAACATTTTTATTAGCTCCTTTTTCTCCCCTCTGGACTTTTGCATCTGGGCATGACAATGATTCTGTTTCGAGAAAGTAAATCAAACTGAAAAGTGAAATGGGACAAAAATAGGATTGTGAGGGAGACATGTTCCCAGCTGAAAATATGCCCTTGCTCGTCAACTATTTCTCTTTCCACTGGAGTCTGCATCTAAATCGTACATTTCACGTCATCGTTCTTCACCTCAGCAGCGTGAGGAGGATGTTGGCTGCAGCCCATGGCACAGCGGTGTCTCCGCAGTACCTCTCAGTGTAAACTCAGCTTGGTTTTAAAGCAAACTCTCCGTCTGCAGCCCTATCTCTGCTCCTCCATCCCCTCTGTCAGTGTGTGCAGACTGAGTGCTTCCACATGGGAAAGCGCAGGGCTTCACACATCAGCCGAGCTGCGGGGATGAAATATGCTGTCTGTACATATCATCACATCATTAGGCCCAAAGGGATCCCTGAGATGGATTGGAAGCCGTCTACCTGCAAGGCTCAGATGAATTTATGAAGCACTTTATCATGATGAAGCATTAGTGGAACGCTTTGTCTCTTTCCGTTGGTGTTTATCTGTGGGAATAATGATTGTGTGTGTCTCCCTCCAGTTCTCTCCTGCTCCTTTCACTCGCTCCGTCTTAGTGTCATCTGTGTGTGTTCTGACCTTTGACCCCTGCCGAGGTTTGATGCTGCTGGTTACTAGCACATGATAAGTGACGTCGCCCGAGCCTCTCCGTCCGGCCGTTTGAGCCGCGTGTGGGAGGCAGCAAATTGTCCATTAAGTGTTTCTGCTGAGGCCGAGAGAAGATTTGATATAGCGGGGAAACAAAAGTAATATGTAACAGGAAATTCAATTGTCTCTCTCTGGCAAGTTTGAGCTTTAGTTTGGCCTCGCCACCAAATCAATTTCCCATGAAAGCGCAAGTTCAAATGAGGTTTATTTTCTTGAGTCCGTCTTGCAGCCTTTTACCCTCTATGAGCTCCCGCACTGATTTGATGCCAGTGTTTATCTGTGTTCATATCAAAGCGCTTCTATGACTCAGACCCACTTCCTCACATGCTGCTGAGAGTCTCAGTGCCACAATCGGAGGAAGCTACCTCCTCTTTCTCACAAACCTGATTGTGCTACTACAGGAGGTACAAGTAAGCAGAGGAAACACTCCCTTCGCTCCCGTGTGAAGGTCCCTGACCCTAACACAGCTGCAGTTAATCCATGTAGTGAAAGTGAGAGAAGTTCAGGAAGGTGCCCTCTGTTCCTCCGGTATCAAGAGACTTCATGTGAGATCAGAAGCCCCTGGCAGGAAGCCTCCGTTACAACCTGAAGTTCAGAGGTCGTGTTTTGGACAGCCAGCTGAGGGAATCTGGGGAAAGGTGAAGTCACTCTCTGCCAGGTCATTGCCAGTAAGTCCAGATTTGGCATGAAGGGGTCATGTTACGACAGCAGGAACCTCCCAGAAGCTCTCAGGCCTGAACGCCCGGCGTCTCACCAGACCACAGGGCATCCTCTGTTCTCTGTGGAAGCCCGGCTGTTATCGAACACCAATGCACAGCGTTCTCCTCTAACAATACTAACCGAATCCCCCAGTGTAGGTCAGGTTCATGCTGAACTCTCAGAGTGGCCGAATGAAGTCAGAACTCACCGCTTGCATTGCAGAATAAACAACAAACAGAATGGCAGCACCATAACGTTTGTTTTACTTTGTACATCACTAATTGTCGATAGATTTTAGCTCAGTTCCAGATTCACTGCTCTTTTTTCTCTTTTTTTTCTTGAAGCCGTTCAAGCAGCTGGTGATTAAATAGTCATGACAGATTCTCTCTGCTGGAAAAGTGTTTTTTCATCACATCTAGTGCCAAATCTAAATAACCAAAAATGAAAGAAAAAATATCATTATATATAATAATCAAATTGGCTGTTGAAAAGCATGACAAACTTTGACTTAGCAGATCCTAGATATCACAAACATTGCTTCTGTGTAGATGAAAAAAAAACATCAATTGGACAGATTTTGTGAAATTACTGGTAAAAATTCTGGGCAAATAATCCTTCTTTCCCAAAAGCAGAAAAAACAAACATCTAATGAGTCTGATAATCAGCCTGCCATTTATCTCATGTCACTGACTATGAATCTGGAGGTCTATCTTTCCTTTAGTTTTTCAGACAGAGTTAGAAAGTCTCATGCTGAACATAGCAGAGTATTAAGGAGCTAAAGAGCCAGGTTTTCCTTTCAGCGGGTGGTGAACACAAAAGCTGCAAGTGGCTAAATATGTATGTGGGAATGGAAACATCACAATCAGTTGAACAACACATTAGTCTTTGTCCTGGCAGCTCCAGAGTCCAAAGTCAGTGTAATTTAGGATTGTGCAGATGTCGGGATCGAGCAGGTCATTTAATGGATAATTCATGGCAAGCATGAGAGCATGTTAGTGACATTATATTTCCAGTAGGTGTGTGAACAACACTGAAACAGATAACCTGTACTGCCTGCATGAAAAGGCAACTTCAGACAATGTCCGAACCTGATTCTCTGATGTCAAGATACCAAAAAGGCATTCGGAATAAAAGCCTCCTCTTAATTTCCCTGTAAAGTCAAATTGCTCTGAACATTTGCACAAAAAAAGTGTATAGAATACCGGCTCAACTGGCTTTAGTTTACAATCATCAATACTGTTGCTGTAGCAACTTTCCACAGTTGTGTAAAATCTTGGCTCATCACATTATAAAGCGTCTTGTCGTGTCTGGTGTCTGACAAGCCTTCAATCCAACAAGTCCTCCAACCTAAACAACTGCATGGGCTGCCTGTCGCTGGTACCCATTGGAGCAAAGCAGCAGCAGTTGTTTTAGGCTTAATAAGTATCTTTGGTTTGAATCAGAACCTTCTAATATGTTTGATCTTGGACAACCCGGCTCACAAAGAGTCAGTTGTTGCCCCCCTTTGGTTGCTACATCGTGTTTTTTCATGTGTACACTACAATGGCAGCATGTGCCCTGCAAGCACTCCGCTTACCTATAGCAGGCATAGACATATCATTTTCCATCACAGATTATTTTAGTGAGGTCAACATTCATTCAACCAACAGTTACGCCCAATAGAGACGGGGTTTAGTTATAAGCCACTGTCAGAAACACTGGTAGGCCCACACAAAGGAGCTGAATTGTGCACTAAACTTGTTCAACATGGCTGACATCAGAGTTAAGCACACTCATATTTTTGTGTCACTCTAACACCTGCCTGAAATAGATCTCCCAGCCGCCCAGCCCAAAGTATAAGTCCTGACAGGTCCACACTGTGGTTTACTGATTACTCTGGCACTACGACTAATGAAGGATGTCACTCTGGGTAACTAAGACTAGCAAGGCATTTTTGTTTTCACCAGGGGAATAGTCGGAGCTCAGTTTTCCGCTGTTTTTGTTTATTCATGAGAGGGTACCCTCCCAGTAACAGATTTCCATTATTAACCTGGGAAACTGAAAAAAAGAAGTTTCCAATACTGGTGAGAAGGATGCCAGGCCACTCAGAGTTCAATTATGTACATATGTGACAGTTAGTGACAGTTGCATTATTAATGGGGAACATAACATAGGGGAGCTTTTCCAATAACATGTAGAAATCATGAAAAGTGGAAGTCAACTGCCTGGCAGGCTTTTTAAAACACTAAAATGAGCTTAACAAGGCCCAGTTTGCAAAGGGAATTGTGTACCTATACCCCTGTCCATCCACAATATGCAAGGGACTAGATTTTTTAGAGTCAAATTCCACTCCGAACAAAATGTTCCCCAGCATGTGTGACTGCCTTCCCTTGTGCTGCATATTTGTGGTTATCTAGTCACTTCATGGAAGGTGAAACAAAGTCAGAAAAGAAGCGCCGTGCTATGTGAAAGAGGAAAGGTAGAAATTTCTTATTTAGACTAAAATTGCAAGCTAAATTAAAAAAGGGATTTGATGAAGTGTTTTTTGTAGCTTTTTAATACATTCACAGTCATTAACTGTGTGTGTAGGTTTCATTACCTTTTCAGTAAAATGTTTTCATTTCTCAGAAGTTGTGATAAAATAGCGACAAAAGCTACCTCATTAAACACCTATAAATAGCAGCTTGGCGTTGTGTTGTGGTGTAACAGTCGGGCCACATCCTGTTTCTGAGATTCTCACATTGCCAGAGACAAAAACACAGGGGCCAGTGTTTTTACCCTCTCTTCTTTATCACTTGTTTCTTAAGAATGGAAAATCATTGTACATGCTAATGGAAAATATTAGTTGATAAAGCAACTGCCGTTAAAATGTGGGCGGAGGAGACGTCACTTGTTGGGTTTTTCAAGCGTGACTGAAAAGAAGAAAGGAGGTCACAGCTTTCCCTCTGAGAAAGATTTTAAAAAGTACATTTGTTGGGTTTTCCCTTCCCCTCCTGGAGCTGTTTTCCCTCCTCAGCTAACAGTAATGAGCAATGACATTTTAATGTTTTGATCATTTAATTGTTACATGCGCTTTCACTTCCTTTATGTCCTGTGATGGCAGAACTAAAAATAAGTGCAGCGTGTAAATGCATGTTTAGCCCGCGGCAGAATAGAGGTGAAAACAGCCAGCAGTGTTGGCACATGCAGGATTTTTCCAAAGGGAGCTCCTCCTGTTTAGGGAGGTGAATCCTAACAAACCTGTGAGTAGTGTGTGTGTGTGTGTGTGTGTGTGTGTGTGTGTGTGTGTGTGTGTGTGTGTGTGTGTGTGTGTGTGTGTGTGTGTGTGTGTGTGTGTGTGTGTGTGTGTGTGTGTGTGTGTGTGTGTGTGTGTGTGTGTGTGTGTGTTTGCACTTGTGGGTGGATATTTGACAACATACAGAAAGCAGGATATGCTATTATAGGTGTGTGGCCTTCTTCTTTAAAAAGTGCAACAGCTTATTTTTACCTCCTTCTCTGCAAGAAGTGTACATATTGGTGTTGTGTCCACTTCCCATTGATAAGCTCAGCCTTTCTATCAGCAACACACTATAGTCATTCAATAGGTCATAGTATTGATCACCATTAACAGCATGAAAATAGTTGGGTATTCAAAAGGCTCCATCTTGTTTTCTTTAGCTGGTGTTTTTGTCGCGATTAGCTCAGATGCTTCGACATTGACGAAGCAGTATCTGGCGATAACAAACTGCTTGCCCACTTTGAACCTCGGAGTGGGTGGACTTCCTGTCTCGGCTCCTCACTGCGGACGGTGGTCTCGCCAGACTCTTTCCCTCTCTCTGTCTACATCAGGTCGCGTTATCGCGGCGAGCTAAGCGGCTGAGGAGCTTCTTGTTTGCGTTAGGCCACAGAGCTCAGGGTCCTCGCCGTCTTCACAGTCACTTCCCTCTGTTTTGCCAAAGAACACAGAGCAGATAAAGGCAGGAGACTGATCTGTGTCTGCCTGAGTGTGGGAAAGGCGAGGGCACAGGAACCGGTGCAGGAAAGACGATGACTGAAAAACAAAGATGGGTGTACGGGGCCGATATGAGTTTTAAAGGCTGGTAATGACAATGATATGTTTGGATTGTGACTACTGATACCCAGTATTTTCCAACTGGACCATATCTATGCCAGGCATTCAGTGGTGTACGGCCAAATGTGACATTATTTACTGCAGCATGGAAGCACTGAGGAGTTGCATCATTTCCAGTTTAAATTTGAAGGGTTAGGGATTAATGAAAGTAAATGCCACCTTTTCAGCATGCCAGCCGCTTGGCCTGGGGCAAAAAAATAATAGTATGACCCAAAAGAGACGAGAGTGAAAATCTCATTAATTTTCTGAATAGAGATTTTGAATATCAGCCATAATACTGTAACCATCCAAAGAAAAGTTACCACAAGCTCCTTATATGCTCCTGTACTAGTCACAAGTCAGTAACAACGTTTTAAGAAAAACCTGCTTTATTTACATTACACTACATGTCATTTGGCTGACGCTTTTGTCCAAAGCGACTTACAATTAGTATACTCAACATTTATGAGGGGCCATTTAGGGGTTCAGTATCTTGCCAAGGACACTTCGGCATGCAGATGGGAGAGAGTGGGATTTGAACCGGCAACCTTCTTGTTGGAGAACCACCACTCTAACCACTAGGCCACACCGCCTCTTATTTGCCTTAAGAAGTACTACTATACCATCTCTGATCACTGTTACCATGTTAATGTTTGCCACAACTGTCATGTCGGCAACAATTGGATGCTTCAGAGTTATATTATGTTTTTTCAAAGAGCAACCATGATTTCCTTCTCTAACTTGCTGTGATTTTTTAGAATAAGAGTCCGAAATAATGTTAGGTCAAATGCAGGTGCACTGGAAGTCGTCGGAAATGGATCATTCACAATGGTTAATGGGAAGTGTAGTTCCTTCACTCTTAAAATAATTATGAACACATGCTTTTCCCTTTTCCTTTTCTTGTCTTGTCCATTTTGTTTTTTGCTCTGAATCAAATGTTTTATGGTATACATTCTTTGCATAGCTGGTCAGCGTCATTTTATTCCGATATTCTGAAGTCAATGGAGAAAATGAATGGGAAATTGCCTTCTGGAACCTTCCTATCACATGCCTAACATCTGTAACTTCTAGGCCATCTTGCTTTGCCAAAAATTAACTGATGAACTTGTATTTTGTTTCAACAGTCAACGAGATCATCAGGAACGACCTCTCCAGCATCTCCGTGCATACCCATGCATAGACGCCCAGGAGTCCAGACACACACTCAAACTGTAGCAGCAGCAGCAACAACAACAACAACAAAGATGATGAAGAAAAGCGTTTTGGACCAGGATCTCCCACTGGACCACCGTTGCCATCCTTTTCTCTCAAACACTTGCTGCCTATTCACATAGACAATCACTGGCAGACTCCATGTGAATAAATAGATGAATGTTATATTTACAGAAAAGGGAAGTGATTTCAGGGGCAAAGTATACGAGTACACTTGCCTGTAATAATTCACAGCAGACATTCTTTAGTGGACCAACAACAAGACTGAATTACTCTACTATCGTTGAAAAATGACAATCTTCATTTCGAGCGTGATCTGTATGTTATCGCATGGACAAACTATCAGGAGAATACGAGTCGTGCATCATCACTTTGGTTCATTTGTTTGTGCAGTCAGTCCGCGACAACTTAATCGGTGCCTTACAAGTGATATTGACAGCAGACAACAGCATCAGTCACACACATGCAAATGGTTGGTAGCCCAAAGTGGAAGTTTTTATATGCAACACTTTTGTATCATTTCAAATTGTTTGTTTACAGGGAAACTGATTCAAAGGCTAGAAAAATACATAGGGAGTATGAAGTATGTGAATTGTATTTGTTTTTCTCGCTTCCTTATTATACCATTGTTCATTTATACTGAATGTTATTGTATGATATTCTTTTGTATAAACATGTATTTGAAAATATGTATGCCCTATGCTTTATTCGTGCTGTTTGCTATGTTAGCGTTTCCTTTTTTCTCCCATTTGTCTTCCCCCCCGATGATTTGTACCATTTCTACTCTCCTGCATTTTGCTTTTCACCTTAGTGCCTATTTTTAATCATCCTGTCCCGGTCTTCCAGTCCGCCGCCCAGATCATGACATGATGATGCACAGACAATCAGAGAAATATATAACACATATCCTATGACAACAGTTCCTGGCTGCAGGGAGTCACCCCTCCACCTCCCTCCAGATATAAGATAGTAGAACAATGGTATGCTTACCTGCTGAATTTAAACAAGAATACTCCAGGACAATATATATATTTGTCTGTTACTTCTTGCACTGCAGGTTTTCATGTAAATAGGCACAAGGGTAATGGAAGTTATGCCACCGGCTCAGTTTTACATCATCATCAGGGTGATTCCACTGAGGAGTTGGCAGTTTCTTAGATGTTGGCAATAATTGAACTGATCAAACCAAAGGATTTTATCTTTGGTGAAATTATTGTCAGAGTTTTCTTTTCCTGTCAGAGACTTTAGTGTAGAATGGTTCCCCATACTAAAAAAAGGAACATTATGCACTTTACCGTAGGAGCCGAGCAGGTTTTCCTGCCCCCAGACCAAATATTGTAGATTGATTTCCACTGTCATGTCATAAGTGCACCTACATGGACTCTTCTTCCCCACAGCTGCAGTCTTTTCCATGTCTTCTGTCTTTTGGAGCATGCACACATACTAATGTCGGCCGGGGATCTTTTAGCTGTCAGTAGCTTCCCATATAGCTTCTTAATACATTTTTGGACTTATAGTATAATAGCATGATAAAACTGTATGAATAAGGTTTCTTATTTTGTGCCTTACTCTCTTTCTTGGCTACAAGATCATTGCAACTCTATAATGCTTTTCTGTGTAGGCACAAGGTGGAACATGTTTCTCTTTAATATGAGATATTTATGAAAAATGAAATGTGTTTTAATTGCATTTAATGTGTTCTCAACAATTCATTAATAAATGGCATAATGGTGACCATATGAACAAAGTCCTGTTATTTTGGTGTTATATTTACATTGAAGCAGTGGGGGAGGATATATTCAAACATCTGACTCAATTAAATGAACAAATATATAGACAAGTAGTAAGTACTTGACTGAAGTATTAAAAGTAAAGTTCCACCGTGAGTCTTAGCAGTGACCTCTACTGAATCCATTTTAGTTGTCTCTGCTGGATGCAGGGTCCTGCTCACTATGATTGGTGAACCAATTCACCTCTCGTAATTTATTACTTAAAAATATATAGAAACCAAAGTCAACGTGTAAGACAATACATTGTACAACTGTAGAGGAGAAAAAAGTAAAGATATTTGCTGACAGTGTATTAGGGTAAAAGTGATTAGAAAATGAATCTATTTTAGTAAAGTACAGATCCATGAAAAATGTTAGTTACATCCCAGCATTGCATTTAAACAGGAATATTACTGACTGGGGGAAATTTCACATGACTTCTTTATATTTATTATTAGTTTATTTTATATATATACACACTGTATATATTTTTCAGGGGAAAGGTATCCTCTTTTTAATTTTGTTTTTATGGCAGCTATTGATTTGAAACAAAACTTATATTTCCTCTACTGGAAAGGTGAAAGATGAGCATCATTTCCTTTATGCCAAATGATTGTGAGTGAGTACATCCCTGCTGTACTATGATCCCTTTTCAAAGTCAAGCATAAATATTTATGGCCTGTTTTTTTTTAATTGTTGGATTATTTAAAAATGATGTACTCTGTCTCGTTTTAGCTTCCTTCCCTCTCAGTTCAACCTTAAAAATATTTGTTTACTATATCATGCATGGCCCATATGGCTTTGCTTTAGTGTTAATGCTTTTACACAGAGTCAACCGTGTGATTTCTTGTGTTATACAGCTTGACCTTAATAAACCTCATACTCTTTCCAACTTGTACCTATATCCCCAATAAAACCTGAAATGGGACAGTTGGACATTGACAAGGAAAAAGTGCACAACAAAATAGTGCCTCCTATTACTTGTTATTTTAAAGCCTGTATTGTTTTACTTTAATAACATTTATACAATCATTTCTACAAAATAGGGTTTGGAGGTAATAAACTGACAGTCTTACATGTTGCTAAATTTCCCTTTGCCATTGGCAGCACAGTGGGAGCTTAAGAGGGCACCAAGCAAATCACAACAGGTGGGATTTGGTCTCGACTTCCACACGTGTTTCAAACTGAAACGCAAACAAACCTACAGCGAAGTTTAGCGAGAGAAAACGCAACAAGCTGCTGATGTGCCAAGTGCAAGCAGAGGCCTGTGTTCTCCGGTGAGGATTGTCAGTAGTGGGTAGTTATGAGTGAAACAGCTCTCTGCCATGGGAGCTGTGCCACGCTCCTGTGTACCACCTGCCAGTCCTGTAGACTTGTTCCATCTAGCGAAGTTATGAAGCGCCCATCCCCATAGTGACAGAAGGCAGGCCTAGGCGGTGCTCCCCTGTACGGCCGTGGTAAGCCCAAAATAGAACCGCTATTTACAGATGCAGCCACGCCCCTTTTTCCTGGCACCCTGTTCTCCTCACCTTAGTCTTCCTCTGACAGCGTTGTCGCCTTTGACACAGTGGAGTGATGACGCCGGACCATGGTTTCCATTGCCCAGGCAGAAGTTGAGTGTCAGGTCACAATATATATCTATCTATCTATAAGATATGAGCACAAATACAGCGTCAGATTGATTTGACAATTCATATCACCTCCTGCATATGATTATTAAACTGAGCAGAGTGACAATCTGAGATTAATTGAAATTGTTCATACTGTTCAAAATTCTGACAACTTGCATCTAAACTAATCTAGCCAGTGATTACAGCCATTTTTTAGACTTGATCTTCACATTTTCACATATGAACAAAGCAGATTCTCCCGATCATCACATGATCCAGAGTTTTTACTAGGGGGCTGGCAGGACTCAGACTTTTTTGTAACCTCACATCAAGCTCCTGTGGATCATTTCAGGAGTTTATCCACTGTTCAGTACATGCCTGAAAGCAGCTAAAGTTATTCATAATCCGACAATATCTACCTTAATTTGTTTATGGATTGCTATGTTTTATCTTTGACAGAGGTGGGCTAGCTCTTTTTATCCCTGGAGTCAGGCTTTATGCTAAACTACACTAAGCTAAGTCTCTTAAACCCAAAGTTTAAATGGAGCAACATTGAGAGTGATATTGATTTTTCCTATATGTAAACAAGAAAGAAAATAAGTGTACTGAATGATTGCTCTACAGTTTAAAGCAGGAATCAAACGCTGGAGGGATCGGCCTGTTTCCTAGAATATGTTCCCATGATGTGTCTGTGTGGCTTAGACAATTTGTAGGAAAATAAATGGCTCACATAGGCCTGTGTATTGTGTTTTCATTTAAAGACTGGTGGTCACAGTATAGCTCTGCAGCAGAATTTTTATTTCAGTGTGCCAGCAAAGGTGTTTTATTGCACATCCTATTTGATACTGACAAGTGATTCAGGAATAAGTGTCATGCTGGCTTTTCCTTATTTGGCATCAGAAATGTGTTGGTAGGTTGTCGACTTGGCTTTAGCTACTGATAATGCATGAAAATGATTTATTTGCTATCTACAAGTTTTTTTTTCTTCTCCTTACTTCAAGCCAATTGATCTTTCTCCCGCTGGAATTGGATGTGCTTATGTAGAACTAACTTTTTCCATGATTTTAGTGATTTTTCAAAGGAAAGATTCTCGAAATTAAGAGAGATTTTTTTTTGGAAATAGAAGTCACTCAAATATATTTGTGTAAAACGTCAAATATTATGACGTCAAATACGATTCCACTGATTATCTTACAAAAAGCTGGAGACGGCTGATCCGATGATCTCACTGAACGACTGCTGGGCTGAGTAACAGACAGACAGCAACTCTGCCACTTGATGGCCAAAGCAGAGACAACAGCGCAGACGAGCAAATGGTCTGGCCATGCAATCACCGCGAGTGCAGCGCGTGCCATTTTCTCCCCGAGGTCCACATGCACACAGCACCTGGCAGAGGGCACAACTTAGAAGTTTCATTGTGCGGATTTATAGGAGCTTTATGGCCTCACTTCCTCCTCGATTGTATTCCCACAGAGCCCTTGATTTGGCCTTTTATAAAGTGAGTGCATGGGCGCAGTGCTACAGCTCCTGCTCTTGTCTCTCATCGGCCATCTGCAGGCAGTAAATCCTCAATATACCTCTGTTATGAGGGGCATGTTGAGAGAACCACGGGGGTGGCTTTAAGAGATGCTTTAAGAGATAATTGCTCGACCATACTGAGGCACCTTTGATAGTTGTGTCCCATAAGACAGTTCTTCACTTGATCTTCTTAGGTCCCCTGAGAAAGATTTCGAGATTTATTTTTATTCTTCAGAAACATATGTCAGAAGGCTATAAACAGACCGTCTTATCAATTACGTTTAGGATGATAAAGGAAGAAGATGAGGACCATATGTGTGTGTGTGTGTGTGTGTGTGTGTGTGTGTGTGTGTGTGTGTGTGTGTGTGTGTGTGTGTGTGTGTGTGTGTGTGTGTGTGTGTTTACATGTGTGCTTTCAATCTGTTTTAGGGTGTGGCTCTCAGGCTCCACAGGTGTACAGAGACCCTTTCATGGGACTTCTCACATGTGACAGCACCAGCACCGGAGATGATCCCCCGACAGGCTGACAGGGTGACATCGTCGCTGCCGCACAGACAAATCACCTTTTTAAAAGACACTTTAAGAGACGCCGAGAAAAGACAACCAGATGGGGCCTGGAAAATCTTGTGCCGTCTTTTATTCTCCATCTGCAATCATTCAGCTTGATTCACTCTCCCTTTTGTGACGCGTGAAATGTTGTGCAAGGATTTATACAAAATTTAGCGGTCAGACAGATGTTCGAGCTTAAGAAATGTGAAAAGTGAGAATTATCTTTGAGTGCGTGTTTATACGATCACAACACGTGAGTTCTCTGTTCTCCACATCAAAGTCAGTGGATCCAATAGCCCCTTCTAGTTCACCCTAAGAGCTCCATTTCTTCAGGGGGAAAAAAACCCTCAAGACATCTCCACCAATCATTCTTCCATTGTTTGCTGTAAATGATTCGGTACATATGCAGAATGTTTACGTTGAAGTACACTGTAGCGCACATTAGGGATGCTCTTAATGGGCTACAGTAAAAGCCCTTGCTAGTCAAGAGTTCAGGCAGGTGCAGACTCTTACAGTAGATAAAGGAGCCTGGCACTGGAGATGAGTTCACGACAATCACTGTGAGGCTTTTAGACGCCTTCTCAAAGCTCAATCTTCATTTCCCCTGACACTGATTTTGCAATAAGGATCCGGAGAAAAGGGGAATGTCCATCTATTCATTTTAATGATCCCTCATTATTGACTGCTGGCAGGGAGGGGGCGGGCAAAGGTAATGACTCTTTATCTTTGCTGGCCAATCACTCCTCTTAAAGGAATAAGACTCTAAATAAGGCCACTAATGGATGCCCAGTGTGACCTTAGGATGACCCCACATGCAACCATGCAAACTGACTTCCCGACATGATGGAGTAAGAGTTTGCTGCTTTTGTTTAATCGTTCTTGTTTAACTGAGGTAGTTATGATGTAGAATAGAAGGAATTGTCATTTTGAGTGTCAAACCACACATTCCATGTGGTGTTAATACTAATTTAAATATAGCCTAAATGGCCTAAGGTTACTGAAGCTGAATCATGGGTGTGAGTTTAAACTCATCAATCGGGCAAGAGTTGAAGATTTGGACAATTCTGTATTGCTTGAGTTAGAAGAGAAAATCAATTCATGTCTGTGCTTCAAATATTAAGCTACAGCCAGCTGGTCTGCCTCTGTCCACAGGTAATGAAAACTACCTGTCAGCACCTCCAAAATTCAGTATAAGACAGATTTGATCATGTCCTTACAAGGTGTAGAAAGAAAGACATTGAGCCAAATGCGGGGTAGACCCTAGAAAGGTTGCATGTATTCTTATATCCTTTTTTTTTATGGAACAATATTAGTTACCCTCCTCAGACGAAAGGAATCAAAGTCTACCTAAAGAGGAGCTAGATACGTTGTGACCACAGACTGTAAATAAAGATGGACCTCGTGTCTCTATTCCAGAAATGAAGCCAAAATATCCTGAACACGAACACTACCATTTGGAGCCAGCGTTTGCGCAGTAGCCATCAGGGGATGGATCCAGCAGTAGCGTGGTCTCACTGATACACACGCTCATACAAGTGTGAGTCAGTCTCAGCTGTCAATCATGCCATTTCATGTTTCTGTTTATATAGCAATGACTGATTCAAACCAAAATTACAGGGAAAAATGTACCTGTGAACATACATCCGTGTGACCAGAACTACCTGTGCAGTTTTTACTCTTGGAAGCTGCCTTTCAGGTCGGTAGTTGTACCAACTTTAATCATACTGTTTCTTCTATTAAAGACACTGTGCCCAACCAAAAAATCATCTGTCTAACACCTGTTTAGTGAATCATTTTTGTTGCAATTTTGAATCATCATCAATAAACAAATGAGATACGAAAGATGCACAGGTGTGGGTTAAGGTAACTAGTAGGTAATGATATTAGCAAGAATGTTTTTTTAACCTTTCAACAGACCCAGGCTAGTAGTTTCCCTATGTTTCCAGTCTTTATGCTAAGCTAAGCTAACAGGCCGCTGGATCCAGCTACAGTAAATACTTACTGTATAGGCAAGGCATTAATCCTCATCCAAGTCTTTGCAAAGTGTGAATAAGTGCATCTCACTAAAAGTCCAGCTTCAAATCCAGATATTGTATCTGCACCCACTGCATTTTTATTACATACTGATGTTGATGTCTTTAGCAAATAACCTTAGAAGGACTTGCAAGAAATTGATCCTACATTTTAGAGCTCCAGAACAATTTGAGTGTGTACAAGCATTCTGATTTATATAAAATCCTTCTGTGTGTGCATAGCACAACAACGTCTAACTGCAGATGATTTAGCCTTTACTTTAGTGTTTGTGTGTGCATGTGTGTCTGTACGTGCTTGTGCATGTGCATCTCAACCCATCTTAGCTGTCATCAGTCTATCAAGGTAATGAACACTACTTTACTGCAGCCTCCAACAGCTCTTTAAGGCATACTTCACACCACTGAAGAAATACACTCAGGTATTAGTTGTTCTGCCTGGATGGTCTGCTGGATGATGGGTGGGCGGGGATGTTATTAGGAGCATTCATCTACAAGGCTCCCCAAGCCATACTATACTGAAACTGACCACAAGACAACCCTATCATCCTCAAAGATTACCTGTCTCCTGCACTGTATATGAATGTTTTATCATAAAAGCTTTTCTTTTTTGCTAAGTGCCTCCTTGAGTGTTTGCTTTTAACTTTTGATTACTTCATGTCTTGTTGTGAGGGAGAAAAAAGGAAAAGGGCCCGGACCATTTGAATATAATGGACTTAACGGGAAAGGTAGTCTCTGTTGCTTCATTGAGAGGATGAAACATGTAATCCACCTCAGTGGGTGTGAAAAAGTTTGGACAAAGTGGTGATTTCGATGCCTTTGGATAAAACGTTTTATTTCAACGTTGACAAAATGGGCCAAGCAGGTGGAGAGAGCCAAGGGAGAAAACAGACGTGACACAATCAAGTACATAAAACGATATGGCAGGGATTGTATAGGATCCATATGTTTCTGTCTGCGAGGAAATATAGGATGTCATGCGTTACGGTGTAAAAGGACTCATTAAAAACATTAAAACCAGCCCATTTCAACAAATCTGCGTTTGATGTGGTGGATCACATCTCATTTGATTCTTTTTTTATATGATAGCCGAGTTTGTTTTTCATAAAATCTTGAGTCATTTATATGAAAAAATATTTTCTCTTTAGGTCTAGACAGAGGTTTCCAGCCCCCAGCACCCCACCCTCCTCTGCTCCCCTCCTCCTCTAGGTTTTACCAGACATCGCGTTGTGAGAGGGGAATGGTCGATTACATAACGGCAGGCGAGACTTGATCGTTCCTGGCCCTCTCGCAAAATTCAATCATTCTCTGCATACTCCAATCCCATGACGGCCCATTAAAGAACAGCACGGGCTAGGATTTCCCCTCATGTGTTTTAAATTGAAATTACAGTCACAGAGTCTGCCATGTGCATGAATCTGAGGAAGACGAGGACCGCGGTTAAAAGGAGATATCAAAAAATGGCTGGAGTGAAGAAGGGGAGGAGACAGCCAGGCAGAGTGATAAGGAATTGTACTCTCTTTTTCTTGTATTTATATTACTTGTGTCATTCTGCCGCCCACATTCTTACTGGCAGACTGTCCACTGTATTTCTGAATGTCATTTCATTCTGATTTGGATTGCATAACACTGGAAGGGAAGTCTTCACCTTTTTATTTTACATTTTCAGTGAAACACACAAACAAAATTCCACCTAATCTTGAATGTTTCCCTTGTGTCACAGTTATAAAGCTGTGGCTGAAAGCAGGTCAGCAGCGAATGAACTCAGCACTCCATAAGTCACAGAAACCACAGGAAGAGATAAGCAGAAGAGGTGAAATATGAAAATCAACGCAGATGACCCCAGATGTTCTCTGAGGAACCACTGGGATCTGAATCAGAGTCTGACTGGCCATGAGTTCCTCATTCCTTCATGTCCCTGTGGACTGGAGGAAGGATAAAGAGGCACACACACACTCACACACACATGGATAAGACAAACTCTCTTTCTGATTTAGTGTGTGGAGGATATGATGCATACGTGACTATGGGGACTTGGGCAAACACCCAAGAGAGAGGCATCACTCCTCACCTTCAGTTGGTTCAACAATATTAGGGTATTTTTGGAATGGCAAAAAGCAGTATAGAGACAGAATTATAAAGGGTATGCACAAACTAATATTTGTTTTAACGTGTCATTTACCTCATGTAATTTAGTCCTACAGATCAAAACCATGCACCGTAATATTTTTATCTTTAAATTCAACTGCAGCTATGAGACACCTCGAGCTGATCTACCAGTCATACAGTGACATCTAGTGTTCATTTTATAGAAGTGCAGGAAACAAATTCTAATGAATGATTTTTCTGTAAAAAGACTCTGCTAGATAGATTTGAACTAATAATAAAGTAAACCAGTGAACTAACACCAGTATTTTATATTAGAAATATTTGTCTTACAATGGCAAAGTGTAAAATATATTGCCTTTTCACATATTGCACAGACAAATAGTTTTACAAACAGAAGAACAGAGTGTGTGTAGACCACATTTTCATTGCCTAAAGCCCAGCTCATAGGCCCAAATATGTCAAGTCATTCAGAATTAGTGCAACAGTTGAGCAAGGCAGCTGATTTCAAACACCACATAGAGGTTAGAGGTGACTGTCCTCCAGAATGCAGTGGGGCACAGTTCCAGAAAATAACTATGATTGGTTTTAAAGGGGAGAAGAGTACATGTAGGATCAGCAATCATTTTTATTGAGCAAAGACTCACTGGCATTAGATGTACTCTGTGTATTAACATTTGTACTGGTGGTCGCTGGTCTGGGTTTCTGGACACACTTTAGCCAATCAAACTCTGAACACTGATCTTGGTTCATCTGTCCTCCACAGAACATCTGATGCCAGGGTGTTGTAACAACAAACCTAGGACTGCTCGATCATTGCAAAAATCATAATCACAATTATTTTGGTCGATAGTGTAATCACAACTATTTAACACAATTACTCATTGACTTTGGAAACAACATAGATTTATTGTACTTTGAAGAAAAATAAATCATTTCGGCTCATGTTAACCGATTGTGCCTACACTTCCTGAGCGAGCAGTGTAGTTTAGGCAGTCTCTTATTTTTATGAAATTGTCTTTCACCACAGTTTCAATTTTTAGCTAAAAATCATGTTACAAACTGCCTGTACCAGTTTGACAGTAAAGTAAAAGTAATGCAGCGTTTCTGTTGAGTTCATCAATTCATTGTTACAAGGTTTTGATAGTTATTGCAGGACCTAAACATGCACAGCTTCAAAATGTATAGTGTTTCCTCTGGGATTTTTTTAATCATAACTGCAATGTCTTCGTGAGGAGGCCGTAAAGACTTGTCTTAAGGCAAGACAAAACAGCATAATTGCAAAATGAAACACAGGATACTAATTATTTTATGTTTACCTTATTTTCATAATCGTTAATTGCCCAGCCATACTACAACCATCAACTAAAGTTTGAAGATCAAGCCATGTGTTCCTCTAATGGTGAACAATGCTTTATGAGGGGGAGGTAGAGGGAGGGGGCTCTTAGGGCTACAGGACATAACTTGTTCTTAAAGTTGAGCTTAATTGCAAATCACCGAAAAGGTAAGCATTTGAAAGAAGTAATCTCTCCTCTAGGGCCAGGCGATATGGCCTAAAACTGATAGCTAAATTTTTAAGCTTTATTCTATACACAAGACATATCACAATATTTTTAAATTCAACCCTTTGATTCATACATTTCACCAGTATGATGATTCAAGTAAACCTTATATTTTTTGTTATCTGCATGTAAAAACGGGGAAATCACAAATAACTTACATTTAGCAAACAGTTTATTTTTAACCAGGCAGCTGCACTCATAAGCTTTTAACAAATGGAAATACATAATGTCATGGTAGGCCTTCCTACTGTGGCCTAGTGATCAAAGACCCTTAACAAAAACAGAGCTCAAAGCAACAAAAGTGTTACGGTTTGGTGAAGGAGGAGATGGACCCAGGATGCGGAGGTTGTAAACAAAACGGTATTTAATGTAAAAGGGGCTTTAAACAAGCCAAAAACAAACCACTAACGGGTAAGTTCAGGCGACAAAGCGCACGGAGAACAAGGACACAGGAGAAGCTGGTCGAGACAGCAGGAATAAACAAACCTTATCTCACGACTTGTGGAAGGTAGAGAAACAACTAACAACGAGTGTGAGAAACATCTAACAAACCGACAGAGGACAAATGGAAACACAGAGGCTTAAATACAGAGGATGAAGGCAGGACAATGACACACAGGTGAAGCACATTAGGATCGGGCACGACAATCAACAGACAGGAAGTGAAGATCGAAACACACAAGGAAAGTGAGACTACAAAATAAAACAGGAAACACCAGGAGACAGAAATAGATAAACATAGGTGACCGAGCGTCACAGTACCCCCCCCCCTCAAGGACTGGATCCCAGACGGTCCATAACCGAGACGGGTGGGAGGAGGGGGGGAACCGGAGGAGGGAATCCGGGAGGTGACCAGGGTCTCAGGCCGACGGCTCCGTGGCCGCTCCGGGGCTGAGCACAGAGGCTTGGGAGGACGCTCAGGGGCAGAGTTCTGAGACTCGGGCGGACGGCGTCGTGGCCGCTCAGTGACAAACTACATAGTCCCAGGAAGACGGCACCATAGCCGCTCAAGGGCCGGGTTCAGAGGCTCGTGGGGCGGCGCCGTGGCCGCTCAGGGACAGAGTTCAAGGGCTCCGGTGGACGACCCAGAGGCCGGTCAGGAGCCAAGCACGGGAGCTCCTCAGGCGGGCAGCTTGAAGGCCGTTCAGGGACAGAGGGCAAGAGCTCCGCCTTCAGCCCCGGACGTGGGGCAGGAACTGGCGCTGGCACCACGAGGACCTCAGACGATGGAACCAGAGTGGCGTCTGCAGGGACCCTCCGGCGCGGGACAGGGACTGGAGCGGGGACAGGAGCAGGTGCCGCGGAGACCTTCAACGCCGAAACACAGGGGGGGCATCAGGTTGGAACCTCCGCCGCGGAGCAGGGACTGGAGCCAATGCCGGCGTGATGATCTCCGCCGCCGAAACACAAGGGACGTCAGCCGAGAGCCTCCGGCGCAGAGCAGACACAGGAGCAAGGGCTGGAGCCAACGCCGGTGTACATCTAACAAACCGACAGGACAATTGGAAACACAGAGGCTTAAATACAGAGGAGGAAGGCAGGGCAATGACACACAGGTGAAGCACATTAGGATCGGGCAGGACAATCAACAGACAGGAAGTGAAGATCGAAACACACAAGGAAAGTGAGACTACAAAATAAAACAGGAAACACCAAGAGACAGAAATACATAAACATAGGTGACCGAGCGTCACAAAAAGTGCATTCAACAGGATTCCTTGAGAAAGACATCTCAAAACCATATTACTTAAAGTGTGCTTTTCTGCTTGATCATGTTTGTAACAACAGATCATTTTATAAATGGAAAATAAAAATAGCATTGTGTTCAAACCACAGAGGCAGAAGTCCAGGCACCATAGTAAGGGGATTTTCAGTTTATCGGCATCTTCCGATCCAGAGGTAAGTGAGGGGACATGGCAGCCCGTTAGTGAAACTCCTGTTCTCCAGCCATTCACATTGCCACACTATGACCTGTCATCTTCAGAGTGGTCTCCTGGGTCTATGTTAGATGTCCGATTGAAAATACGTTTAGCTCGCCTTCAGAAGGAGGGGCAAGTACGTCAGTTTCACCTGCGGAGAAGGGAGTTGAAATTAAAGAAAATGGAGGCAGGGTTGGGATTAAAGAGGCTGGAGGCAGAGAATGCGTTAAAGATGCGCCAGTTAGAAATGCAGGCGGGAGTGGCCCGCAATGTTACCCTGTTGTAAAAGGAGTTTGCGAATTCTGAGCAAAAAATTTTCTTTCCGTGAGTCGGAGATAGAGGCATACTTCGGTGCATTTGAACAGATTGCCGCAGCTTTGCACTGGCCTGAGGATGTGTGGTCTATTTTATTATAATATAAGTTAGCTGGTAAAGCTCAGGAGGATTGCTTTTCTGTCTGTGGAGGATGGATTGAATTATCATAATGTCAAAAGTGCTATTTTGTGGGCATATGAGTTAGTACCTGAGGTTTACAGGCAGCATTTTAGCAGTCTGAGGAAAGTACCCAGCCAGACATATGTTGAGTGCCAGAGAGAAAGCATGCAGCATGCAAGGATGAGGAGCTGACCTCAATGCCTGAATTAATGTTGTTAGAGCAGTTTAAAAACGTTTTACCTGAGCGTACCACTGTTTATGTGAATGAGCAGAAAATTTCCACCGTGCAGCCGGCTGCCACTCTTGCCGACAAGTTTACGCTCGTACATAAAACAGTTTTTAATAGACGTGATTCCTTTAAGTGCGAGTCTTCACAGAGATCGGAAACTCAGGTACGTAGCAGCATTCCCTCAAAACGGAAGACAGACAAACTGTGGTATTACACAATTATAAAAACCTTACACTCAAGGAGTACAGATTTGCACCACTGTAAGCACAATGTCAACCTCACACTTTTTGCAAACAATACACAGTGATTTGCAAAACACTAAACACACTTGTATAGACACAGAAGGATATCACTGACTGTCAAATTACCACCCCTATGAACCAATTGGTTCAACACAGTCAACACATGACTGCTTAATTGCAGACACACCAATCAGGTTTAAGCACTATAAACATGCAGCAGGTGAGTTCACCTGTCTTCAACCAAAATAGATGGAGTCAGGGAAGAAGAGGAGTGAGGGTGAAAAGGGGAATCCAAGGAGGACGAGAAGGAGGAAAAGGAAGAGGCGGAAGCCGTGCCAGAGATAAAGGCAGAGTTGGAGGTAGAGGAAGACCTGAAGCAGGAGGAGAACGTTCTCAAAGAAGAAGAGGTCAAAATGTATCTAATGAAATTCGTCCAACACTACTTGACCATGTCGTGAAACACGGATTGACTCTGAGGGAGGCTGGACCAAGAGTTCAGCCAAATCTTAGCAGATATACAGTGGCATCTGTCATTAGGACATTTCAACAAGAAAACAGGTCTGTATACAGTTACAGTAATCAGCTCCTGATTGTATGCACCATATCAGCACTTTTGTGACCCCTTCCTGAGATATTTACAGTAGGTTACATGCATGTTGTTGTACATAGGATTGAGGGTCGAGGCGACAAGGAGGAAGGGGGCCCATATTCACAAAATAAGAAGAGAGAAAGATCATAAACATGGTTTTGGCCAATAAAGTTATTGATGACCATGCAATTTTCAATAATGTCCATCAGTTCTCTCAGTCAACACTGGCACGCATCCTGAAAAGACATCAGGTTCAAATGAAACCAATTTATCGAGTGCCGTTTGAGCGGAATTCAGAGAGGGTCAAACTGCTGCGGCATGAGTATGTAGAGGCATGTGTTGTTAATTTTAGCACTGTGAGGTTGCATACTGCCTAGTGCTTACATTAGTTGTGTCCCTGTTTTTGAAGCTAAGGCTACACCACATCGCTAAAATGACTACTTAGCTTACAGAGCAACATGTAAAACATGATTGCTGATCCTACATGTACAACACAATAATTTGAATTATTACTTGTCCAAAGTACATTATCCTATCAGACATATGTCTGTGTTATGTGAAAGAAAATCTCAAAGCCAACCTGAAGAAGCACCCTCTGCCCTGTCCAGTCCTGATTGTCTGTCTGTCCAACTGCCTCCTAGTGGTAGGAAATGTGGCAATAACCATCTTCCCAAAAGACAGGCTTACCAAGAGTGCCTTATACCTTATGGCCTACTATTATACCCTACACCTGACTTATCCAAAGTGTGTAGCCACTCTGCTTTTAGTCATAGAGACAGAGGTCCTCTTAGACAAAATCCATGAGTGATCTCACATTGTCTTACAAGAAGAGCATAGCTGAGAGGAAAGCTATTGGCCAATAAAACAAAACCAGTCGTCAGATATGGTGTACTATAGCACAAATATCCTGTGATGTGATGTCATAATGTGCGTGTGCTGTTTGCACAATTCAGTCCAGATTCTGCTTAGTTTTAGGTTTATTTTAACTTTTCAAAAAAAATAACATATTGGATATCTGCACACAGAAGAGTTAATAGAGAGCAAACTGCTCACAGAAGAGTTAATAGAGAGCAAACTGTTCACAGAAGAGTTAATAGAGAGCAAAAAAGATGCTACTTTTGAGGGGAAAATACTAATTTTGAGCATCACAAGCGTCTTATGAGACACAAAACATCACAATACTAGTAAAATATTGCTAAAAATGAGTTTTCCCAGCTAATTTCAAGATCACTCTTTATCTTGTAAGGCTTAAATATAATATATAAAGAGAGAGAAAACTGCAGACAGAAGAGTTAACAGAGAGCAAACTGCTCACAGAAGAGTTAACAGAGAGCAAACTGCTCACAGACGAGTTAACAGAGAGCAAACTGCTCACAGAAGAGTTAATAGAGAGCAAACTGCTCACAGAAGAGTTAACAGAGAGCAAGCTGCACACAGAAGAGTTAATAGAGAGCAAACTGCTCACAGAAGAGTTAACAGAGAGCAAGCTGCACACAGAAGAGTTAATAGAGAGCAAACTGCTCACAGAAGAGTAAACAGAGAGCAAGCTGCACACAGAAGAGTTAATAGAGAGCAAACTGCTAACAGAAGAGTTAATAGAGAGCAAACTGCTAACAGAAGAGTTAACAGAGAGCAAGCTGCACACAGAAGAGTTAATAGAGAGCAAACTGCTCACAGAAGAGTTAACAGAGAGAAAGCTGCACACAGAAGAGTTAATAGAGAGCAAACTGCTCACAGAAGAGTAAACAGAGAGCAAGCTGCACACAGAAGAGTTAATAGAGAGCAAACTGCTAACAGAAGAGTTAATAGAGAGCAAACTGCTCACAGAAGAGTTAATAGAGAGCAAACTGCTCACAGAAGAGTTAACAGAGAGCAATCTGCTCACAGAAGACTTCACAGAGAGCAAGCTGCACACAGAGGATTGGATGGAGGAGAAAGACAGGAAGCAATCCAGAAAAAGAAGAATGCAAAAGAAGATCCAAGAAGCAGATCTTCCCCTGACAAAGCCCTGATTTATAATGCAGGAAAAAAAAACTACTAGGGCTTTTTTCTTTTATCACATCAGATTTTTTAAGCACATGTGCAACAATGATCTGTCTCTACAAACAGAAAGTAAGTATTTTGCTACAGTCAGCTTCCCTCTTCTATTAGTGCTTTTGTCTTTCGATCATCAGTTTCTTTTCTTATGAGCAAATTCTTACTGCATGGCATATATTATTTGTTTTCTGTGAGGGGAAGTAGTTAAACGAAAATTGATATTGTTCATGTAACTGTGTTGCAATTTGATTAAACATTAACACCTCTCCCTTTATGTTAGAAGCAGTCTTTTCTCATTTGTTGATGTGCTTTGCTACACACATCAGTTTACACTACGAACTGATCCACCCTGAGAGAGGGATCGTTCACATGTATCTCTCTCTGAGGTTTCTACGTTAATATGTTTTTTGATAGTTTCCTCTCTCTTGTTAAGGGTCAAGGACCGATGATGTGGCACCTTGTTATGCCCTATGAGCCAAAATGTTATATGTAAATATGGGCTACACAAATAGCATTTGATACTTTTTTTGTTTAGTTTGTTTCTTTCCTTCCACTTTCTGATCTACACATGAACTGAATATTCGTACCCATTGCTTCTCGAGATTGGGCCATTTTTCTGAGGTGAACTAATCACTAATTGCTACCATGCAGTTTTACTCTGTATTAACCTTCACCTCTGCTATTTCAATTTATTATTATTATTCAGGCAAATTAATTTGCTTTTTGAGGGCTTTAACATGTTCAAACTCTTACCAAAATTTGAGGGAGTCAGAAAGAGGTGACATTTTACGTATTCTAGAGGAATTTTCAATGGGCGTCGCAAAATCAGGGTTCCCACGCTGGCCTTGAAAAAAAATTCCATGCTACATCCTGATTTTCCAGGTACTATATTAAGTGAAGATCTATAGGCCCCTGAAGCTTTCCGCCCCCATCAGCGCCCCCCTCCCCTCGCACACACAACCTCCTAGGACACCTGACTACTTACTTGATGTAAAAGATGTGCCAGTCAAGTCTAGATTGTAAATTTATTGAACTGAAACTTTGAGACATGAGAACTGGGATTGATATATGTTCTCTTTTCCACTCCTCTCCTATCTCATCCAGTCCTCTTCTCTCCACACCTCCCCTCTCGTGTCCGCTCCTGTCTTCTCTTCCTACTCTTCTCAACTCTTCTCCCTTTTCGTGTCATCCTCTACTCTCTTATCCTCCCCTCTTCTTCTCCTCTTCATCTTTCCAATAGGACTTGAATCTGCAGCGTGTCATTGTCACTCACTCCTGTAATGCATCACACATTTGAGATTATGAGTCTTACGTAGAAGGAGTAGTATGCCAACTCTTACTCTGTAAAAGCTTTTGTAAATCAAACTAATGAACCGTAAGGGAAAACATAAGGCTGGTTCCCCTGTGGTTCCTCAGTACAGCAACCTCACTAGTAAGCTTAGCTTAACAGTATAGATGTATAGAATCAGTCTGGTCATGATCAATGATTTTTCAAAAATGTCTCAACCCAAATGTTCCTATTTAGTAGTATTATTTTTTTAAAGGAAAAAAGGAAAAACCACCCAATAGCTAAAAGTAGATATAAGAATGAACCCAGGTTTACCACACAGTTAAAACACAGCTACTTACATTTGAGGATAAACTTGCATAAGAAGTTTCACTGTTGATGTCATGGCTCCAGTGTTGGCTGGGAAATGAATGTATTTGACCCTTCTATTGAGATCACGAGTAACGTTTCTCGGTTATTATTCCCCTTGGTCCACCAATCCGAAACAATACTTTTAAAGTCCATATCACCAGGTTGCCTGCATCAAATTCCAACATCTATTATACCAGATAGGATGCCAAGAGCATCCTCTACAACATGGGGTCATCCATTTATATCTACAGTAAAAGCTGTTCACATTTTATGGGTTTTTATAAACTCATCTTAATTCTGTGCTCAATAGTTTCATTCTATTACTATTTTACACATCATCCAATAAAAGTTTCCAGGACAACTGTTTCAATTTCCATGTTAGTGTTCACTTTTGCTCATTTTCCATGACTTTTCCAAACCTGGAAAATAAAAAAATAAATTCCATGTTTCCCATGGTTTCCAGGTACCGTGGGAAGCCTGGGTGTGTGTGTGTGTGTGTCTGTGTGTGTGTGGTTTACGTGTCTTTGTCTGTGTGTGTGTGGTTGGTTGTGTGTTGTGTGGTCTGTGTGTCTGTGTCTGTGTGTTTACTCGCTAACGCAGAGAATCCCAGGTAACATCAGCTAACTGACAGCACTGAAAGCTGTCAGTTCAGGTTAACCTCCAGCACCGAAACTGAAGGGTTGCGTCACTCGGGGAGTCAACCCGGAGCATCACCACCGACCTCCCCTCGTACTGACCTTACTTCCGTTATGATTAATCAGGAGCTGCCGGAGCTTTATTCAAGTCAGACATCTCATTTTGATTTTATTTCTTTATTAAGTTTTGTTTCACATAACATTTATAGTTGTGTGAGGAAACTGAAGCACTCAGAGTAAACCCACACAACCATACACATCACATTATCATCACATTATAGTCATAAGAGCTAGAGAGGCCCTTGAGACTCTCAAGAGAGAGAGTGAAAGAGAGAGAGATATTCTATCAATTGAAGAATTTGAAGAAGAACTTGCTGATGGCCCCTCTGGACAGCTGACGTGTCAAAGACTTGGCGATGATCTTCTCCACCTCGGGCTCCTTCATACGCATGGCGACCAGCAGCTGCTCAGGACAGGTCCACCTCTTGCATAGGTCCTTGAAAATGGCTTGGTAAAGTTTTGGAATATTTTTCGTGGTGAGAACTAAGTCGAAGTCTTCCAACTCCGTCCATGTGTTGATGAAGAGATTTTCAATTATCTCCACTAAATCCTCACTCGTCAATGCCACTTTGGTCTTCTTGTGCGTCTTCGTGACGACCTGGTTCACGAGGATACGGACGTACATTTTCTTCTGGATGTCTGTCAGCTCGTTTGCTTTCTTCTTCCTGATCTTGCCCTTCTGGTCCTTCTTGTCCTCCTTCTTCTTCGGTTCAGGGACCTTTGGGATCTTAGGGACCTTTTGGATCTCACGGACCTTTGGGATCTTAGGGACCTTTGGGATCTCAGGCTTCTTTGGGATCTCAAGCTTCTTTGGGATCTCACGGACCTTTGTGATCTCACGGACCTTTGGGATCTCAGGTGTTACCCGTGAGCTTCTACAAGCGGCCGTCACCCTGTTGGTGTGGCTGTCGACCTGCTTGTTCACAAACCAGCTCATGATGGACAGGAAATATGAAACCTTCTTCAGTATGTCTGAGTACAGTTTGGTATTTGACTCAGGAACCAACAATGGGCAATCTGGATTGATTTTTTGATTTGTGACGTACATGTAGAGTAGACCAGCGATTTCTTTAGTGAACAGAAGAACTCTGTCTGGTGGAATGTTGTTCACTTTCTCAAACACACAAGTCTCATCTTCAGCTGTCAGCTTCATCTCCGTCTTGAGCAGAGCGTAGATGTCCTCCATCAGCTGATCGATTGACTTCCTGCTCTTGACTTTTGGTTTCTTCTTGAAACATCTCTTGAACTGTGTCAAAATTTTGAAAATCCATGCTGTTGCAAATGGATTTTCAAAAATGTTCTTGATCTTCCACTTTTTTCCTGTGGTGCTCTTCTGGGAGCTCTTGCTCTTTTTGAAGTTGAGGCTGCTACTTTCAGCTGTCACAATTTCAATGCTTGCCTCAATGGCCGGCTTAGTAATGGCCTTTGAAGCATTTATGATCTCCACAGAATAATTCTTCTTGATGTTCTCAATGTGTTACACCCTGGTCTAGGGGAAACAGAGACATAACATATTGGTGCTCCTCTCCAATCTTCCCACTCCCAAGCAGGCCAGTGTCACAAGGTATTTCAGTTTAGTGGTAGCTTTATTTTTACTGTTCAGAGGGAGAGAAGGCCAACACAACAAACAAAACAATCTATTTCCCTAACTTCCTGCTTCAAACAAAAATGTTAACTAAAAGACAAAAGCTTACCTAACTCCTAACAGAAACACAGGAGAAAACAAGGGTAAAAGAAAATGGCTTCTCCCTCCTAGAGGGCTACCACACACAATGAACTACTTACATACATGTACCACAAGTCAGACGGTGGATTTATTCTAAATAACAGAAAAACACAATGATTCAGCTAGACACTGGTCCAAGTTTGAAGTGAGGTGATTCGGTGGAGAGAGAGGAAGACTGCAGTCAGTCCGGGCTTGAAGTAGGCTCCTCTCTTCATTCTGGCCAATCCTGGAGCAGCAATCAGCAGGTCCAACCTGCTGTCAATTTAGGCACACACACACTCACACTGAGAGAAAACTGCTCACACACTAGGGGGAGGAACAGAACATTATCACAGATACACACAGGGCCGTAACAAATGTCTAAGATCTCATCGAAAATGGGCTCTGTGATGTCAGTCACCTCCTTCACAATGACCTCCTCGACTAGTCAAACATTCGTCACTGCGGGCGCTGCTCTGTCTGGAGCTGCCCACTGACTTCCTTGTTGAAACAATTGTTGATATAGAGGAGGTGTCGCTCACCAGGCTCTCTGCAGGGTTCTGCTCCTGTGAGGGAGTCATCCTGCTTCGCTTCTGTCGCAGTTTGCCCCCGTACAGGCGTTTGATTTTGTTAGCGAATGTCTTGAACATTTTGCTGATGAGGTAGATCATCTGGTGCAGTTTGCCTGGGTCTGTGACACGGGTCAGTAAAAGCTCCTCAGGGGGAACATTGATGGAACTATTACTCAGGCTGGAGTTGATGGTGTCAGTCACCTCCTCTACCACCAGGTCGGTGAGATCAGCCAAATTCACAGACTCCAATTTGCCGCCAGGTGCAAAACTCGCCCTGATGGTGTCGCCCAGACTGGTCCGAACATCCTCCTGAGTTATAGGTGAGACAGAATCTTCCTGACTCTTCAGCAGAGCTGTTGAAACAGTCGCTAAAATGTCCAGAAAAAGCTCTGCCAACAGAACCTTGGTGATGTTGTCGGGTTTGCCTAACTTTAACAGGTTCCACTCCTCTGAAGTGGTTCTGGTAAAGAAGTTCTCAATGAGCGGACGAATGGTCTCCATTTTGATGTCCGGTTGAGTATCTGACTGGGTCGCCATGGTGATTGATTTCATTGCTTTTTGTCAGCTTCTCTGAAAGTTTTCTCAATGGAATCGTTGGATCGCACAGAGGTAGGCGTTGGATATAATGTCTGTTTGTTTGTTATGCCGGACACGTCACCAGGTTTACTGGATCATGTCGAGAAAAAGCTCCCTTTCATCTTAAGTCTACAGTATTATAAAGACACAGGGTGCAGCAAAGAGGCGGGTCTTTTTCTTTAAGGGAATTTAGTTTTTGGCCAGATGTATACTGCTTCCTCAGAGTGCAGTTTTTTGCAAGCACATCACTCGTAAGGGAAAACTCAACCGACCAGGTTTCCCACTACTGTGGCCTTGGCAAACAGGGAGTTTGCCACAGACCCAGCAGATAAGGCAAAGAGGAGGATTTCATATCTTTTTCTCACCAAGTTTTATGAAGCACCTCTTTGTATTAAATCTGGGATGTCCTCTCCCTAATCCTGAGCAACCGTGCTTGTTGTGCAAACTCTGGAGAGCCTACCATTATAAAGACTCAATGGCAACTCCAGTCTGAGAATTTCATTATTCCATATCTCAAGCTAAGTTTCAATCACATACTTTTCTCCGAATTGTATTTTGCAGTCAGATTGACACTCAGATTGACACCTGCTCATGTGCCTGGTTACCTCTTTCTGTGGTCGTGCCCTTGGCCTGACCCTGTGTCTGAGTCAAAAAGATAGACATCATTTCAGGAAAAGAAACAGTTATAGAATAATCTTATTTCAAGGAACCAACTGTCATAAACATTTTTAGTTACACAGGTTACAGTGACAGTTTATACTTTGTATTGTGCATTATTGATTATATAGACTACGCAGCTGAAATTATTCATAGGATACAGGTAAAATATAGTCACAAGATACAGAGAAACATAGATATCTCAACAGCAGCTGAGATCTGTTGCAACAGCATCGCGTACCAGGAAGTCAATAGTTCGGGAGAATATCACATGGCCCGAAAAAATACTACGTGCAATATCTGTACGGCGGACCTGCGCTCCATGGAAGCATGACACGTGCATGTGAGGAGGAGGTTTGACATTGTTACGTAAACGATGCAGACTCGCCTCGTTAAGATAGCCTGTTAGCTAGCTTGCTATTTAAACGTATATACCTGTGCGCAGGATTCTAGAATCTATTAAAAAAATATGGTTTAAACTTTTTTTAATGAGTTTATAAGCATAATGTTATCCTATTGACTGACAAACCTCTTTTCTAATCACAATTTTATAGTCCGGAGAAGACTGTAGTTTCATTTGTGGATGTTTTTAATGCTGATACTTTCCCTGTCCTTTTTATTAACACGAAAAATGGATACTTGATTTTTAATTAATTTTTAGTATCATCACTTGGCCTGAACTTGGTTCACAGGAAAAAGGGAAACTTACATTTAAATTAATTTATTTTTATAAGCAATCTGCCTGTCTTTGGTTGTAAATGGACAAAAACTTGAATTTTCTTTGCTTTTGTGTCAACATTACCCTAATATGCAGCAAAGCTTTTTAAAATACTTTTTTTTTAATGAAGTATCGATTTTTATTGTCTTTATTTTCAGTCATCACATGCTTCGAATAACCTCAAGCTAAATTTAAAAGCTGTTGGCAATTGAGAACAATTGAGAATTTACGCATTCATAATCCAATTAGTCTATTAATCGTTTCAATAATCGATGACAATTCGACTATCAGAATAGTCGTTAGTTGCAGCCCTACGAAGAGACCCCCGGAACGTGTTCACATTGACCGATCTTTTCAGTTTGAAGTTGATCTGATGAAAGCCCAGGTACAACTACCTCAAAGTAAAATGGCCACTAAATGCAAAATAGCAGGCTTTCTGTTGCGTTTTTCCAATTGCATGTAATACTTTTTTGATTGTCTGGTCATGATACAGCTGTGTATTGATTTTGTATCTAATTTTCATATTCATACAGAATGCAAGTGGATGTGATTCTTACGATGTGTATTCTGTCTGCAGATGAAGAACATGGTGACAGTGCTGCCTGCTGCAGGACCACCTGCTCCGTGTTGTCAGGTACAGCAAGCAGTTCTTCATCAAAGAGGAGGGTGAAGACAGTCCATCATGGAGACTGATGGTACAGTAAACATGTTCTTCTATTTTTGAGAATTCTATTGTAGCATTTTTAAATCATACTGCCCTGTTCTCATCTGTAATACTTTTTGTTCCTTCAGACTGCAGAAGAATTCACTGCTGTTATTAACGTGGAAACAGAGGAAGAGGAGAGTTTCATCGAGCCCCCGAACTCCCTCAACGGCCTGATTCATGTGTTGAACAAGTAAAGACTGGATTTGTACCAGTTAGTTATCTGTCAATCGGGAGCTGGATCATCTGACCTGAAACCTGTTTTTAAAATCCAGATCCATCCAAAGTTGGAAGAGACTGAAATTGAAGACTGCATCCCAATTACTCGGCATCTCGACTGGGATGAGAGGATCTCTCCTCGTCAAGCTCTGGTGCTGCCTTTCATATCCATGAGCCACCTGAGGGAGGACCTCCACAGCAGAGACTAGCAAGTGTCCACATGTCCTTTCACACTTGAACTAAACACATCAGGTTGGATGGACCGATGGTTTTAATTAATTGACAGTGACTGATTTACTAATTGATTGTCTTCCCTCATCCAGTCGGACCACCTCTCAAGAAGCAATGAGGTTCTGCCCCACTGAGGACAGCGTCCACTGTTCAACCTCACACAGCGGCTCTGGTGGTCTGACGTGATAATACTGTCCAAAGACATCAGCCGCTCCCGACCTTTCAATGACACCAGTGAGGTGCTCTTCAAAGGGTCTGACCTGAAGATCAACCCAAGAGATACCTCGATCTGGTCGTCCATCGGCGAAGATGACACCAGGTGATCAACATCCATCCTGAGTTATCCAATCACAAGGGGTCGATGATACGATACAGATCTGAATGTGTCTGAACGCATCCTGAGATCTGAGACTCTGGGAGCAGGAGGTAGGAGACTGAAGTCTCGGTAATATTCCTGTGCTCAGGTGTTGTCTGCTCCATCAGAACATGTCGCTGCTCACAAACTTATGATGGTGTTGTCTTATCACGTCTCCTCTTTTCTCTTCAGGTAATCATGCTGAAAGTCATCAGTGACCTGGATGCGGATCTCACCAACATGGTCAAGTTCCATGAAGAGTTCCAGCACCTGGTCCAGACATATTTGGTGTTTGAGCGGCTGAACATGAGTCTGTATGACCTGCTAAAGCAGCGAGAGTGGGAGCACCATCTTCTTCATGAGATCCGCCCAGTTGCCAAGCAGGTATGTATCAGCGATCAATGCATCATGAAACCAACACTCTTCTGTTAGAGAGATCACCAAAACCTAACACCTATAGCACATGGAAGAAACAATTCTAAATGTTGTATATTCTTTGTGTCCCTGCATCTCTTGGTGGCCTTGGATGCCCTGAAGGGTCTCGGGGTCCTGCACACGGACATAAAACCAGACAACCCTATGTTCGTGATCATGAAGGATCAGGCACTCAGGGTGAAGTTAATTGATTTTGGCTGAGGGGTAGAGTGGTTGTCCTCCAACCTGTAGTGTAAAGCGCTTTGAGTGGTCATCAAGACTAGAAAAGCGCTATATAAATACAAATCCATTTACCACGATGGCGTCCCAAGTCCAGCTGGGGATGGAGATCCAGCAGTATGGGTACATGTGAGTTCATCCTGCACGGCATCTGTTTAGCAACATTATTTGCTCTGCTCTGAAATGTTCCAACAGATATTTAATCTGCGGCTCATGTCTTTCCTTCTCAGGGCTCCAGAGATCTCTCTGGGTCTTCCATTCTCCAAGCACGTCGATGTTTGGGGGGTCAGGTGCGTGCTGGTATTCCTTTACCTGGCTCAAAACCTGTTCTCCATAAAATGCGAATATCAAATGGTATTTATCATCTAACCAAACATATTTTTATTTATTTTTCATATTCATAGAGAATGTAAGTGTATGTGATTTTCAGTATGTGTATTCTGTCTGCAGATGAAGAACATGGTGACAGTGCTGGGCCTGCCGCAGGACCACCTGCACCGTGTTGGCAGATACAGCAAAGAGGAAGGGAGGGAAATTGAAGATAGTCCATCATGGAGACTGATGGTAAACATGCTCTTCTATGTTTGAGAATTCTATTTGAGCATTTTAAAATCATACTGCCCTGTTCTCATCTGAATACTTTTTGGACCGATGGCTTTAATTAATTGACAGTGACTGATTTACTAATTGATTGTCTTCCCACATCCAGTCGGACAACCTCCCAAGAAGCAATGAGGTTCTGCCCCACTGAGGATAGCCTCCACTATTCAACCTCAGACAGCGGCTCCTCTGGCTCCATGGACAAAGACTCCTCAGAGCATCCACAAGTGTCCTGGAGTTCTGACGAGGCCTCGGACGTCGCCGCTGCAGCCACAGCTTCCTCAGGCAAATTAATTGGCTTTTTTGCTCAAATTCTTACCAAAATTTGCCGAAAGTTAGAAAGTGTTTTACGTATAATTTACGTATTCTGGAGGAATTTTCAATGGGCGACGTAAAATGTCCCCGAGACCCTGAGACCCCCGGAACGTATTCACATTGACCGATCTTCACAAAAATCGACACATAGGTGTATCATGACCCGATAAACAAAAAGGGCAGGAGCAATTGCAAAAAACACAACAGGAAGCCTGCTTAAGCCTACTTATTAAAAGATCGTTTTTTCGTAGTAAACTCGGAGCAGTGCCGTGACTCATCCTGTCAGTGCTACAGGTTCTAGTTTCCTTGTTGTGTGCTGCTGCAAACAGCTTCCCTCCCCGTTCCACTGCTTTCCATCCTCTCTGCTGTGCTTCTTCCCTCCTTCTCTGCCTGGAATAACTGGCGCATACCTCCACCACAATCCAAGCGTTTTTCGTCTTTTTAATATTATAACTTGAAGAAACATGCCTGCCATGCTTCCTGCCCAGGACAGTCAGTTGGCTCTAAGAAGCCAACTCAGGGACTGTGTCTCAAACCGAGCACTTGTGCACTTCGAGCACTGACTTTTAGGGCTTAGGGCGTTCACACTGACAGAACCAGCAGAATTCAGGGCACTGAAAGTACCCGGATGGCGCACTGCAAACGGTCAAAAAATGCAGTGTAAAACAATGGACACTTCTCGCCCTAAACGGGCGCCATCTTGGCTACGTAGCGGAAGAGGAGGAGCCCTTTTGGCAGCTTTTCATTTCATTTCTAAAACAATGGCGGACGAGATGGCTACAGTGGCAGAAGCTGAAGCTCACGAGGCTACAGCCCGTAAATGTAACTATCAGCGGTAATTAAACACTTTACAGATATTAAATGTACTACTAACATGCCATTCTCAGATTAAAGTGGCTAGCGACATGAGTAGTTGGTGGAGTTAACGATATATAGCGACAGTTAGCATACCTAGGTAGGTAGCATTAGTAGCATTAGATGCCATTGGATCTGCATGGCAGTTATGCTAAGCTAGCTGGCTAATATTTACGTGTATGCTAACTGTCGCTATACATCAGTCCGACGAAGGTGCACTTTTATCGGACACTTTTCGCTTGACAAGCGGGGGTAGGTAGCGGGCTCGAGGCACTCGCTCCAATGGCCAGTCCGACAACAGATAGCTATGTCAGTTATCAGACAACGGCTGTTCTGTTAAACAATCGAAATGCTAAATTTAATAATGGATTAACAATCGATATGCTCAGTTTAATAACGGGTTAACATGATAACGCCAACGTTTGCCGTAACACACGCCGTCTGATAAATAATACCGTTACGATAGCTATCTAAGCTAGGATCCGCAAATTTGTCCTTCTAGAAATAATTGTAGCTTTCAATCGTCGTTGTGTTTTTTTTTCATGTCGTGGTATTTCACATGTCTAGGGACAGACGAGGACACGAGGGCCTTGATACAGTGGCGTGAAGCAAACAAGTCGCTCTTCACGAGGAAGAGGAACGCCTCCGTGACGGTATATGAGTAAGTAAAATGAGTCATATGGTAGCTAATAGTCAAATGGCTTTACTGTAAATGGTTTCCTTAGTTGCTAACCTTACAATGATCAATGTGGTACGATGTGGTCATTACTGTCAGGGATGTGGTTGAGGCGAGATGTTAAAGCAGCATATGTTTTCATCAGGGACTTCTTAAAGGACAAAGGGCTTGGGAGCTTGGATCCCAAGCTTGTGAAGAAGAGGTGGGAAAACCTTGTGCACAAGTACAAGGTCAGATTAAGCCTAGTGTCCAATCTTTCTTGATCATAATTTTGCCCCTGTAGAGTGACACACTTGCACAATGTAGAGATGGCATGGCTAGTGAGTATTTACATGCATGCAATATATTATGATTAAGGTTATGTTACTCTTGTTCTTATCTATGTAATGTGCTCAAGTTGTGTAAAGTAATGTTATGGTCAGCCTTCAGTTCAATAACCAATTACCAGACCAGTTGAAGGCGCAATGATGTGCAACTCCAGTATGGTAAATGGAATCCATTTCTTAGCATAAATGTATACCTGCTATAACTCTCAATCTGAGCATATATTACCAGCATTTCTTTCTTTTGGCTGTCTTTTCATCCGCAGGAGCTCAAGAAACCCCGGACGGGTGTCAGCACAGCCGAGCTCCTTAAAGATTCTGACAGGCAGATGACAGAGGCATGGAAGGAGATGGAGGAGGCCAGGGTCAGAGAGGCCAGAGAGGCTTCAGAAAGAGACGAGCAACGGTTTAGGGAGGCCCTGGAGAGGGAAGAGTCTCGCCACCGGGAGATGGTGGAAAGAGAGGAGAGGAGAGAGAGGGAGGCAGTCGCCAGAGAGGAGCGGAGAGAGAGGGAGGCAAACGCCAGAGAGGATCGGAGAGAGAGGGAGGCAGCTGCCAGAGAGGAGCGCCTCCTCACGCTTTTAGAGAAGTTTGCTCCAAAATGATTAAAACCTGGTCACTTCAGAAATGATGTGCATGTCTGTTTACTAACACTTAACCCTTAGAGGGCTGATGCCTGTTTGACTTTTCTAGGAAGTCAGTAGTGATCACTGAATTACCATACCCTTATCATATGAGTAGCTATTATTTGCTAATGGGCGGGCTGTTAGGAGCTCAAACCTCACTCAAAGACTGAAATGTGCAAGGGGTTAGTTCTATTCTTCTAAAAAAAATGCATAAAATGCTTATTTATATTTTAGTTTTAAACTGCATACATTTGGAAAGTAAAGGGTTAAAGGTTTCTGTGGGTGGTCTCTTGTGGAGTTTTATAGGCATATTGACAAAAAAATTGGTTAAGAAGCACTATGAAATAATTACAAACTCATAGATTGTTTTCCAATTATAGAGGAATTCTGGTGTTCAGAACCCCCTATAAAAAACATTTATTGTATTAATTTAGATGTAATCATGGTCAGGAACATAGCACTGAATGGCTATTCTATTTCTGTTTTCTGCCCCAGAGACGTTTCCTGGAGGTGCTGGTGCTGGTTCTGGTGCTGGCTGGTCCGCTGCTGCCCTCCCAACATCTGCATCTGGCTCCAGCAGGTCACCGTTGGTGAGGCAGATGTTGTGGAGCACAGTGCAGCACACAATGACCTCTGGCACAAACCTCACATCCACCTCCAGGGCCTTTAAGAAGATCGACCTCCATCGCATCTTCAGTATCCCGAAGGACCTCTCCACAACACACCTCGCCTTTGACAGGCAGCTGTTGTAGCGTGCTTGGAGGTGGTTGCGGAGAGGCTGCCTGAAGGGGGTCATGAGGCAGATGGGTTGGGACAGGCAGGGGTAGCCACCATCCCCAAGGATACAGTATCCTGGTGGAGGGTAAGACTGTGCATAAAAGATCGGGCTGTTTTTCAGGACCCTGGCATCATGCACTGAGCCTGGGTAGCCCACACACACATCTAAGAACTTGCAGGAATCATCACAGATGGCCTGCAGCTGGATTGAATGAAAAAGCTTCCTGTTAAAATAGAAGGCAGCATCCTCCGCTGGGGGCTTCACTCGGATGTGGCAGCCATCAATAACCCCCACCACTCTGCTGAATGCTGCTGACCCAGCTAGACGGGCGAAGCGGGCACCTAGGCGTAGGAGTTCCTCTTCTTTAGGGTGGCAGACAACTGTGTACAGGAGCGCAGTGATCTGCCCACTCATCCTGTGCACCAGCCTGTGAACGGTGGCCCGGGGCATGTCAAAGGCTCTGGCCACCACCCTAGGTGGCGCTGGCAAGCCAGAAAAGAAAAACGAGACAGGAGATCTCAGGGCCCCAACCATGGTCACAATCAGTGCCCAGCACAGCCATGAGGGCGTTAAATGACTCTCGGGTGAGCCGGAAGTCCACCCTCAGGTCACTGTGGCCATCAAAATACAATGCCAGCAGTGGCATTGAGACATTAATCCGGCACCGCCGCCTGGGGCTGGGTGGCTGCTGTAGAGTGTGTGGGGAAGGGAAGATTACATTAATATATTAATATGTAAGTTATTTTATCAATAAAAAGTGTCATTGAGGTTTTGTAGTCTTTTATTGCCTTTTCTGATTTATATTAGAATTGATGCATGTTTGTAACAATAATTATTATGGCTGTGTGTTCAATTACTTATTGATTCCTGTATCAGGGTAAACTTAACTACAACAGAGATGTGTATAAAAGTAGTCAGTCAGTCGAGGTAGCATATTCCTGTGTGAATTCAAGCAGATGATGCCAATGATTTCAGTGGATAATTCTTAAAACTAATTGAAATCTAGGGACATACATGTACAGATTTGTTATGTTTTATTTCCATATGGTGTGTATGTGGATTGCAAAGAAGTAGGCTACTTCTGACAAAGTGAATTGAGAATTTCATTGCAACTACTACATGAGGCTAGGCTGTGAAGGTAAGGCAAAATTACAATGAAATGTACATACCATCTCGAGTTCAGCCAGAAGGAGGAGGCTCCTGCGGCGATTATGGAGGTATCTCAGTTTCCACATGGGGAGGAGAAAGGGGTAAACAAGTGACAGCAGGAGGGCAAGAAGTGCGTTCAGCCGGTCCCCACTTAGACTCCGGGGAGCCGATCGCCGCGGCGCCACATCTGAACAGCCGGGGCGATATTATCACAAGAACTCAAATAAATGCCCGTCAGTTTGGATGATTTTAAATGGTCATTTATTTTCACACTGGCATTTAATTATCAATGCAAATAATTATGCTGCACTGAACTGTAAGTAAAGTACAAAAAAGTTAAAATAACGAAACATGTAATTATTACTTGTGAACGAATATCATTCACGTCTTACTAAACCTATAGTCACGCGAACGTGCCACAAAAAAAAATCTCCGACAGGCAGAGTCGCAACGCGAGTCGCTTTCTACCAGCACCACGTCTGAACGAACCCACGTTTAACAGAACTCTACTGGTTAATAAGTAAGTACAAACTGAAATAAAAACAAACTTCAAGCTGAAGAAACCCTAAACGTTAACGGGAAAGACCCGCGAACCTGAGTGACTGAGAGACAGAGAGCTGTTCTGTGAGTGAGTGAGCAGAGCGGTGTGTGAAGGGGAGGAGCGCTGTGACGCTGTGTGAGGATTGTCTGAGCACAGATATTGACTAGTATTACTCGTATTATACTTGTGCTCGGCAAAAGTGCTTTATCTGTACCGGATACTCGTTTCAGCCGAGTATCCGGCTCATCTTTAACTATTACCATCATCTTGCCACTGCACCTTATCTACCTATTTATCTTGTGATTCTGTTTTTATTCTTTCTACCTCAGTACTTTTTATTTTATTCTATTGTATTGTATTTTATTGTATTCAAATGTACCGGCTGCTATGACGACTTAATTTCCATTCGGGGATGAATAAAGTAATCTTTCTATCTATCTATCTATCTATCTATCTATCTAGTAACATAGCATGAACAGGGACTTTATATGTCTCTTCAGTGGCAGTGAATACAACACAGTCTTTCAATGACTGTAGTGCTGCAACTTGAGCTTATCCAAACACTTTAAGTCACTTAACCACCCCTAATAGCATATTTTTTTGTGACTTTGGCAAGGTGAAAGTACTTATCTCACACACCAGGAGACTCACTTCCCACAACAAACCCACTAGAGTACGAAAATGTGGTAATATAATTTTGTATAGAACATATGTTTTTCATACTACAAATACCAATAACTTGAATAAATATATTTTTTCATACCAGTATTACGTATTTTATTTTAAAAACTGGATGAGCAAATATTTTTTATGTGTAGCAAGATACTTTTTTCTGCTCATCTCTACTTCTAAGGAGAATAACAGTTAATTTAAAGAAAACTATGTCACAATCGGGCATTATAGTTGAAAGCGGAGGACCTCTGGATAGCATCAGGTGGAAGAGATAGAGTAATAACACAGTTACAGTGTGTGAGAAATAATCAGGTATAGATTGAGTATTGTGTAACCACCATTCAATAAAGCTCTGAATGACAGCTACCGAATGCAATGGAGGGCTCAACAGATTTAAAGGACAAGTATCTGCTAGAGATTCACAACTTTCTTCAAAGAACACAACATAGTTAAACTGCAGACAGCCAACAGTGTTTTCCAAGTATAAACAAACACACACAAGACAATACCACGGGCTTAAAAACTCAAATCTAAACAATGTTTCGTTGGTTCTGACATAGCAAACTGACAACCCGTTGTTTACGCGTTCTTAACTTGTTCCTACATGTAGTTTGCATGTGACTAATTCACGTGTTTTTCAACCGTTTGGCCTTCTATAGTTCCTAGCCGATCTGATTCTATGGTTGTCCCAAGCATGTCTGAATAAATCTAGTCGTTTTTGAATTTCTGGCTTATACTATTAATGCCATTTTCAATGTTATCTGTAGGGTTCAATATTTGTTAATTTTCAAACGAATAAAGTTCGAATAGCATGCAGGAGTAGAGCACAACCTTCAGGAAAAAAATCTCTTAGAAAATGTTGAATACGTTGGTTGTGCACAGACCATGTGCCTTGCATGTCCTTGTACCTGCAAAAGGTTCATTTAAAGAGTGACCAGTGTTTTCCCCTTCCCCTGCGATGGCTTGAACAAAATACGTCAAAACTGTCGAAGCTGGTTAAAGAAGTTATCTGTGGTGCAGGGGTGTAAGTTATTTGTCTTGAGTTCCCATTAATACCAGCATGTGCCACAAACCCCCGCCTGTAAAACAAAGAAAATAAAAAAGAATAATGGATTATCTCATAACCTGTAAACTATTACAGATTATTCTATTACATTTTTAACCAATAGATTCATTATGAATAAAAATGTTTTGGAAGTGAAAAAGTGGAAGAGGAAGGTGAGGAGACAAGGCTGGATTGAAGACGTCATATTTCGTAAACTACGTAAAAAGTGGACGTAAAAAAGTCTTTTTTTATAAATAAAGACATAAAATGATTACACGTTAAATTATAATAGATTTATTGTTGCTACTGACTTATGCTTTTGCTATTGGCCTGCCGTCATATTGATATTACATCACTGGGTACGTAATACGGTTGGTTGGTTGGAGAGTCAGTGCAATGGGTTGGAAATGCTATGCACTTAGTTTTAATTTTAACAGACACCTATTTAAAAAAATAACTGGGCTATTTTAGCAGTTTTGACATTAGGATTATACGCTACGTGAGGAGATGGTGCTGCTGTGGCTCCACAAGGGAGACCATAATCACAAGCTCAGCGCAATGTTAAAATGAGCTCAGCCTGAGAAAGACGCTAAACTCTGGTCTCCTCCCTTCTTCAATCAACAGGTAATGTAAAACTTAATGTTTAAGTTGTTAAAAGTATTAGTTAACCAACTCTCTGTGAATGCTCATGAGAGGTTATATTCAAATTAGCGTTACTTTCCCGGTCACAGCCTAGTCACGCTATTTCGTTGAATTACTGTTCACGCGTTCAAGTGTAACATTGTGGATTATAGTGGATCTGATCTGGATGGTGGATCATGATCTTGCTGGTTGCTGACCATAGACTATGATTGCTGCAGGACTGCTTGACATATCGTATTGAGGGTTAAGGACAGAGGACGTCAAACCATGTTAAAGCCCTATGAGACGAATTGTGATTTGTGAATATGGGCTATATAAATACAAATTTGATTGAATGATTTGATTGATATATATATATATATTGCAATAAGAGTGCTAAAAAAGGGAGTTGGTTTATGTCATGTGGGTGTGTAAGAGATTCAGTGTGTATATGCGTGTAATCAGTGTGTGAATTTATGTTAAGTGAATGTGTGCTATGATCTTGTTAATTAGTATTAACAAGATATGGCAAAGTGCTCGATTCTAACTACCGGTAGTCCTGTTTGATTGCTGTGGTTACAGTGATTTCAGGTGGTAGAGAAGTCGTTCAGCAATGGGAAGATTGCTAGGATCTCACTTTTGTCTTCTTTCACTTTATTTCAACAACTCCGCTCCAGCGTTTCAGTGTTTTTTTGACAGGTCTTTGTGTAGACGCAAAAAAACGGATCCAAAAATGTTTTCGGATTCAGTCAATCCAGGTTACGTATGGCAGTGTTCCTCAACTTTTTTTGCGCTACGGACCGGTTGGATGTCAAACAATATTTTCCCGGACCGACCATTAAGGTATGGCTACGGAGCCTCACTACGGAGGACCTCTGGTAGGGCCTCTGGTGACATCGGTAGATTTCGTTTTTTACTTAACAAAATTAACGAATTGTTAATACGTAGCCTCAAATAAATGATTGCGTGGTAAGTTACCAGCAAGAAGGAGACGGCGGATACCAAAGCTCCATTACGCACACGCTTCGCTTTTGTGCGCTTAGGAGAGTTGTATTTGTTATTTAAAATTAAAAATGAATTAGTTAATTAAAAAAAATTCCACCGATGTCACTACAGATATGATGTCGGAAATGGCAACAGAGTTTTTAGTGCTGTTGTGGGGATCTCAGGGTATTCGGCCGTGACTTTAGACCATAACACCAGCAGAGTTGTTTTCTCGAACAAACTTTTAAGGCCGCCGTCATTTGTGATCTCCAGCAGCTGATCTTCTTCTTGCAAAGACATGCTGGATTCACCTGGAGAGGATCCGGTCAAAAGTACCGGATAATAAATCAAACTGAAAACATTTAAGATATTTATTCTTTCTGTGCGGCCCTGTACCAAATGGGCCGGGGGTTCGGGACCACTGACGTATGGAAGTCAGGAAATACACACACACACACACACACACACACACGGACGGACGGACGGACGGACGGACGGAAAGTCAGACAGAGTTGGCCTGGAACAAAAGTGCTTGTACTGGCTAATAAAGCATGAAATAGCCCACCAACACCAACTATTCAGCCTTGCTGCAACTAGCTCATCTTTTGGGCTGCACCTGTTTTGACAAGCTCAATGTAAGCTTCTTTTGTAAATGTTTACCATATTTTTGTTTTGTCTTGTCTTATGTAATGGCTTTTTCTTGCATAAAATTATAGAATTCATATACTGAATTTAATTGTCAAGCGTCTTTGAATGTTAACCTTTCCAAAAAAATTTTAAGAGCAAAAGCACAAGCTATAGTATAATATTTGGCCGCTGTCATCGATAAGCCAATATTGAGGGCTATTTTTCAGTCACAAGCCATAGGCTTGGAGATTGATGAGCCCACAGATGTCTCTGTGTGCAAACAGCTAGACATTCATGTGAGGTGGGTCTACCCAAAGTGTAACATTTCATTGACCAATACAATTTCAATATACAGATAATTGAAATGTATAAATTGTATCATATTGACATTCTTAGATACTTGGACAATGAGGGGAAGGTCTTCTGCCAATTCCTGGATCTGATTTTCCTGACTGACGGGAAAGCAGATTCAATTGTGGCAGCACTAAAGAATATTATTCACACGAAGGGCATCACTTAATATTTGGCCATGTCTTGTTTTTTGTATATAATTAAACTGTATTAAATATTTAGTTTCTCTTTAAATTAATAAACAAATGTATTCAATAGGAAGACATAATGGAGTTCGTAAAACTGCTATCAGTGGAATGGCCATGGCTCCTAAGTGTCCACTGTGCTGCGAATAGGCTACCTCTAGCCTGTAAGGATGCATCTGAAGAGGTGCCTTATATGGCTACATTCAGAGACCACTTGGAACAGCTGCACCTGTACTTCAGAAAGAGTGCAAACCGCTTTGATTCTCTGAAAGCTGCTGCAGAGGTGTGTGTGAGCTGAAATTGAAGGTAAATAAGTTATGCCTGAAAATAAATTGACATATGTGAATACTTTACTTGCATTTATTTATATTTTTTGAAAACTGCTGTTTTTTCTGTCATTGCCTAGTAAGTAAAGGACACACGATGGCTCTCCCAACATGAAGCAGTGAAAAACCTGTTCAGAAATATAACTGCTGTACTGGGTGCCTTGGCAGAGGAAGTAGAGACCCGCAAATGTCCTACTGCTAAGGGACTGTATTCATTCCTTGCCACCTATCGCTTCATTGCCGCCCTTCACCTGGCACGCCTCTGTAAAATCGTCCAAAATGAGGATGTCATGTTCCTGGCAATCAAAGAGCAGGTAACTTAAATAACTCAGCTCAACTGCTATTTTTTATCTTCATGTTTATTTCGCACAAACTTAGGCTACCAATAGCTTATTTTTCCAGGTCCCTGTCACCCTGGCCTAAATAAAGGGCATAAAAGATTCTGGTGGTCATCAACCTGGCTCAAACTTGAGTAAGTTGACCCCAAAATGTGATGACCCTTAAGGACTTGGGGCATTCTGCATCTCTGCTGAACAGGAGAGAGGGAGAAGAGGGGACGACGCAGGAGACAGACGGCAGTACTGGCAAAGATTTCAATCACGGGTATGATTATGTGGCTTTTGGCCAACTTTACAGATGTAACTTAAATTTAGTTGTTTATGCTAATTACTTTTCTGACATTTTTCATGTGTTTGATCAGGTGACGGATCCATATTGGGATGGCCTCATTGCCCATCTCGAGAGATGTTTCTGTGAGGTTGGAGTCGTGGCTGCATTTGGGATACTCGGTCCTCAAGCAGCTACACTCCCAGACGACACTGCACACACAAAACTGAGGATACTTGCAGAGAAGTTTTGTTCCTTTGTCGATTTTGGCACAGTCCTTGAAGAATGGGCCTCTTTCAAGGAGCAAGTGGTCACTGGTCCACTCAAGGTTAGTTAAAAATTTGACATTTTCACATGACATTATCATGAACACTATACTGTGTTACTGATATCATTTTGAAACATTTCAGAACAAGACACAGCTAGCCATACTGTCTGATCTGTCCTCAAAATATGAGGAGTTTGGTGACCTGCACACAACTACGAGCCTGCTGGCTTCCATTGCCCTGACGGTCCCGGTCAGCAGTGTAAGATGTGAGAGGCACTTCTCAACAATGAACAGGGTAATAAATACTTTTCACAATTTGGATTGCTGCTTTAAGCTATCACTATTTTAGGCTATCAGCCATCACTTTTAAAGCCTGACAGTTAATGTATTTGCAGGTCAAGACAAACACCCGAAATATGCTGCAAGGAGACCATCTTGCAGCCTGCATGCGGATCTCAATAAATGGGCCAGGCCTCTTTGACTTCCCATACCAAGAGGCTCTGGAAATGTTCTTCCAGAAGCCGAGAAAAATACACTGCAGAACCCGTAGCTGCACACTTTGTGGATAATTCTAGATAGTCTAGTTTAGTTCTATGTACAGTTAAAAATCATTAAAAGAAACACATTAACATCATGATTCCTTTAAATGTTTGTGTCCTTGTCTACCCACCTAGAAACAGAAGACACTTAGAAACATTACACCTCAGTCACATGCATGTGTTCTTTTTGGTTGAGCTTTATCATCTTTGTAAAAAAGTAGTAGTGTAGAAGTAATGTAAATACACATGTTAAACTTGGCCCATTTTGTTGGGGTGGGGGAGCGGGTGGGGCCCGTATTTCTCATTAGCATATGGACACAGAAATGTGGAAATATATTTAAGACATTTATTTATATATTTCTGTTTTTATTTATTTACTTTTTTATTCATGCATTTCTGTATTTATTTCTACATTTATTTATTTATACTAGAGCTGTGAAAAATAACGCGTTATGATTAAATTACAGGATTAATTCGTTAATTTTTTTAACGTATTTAAAGCATGCGCAGAAGGATCTTCCAATTTACCCACATTTCCGCCCACTCTGCACTAGTGTCCGCTCTAATGCAGTCAGACGGCAGCTGCTATTCAAACAAACAAACATCACCTTCTGGGAAGATCATGCTCCAAAAAAAACAAAGATGGAACATTCAATAAAACCAAGGTGATATGCACACTCTGTAGGAAGACGTCATTGTCTCACCATAGCAATACACGGCTAAAGTTCCACCGCAACACGGAGCATGAGTTGGTCGGCGAGGGGCGTTCAAGGGGAATCCGCCAAACCAGCTTCACTCACAGGACACATTGTGCAAAAGAAGCGGTCAGCTTTACTGTCAGAGAATGTGAAGAAGTTAGTTTGCCTCACCAACTGGCTGAAGGAAGACTAGCTAAGAGGGCCTTTAGAGGCATTAGATTGTGCCATGGTGTGGTGATTGGTTGTTTGACAAAAAATAGAAACATTTTCAACCATAATATAAAAACAATGGCTAAGAAGCCCAAATAATTTCTGTTTGATTTAAAAAGAAAAGAAAAAAGTTGTATTAACCCATACAATGGCTAAGAAGCCCAAATTCTGTTTAGAATGAATGTTCCATATGGAATAGCAAAAAGAACTGCAAAATAACTGCTGAGTTGCAGCACCATTGTTTTGTTTATTTATGAATAAAAAAAGAAAACATGTTAAATGTATATATCTGTCTGTTGTCATAAATCTTTTTTGTTCTCACAAAATATACCGAGAAAATTGGTAATGTGATTAATCCTGATTAATCCATAGAAACCTGTAATTAATTTGATTAAAATTTGTAATCATTTCACAGCCCTAATTTATACTTAAGTCATGTATTGTCTTCCATATGCACTGACCTACAGTATATGGCACTGACCCTGGATAAGGCTGCTATTGAACTGGAATGAATTAATTGCTAGTGTACTGATTTAAACCTGCCAATGCTTTTCCCTGAGATTAGTTTCCGATCACATATGCTCATGTAAAGAGGTAGAAAAATACATCAGCATCATTCAGCATCTTATCAGTTGGAGCCCACTACCTGAAAAGAATATCTGAAAGTTCTTCAGGAAATCCTGGTACTCAACTCTTGACAGTGTCTCCTTTTGACCACCAGAGGGCAGTGACTGTTAAATGTCCCGTTAAGTACAAAAATTAGTCACAAGTTGGTTTTAATGAATCTTTAACCCCTGGAAAATCCTGGATGTTAAACATGATTATCATATTAATATCAGCCAAACCCCTTTAAACATTTATTATGAAGGAATAAGTGAACAGTGCCATTAAGGTTTCTGTCAAACATATGACTGACTTTCCAGTTTCACAGCTACACTAACTTGCAAATCTCCAGCGATCAGGTTTGATTGTTACCGTTCAAATGGGTGGATGGAGATGTGAATTCAAAACAAACAAATCGCTGATGATTACAACTTTTAATTGCTTACATATACAATATGAGTTATTTCAGGCAGACAAAACGCAGCCAATCTCTGTTTTAAAGTTAAATCAAAGAGCGTGTTTATCACTCAAGTGCCAGGTGACTAAGAGTTGTAGGGTTCTTGGAAATTTCTCTGGTTGGACAGTGAATCCAGGCAGTGTGTTTTAGGCTGGTGAGTGGGCAGGCAGGTTAGTTCTTCGGCAGCAAGCGGAGAGGATCCGAAGAGGACAAGTACAAATTAAAATACAGGCAACAGGCAACAAGTAAGATCAAAAGATCTCAAACATTCCGGTGAGGAGAAGCGATGGGGGAATATTTAATCAAAAGCTGGATTTAATTTACACTTTTGCCAAATAAATGTTTGCTTGACAATTTAAGGTAAAAGACGCATGTTGCGGTCGGTGAAGAGAACGATCGATGACCAAGCGCAAGTCTCTGCGTTGCTTGCATTTTGCGCACTGCGGCAAGGATAAACGCTTCCATTCCTGTGTCCGTCACGCGACGTCGATCCTTGCCTGCTAATTGCTCATTACGGTCGATTGTATATGATAGTTGTAAAACAAAGCTTACTTCCTGTTGCCAGTAGGTGGCGCCATCACTTTTATTATGAACAGACATATAGATCTGTTCTCAAGTAGGCGCTCTGATGTAGCGTGAGCAATTTTGTGTCAATTGGACAATGTTTCCACAACTTAATTTTCACACTGCTCAGTAGGTGGCGCTATGACCTTGAACTAATATTCATACATGGAGCTGTTCAGATCACAATTGTGATCATAGGTCAGTAGATGGAGCCGGGGAAGTCCACTACTCTTCTTCATGTATGAGGTCGGAATATTGTCACATCCTCAGTCCCGGAACCCCTCATCCAGACCCGGCTCTGTCCGGGTTCCCTTCCACGTGGACTGAGGGTCCTTGTGCGGGCATGAAGCCGAGCTAGCCCCTTCGGACCCGGACAGAGCCGGTTCTTGGTGAGGGGTTCCGGGTGTGAGGGCGTGACAACCACCGAACTGAGAGGTCGAGAACCGTCAAATCGAGCTAGCTCTCAGCGGCTAGCTGCTCTGTCAGCGGGGCTTAAGAGAACAGCAGCGCATATTTTCAAGTGTAACCATTTAAAGGATCCTGTTTAACTGAGTTGTTCATCTAGTAATAAAGATCTCAATGAGGAAACACGCTGTGTTTTTTCTGTTTTCACTGCATTTTAATATAACCTATAAATAGTGAATTTTAATATAAAAATATTACGACTAATAAAAAATCTATCGTTAATTCTCCCGCCACATATTTGTGAGAGTGGGTTCTCAGCTGACGAGCATGAAAACTAAATACGGTTATAGACTGTGTGTAGAAGACGATTTAAGATTAACACTTTCTTCAATTCAGCCACACATTGCAGAATTATGTGCGTCCTCTCAAGCACACCCGTCTCATTAAGCTGTGCCTTGGTGATCATTTCTGGCTGAACTCTGCTCCAGCCACGCCCCCCTTTTCAAATTCAACGCACACACTTCTGCACACTGTATTGTTTATTTATGTCCTTAGTTAAACTTTGTTAGTTTGTGTTCTTACGGCATTTGACGCTGAGTATCTTGGTTTTCATCTGTTTTGCCTTGTTTGAGTTAAATAGTAATTCCGTAATAAGTACGTAAATGGAGATTGAATGTCTGAAGGGGTACGGGGCTGCAAAACGTTTGGGAACCACTGCCCTACAGGATCACACCATCACACAGTGAAAAAGCCCTGAGTCTAGTCATGTGTGGTATCAGCTGGACACACAGGACCATGGGATGCAGACCCCTGAGGCATGTCAGGAAATGCAGCCCTGCCTTTTTCCTATGATGCCTTGAGAGGATCCTATCTCAGGCTCCAGTTACCTTCCAGTTCGAGCCAAAGCCCAGTTCTCTCACCACTCGGCTGAAAGAACGAGCCTCTGATCCTGGATGTAGGATCCTTTCGACCGTGTCAATCATCAGCTTCCGTGTTTGATTTTACATACATTACGAAAATCATATAAAGAAATGGTGGAATTAAGTTTATCTCATTACTTTAATATAAATATAAATTAAAGTAATATATAAAGCTCAATGAAGTTAATTATAACTTCAAAGTATTTTGAATTGAAGCAATGCATTAAATTAAATGAACTTCTGAAAGTTTTGAAAGAAGCATAACCAGCCGTTAACAGAAAACTAATCAGCTACTATTAGATATAAGTAAATAATCACACTGTTACTCCAGACAGGTAAGACTTGGTGCTTTGTTTCATCACAGATGATCTATAATGGACTTTTGACTGTTGCTCAACAGATAAATAAAAGAACTGAAGATGTCACAATAGCCTTTACTCTTGTATTCTAGTTATCACAGTTATATAAACCATAGTAATATTCCGGTGGCCACAAAATCAACATCTCCATTCATATGCTCTACGAACCAATCAACCAATCATTGGCTTTATATGACCACTTCCTCTTGTCTCTCACATCTGTAAGTCTTGGCTGGGACATTTGTTTGCACGTGAACGATAGTGAAACAAAGAACCAATTTCTTGTTCTCCAGGGTTACAATAATTCAATCAATATTCCAGGACCAGTGTGGAGGAACCTATGTGCTCACTGCGCTCCATCCAGTTTTGTTCTGTAATCCCTAACCTCTTATTTCTCTGATGCCCAGTGCAGAGCAGCTGACTAGACAGGGCATTTATCGAAGCCCCAGGTTTCAGCTGCTAGAGACACAGTGCACACACAAACACACACAAACACACTGACACACAGCCTGAGCCCCGGGCAGAGGGAAGCTGATACAAGACAGGAATCTCTGAGGGGCGAGATTCAGCGACTCTTTCACTGCAGCTGCTAAAAGCTATGAGAGGAGGTGCATACACAAACACAAACACACACACACACTCAACCACAAACATATTAGACAAAAAGCCTCAGTTGTTGTTCTGATGAATGAAAACTCCTCTTGCTGTTAGAAATGAGATCCACTCACAGGATGCAGGTACGAGGTATGAATATATTATATAATATTATATATATATATATTATATATATAATATTGTATTTTGACTGCATAGGCAAAAATGCATCAATTAGTTCACCTCAGAAAAATGGCCCAATCTCGGGCAGCAATGGGTTAGAATAGTCAGTTCACTATGTGTACATCAGAAAGTGGAAGGAAGAAACAAATTAAACAAAAAAAGATCAAATGCTATTTGTATAGCCCATATTTACAAATAACAATTTGTATCATAGGGCTTAACAAGGTGCCACATCCTCTGTCCTCGACCCTCAACAAGTGAGAGGAAACATATTAATGTACAAACCTCAGAGAGAGACACAAGTGAACGATCCCTCTCTCATGGTGGATCAAAGTGTAAATTGATGTGTGTAACAGAGACAAACATAAATGGAGAGGTGTGTCAATGTTTATTCCAATATTCTGTGGGTGAGTCGCTCTCTATCCAATCTTCTGTAGGTGAGTTGCTCTCCATACAATCTTCTGTTGGAAAGTTGCTCTCCATCCAATATTCTGTATGTCGCTTGCTCACCATCCAAAATTCTGTGCTGGGCAGCTTGCTCTCCATCCAATTATCTTTTTGCTGATTGCTCTTCATCCAATCATCTTTCTGCTGCTTGCTCTCCCACCATTCCTCTGTTTGCAGTTTGCTCTCTATTAACACTTCGATCTTCTTTCGCCTCTTTCTTTTTATGGGTTGCTTCCGACTTTTCACCCCCATCGACTCCTCTGTGTGCAGCTTTCTCACACCTGAATCTTCTGTTAGCGGTTTGCTCTCCGCTAACTCCTCTGACAGCGGTTTGATCTCCGCTAACTCCTCTGACAGCGGTTTGATCTCCGTTAACTCTTCTGATAGCGGTTTGCTCTCCGCTAACTCTTCTGACAGCGGTTTGATCTCCGCTAACTCCTCTGACAGCGGTTTGATCTCCGTTAACTCTTCTGATAGCGGTTTGCTCTCCGCTAACTCTTCTGACAGCGGTTTGCTCTCCGCTAACTCCTCTGATAGCGGTTTACTCTCCGCTAACTCTTCTGACAGCGGTTTGCTCTCCGCTAACTCTTCTGATAGCGGTATGATCTCCGCTAACTCCTCTGATAGCGGTTTGCTCTCCGCTAACTCTTCTGTTAGCGGTTTGCTCTCCGCTAACTCTTCTGTTAGCAGAAGACTCACCCATGAATCTTCTGTGTCCACCGTTGTTATGCACACCACCTCATTCTGAGCATGATCCTGGCACAGGTTCACGTTATCAAGCTCCACCATCGTGGGCTCCTGGCTTTTCTCAGTCTCTCTCTTGAGAAGCTGATGGGTTTGTTTCAGCTCCTCCTCAAGCTGGCTCTGTCGGCTTTTCAGCAGGTCAGCCTGCTCCTGGAGATACCTATTTTTCTCCTCAAGAGACTGCACCTTCTTGCTCCACATAAGCTCACTGCTCTTCAGCTCGTTCTCCTTTTGAGCAAGCTCAGTCAGGTAGCTGATGTGGGCATCGGTGTGTGCACGTTTTTTCTTAGTATCTCTTGCAAGAAGCTCATCGGATATTTTCAGCTCCACCTCTAGCTTGCTCTGTTCGCTTTCATACAAGTTAGCCCAATCCTTCAAAGACTTAATCATAGCCTTTTCTTTATAGAAATAATCTCTGAGGCCCTTCATAGTTGCCAGGAGCTTTATGTACTCAGTGGCACTAAACAGGGCTGGTTCACGAGTCTAAAAGATAAAAACATAAATTAGCTCATTATTATTCATACATATCACATGAAAAGCAAACCATGGTGTAATTCAAAGGATAGTTTACCAAAAAATGGAATTCACTCATTATCTACTCACCCTTAGTGGTGAGTGAAGTATTTGAGTCCACAAAACACTGCTGGAGTTTCAAGGGTAAACAGTGTAACAACTGTTTAATCCAATATGAATGCCAGGTCTTGTGGACACTTGGATGACACCACAGGAGCAGTATGGAGACATGTTGTGTTTTTTTCTGTAGTGTTTTCACGTCTGAAGATAACTCACTAATATCTTCAGTTGTATTGGATTCAACTGCTACACGGTTTAACACTGAAACACCTGTAGGGTTTTGTGGACTCAAACACATCACCCACTCCTCCATTGGCATAGGGGTGGGTATATAATGAGTGAATTATACTTTTTGGGTGAACTATTCCTTTAAAGTGTTGGGCTCCACATCTACTGAGTTTTTTGGGGGTAAGGATAAACTGCACCCAAAAAACTGCATTAAAATTCTTCACGAAATGAATAAATAACAGGGAAAAGCTTGCTGGCCAAAGATTATTAAAAAAAGATAAACGAGAAAAAATCTTACCATTGAGTCATTGAGTTTTCTTATTGAGTCCATTTTGGGTATTGTTTCAGGAAAATCTTCTTCAACAGTTTGTTGTTCCGTTCTCAGGTGATTGTGCGTTTGGCTAACGACAAGATGCAGGTGCACCTACTACACCTTCTTTTTCTTTATTCTGTTCACTAAAGAGTGGAAATCTTTATGGGCAAATACGATGGTCAAATGGATGGCTTTTGTGTAAAAGAGGTAGAGATCCTTCATAGGTCGTACATCATGGGAGCCCATCCCCTATGATGGAAATAGATGGCAGTTATGCATAATTTCCTTTGTTGCCATTCACCAATTGGCCAATGGGGAAGAGGTGGAAGTGCTCAACTAATTTTAACGCATGTTTCACATATGGTAATAGGATATTCGGTAGGTGCACTTTGATGTTAATCAAAGCGCGCTAATAAACGCTAATAAAAAAAACACTTGAAGACTCTGAGGGGTAATATAGCCTCAACAGGAAGGGATTAACCACTGAATTTAGAATTGGACACAGAGGTAGAAAAGCCATCAACACAGATGCACTGTCTATAATTGTGAGGAAATTCATTGACATAATTCATTGCCTAACCTTATTCTAACCCTAACCCTAAAACCAAGTCTTAACCCTCTAACAGCCCATTGAATTTTTGAGGACCAGCCAAAATGTCCCCACAACATCGAAATGCCCTGACAATGGTGGTTTTGAACCGAAATTGGCCCTCATACCTTTTATATAAACACACACACACACACACACACAGTATAAATAAAAACAAATACATCAGAGTACTGAATATGACTCATTGAGAACTCTTGCTGTTTCGGTTAAGAAACGTCAAGTGTGATCCGCTTAAACTAGATTTTCAGGTCTCTGCAGAGGAGACCTTTCAAGTTGGCATTTGAGAATTTGAAGTTAATTCTCTCTGAGCAACACCACCCATGAAAGTCCACTCCTCAGTTCCTCAGATCCTTGTCTCTTACTGATGTTACACGGCCAAGTTTCAAACGCTTCTATTCAGATTGTGCCAACAACGTCCATGACTCCTGTTCTCCTTGGATCCGGCCAGTTGGATTTACTGTTTCCCAGCTTTGGCCGTTCATCCTGCTCTGATACCACCTGCTATTCTTCACCATTTCATAAGTCAAACTCAAACTCAGACCCCAACCCTCCTCCAGCCCAGCCACCACCAACTACACCCCAAGACACTGAAAAGAAACACCGGTCCGGGTAGGTACCGGTTGTATTGGAACCGGTGCCATATTGTGGATCGCGCATCAGAGGTTGCAATGGTGGATCCAGTATTGCGGATTCTATATCTTGCAGGCTGATCGTAGTGGTAATGGCGGATCCTGTGTCGCGTTGGCATCATATAATGGTGGTGGACCACGACCGAGACTGACTGTGGACTATAGTGGATCCGATCTGGATGGCGGATCATGATCTTTCTGGCTGCTGATCATAGACTATGATTGCAGTATTGCCATATAGTATTGAAGTTATCTTTCAAAATGTTTACCCTCATCAATGCTGCTAAAACCTTTCATCTTGATGATATTTTTTTACACCTGACATCTATTGCACGTCTGTCTGTCCAGGGAGAGGGATCCCTCACATGTGGCTCTCTCTGAGGTTTCTACATATTTTTACCCTGTTAAAGAGTTTTTAGTAGTTTTTCCTTACTCTTGCTGAGGGTTAAGGACAGAGGATGTTAAAGCCCTATGAGATGAATTGTGATTTGTGAATATGGGCTATACAAATAAAATTTGATTGATTGATTGATATTGGAACTGGTTCTCGAGACCAAACCTTATCAATACTGACAAAATTGACAAACTTTAACTTCTTCTCTTGATGTGTTTAATTGGTATTTTGCTTGTTTTCCTCACTATTTAAATCCACGTTGGTTACCTTGAAATCCTAAAACAAACGACAGGTTGGAATGGGTGCAGCTGGAATCAATACACAAATGCATCTTCAACCTGTGTTGATTTAAGCTGTTTTTTGCAAACAAAACTAGAATATTTCCCGAAGTTTCTGCTTCTCTGTGGGATTTGCAGCTTTCCTTTGTCCTTGGTGTGATAATAAACAAATTATTTTAAAGTTTTAGACTCATGGAACAACACAGGCCATTAAAAAACACCATCTTCAGGCCCATCAACTTCAAGAGACTGTGCAGAGACAACCTCTCCGTCATTCAAACACACCTGGACATGCATATCACATGAGCGTTCACGTGCGCTGGTCATGTGCATGCAGATCTAATTATGAAGCAGGTTGTCAACTCTGCAGTTGGTTACTTAGGTTTTTTTTGTGCTGAATACAGGTGACTGCATCATTGTCTCCAGCAGAACCTCTGTCCATCCACACAAAAATAGCAACCCAAAAGTTTTTTAACTAAAACTGGACCAGCAGAGGTTCCAGAAACCTCCACTTGAAAAAGTAAATGTGATGCAAATATAAAAGCTTTTGCACGTCATGAATGATTTGCTGATTCATCTTTAGGGTGAAAGCTGATAACATCAATTGTATTTGAAAACCAAGACAAATAATGTGTGTTTAGATACATTTATATAGCCAAAGACAGGAGTGTTTGTATAATAATGGCAAGTCCAAACTACTATACAAGAAGAAAACTGACCATCATAATTTTGTCTATTTGCCAAAAAAACGACTGCTTTCTTAAGAATTATCTGATCCTGAACCGCCACATAACGCCAGTGTCCCTAGCATATCTATACAAGAGACTTATTTGTTTGTTATGAAAAGACACATGCCCAAATCGATTTTTGTACATGTCGGCCAATCGTAGTGCCGGGGCTGCCCGTTAGGGGGCGCTAGTCAGTTGTTTTGCCACGCCCATTCCTTAAAACCATATGAATATCTCCAGGGAGGGGATGTTGTTACACACATGTAGTTTGAGTGAGATAGAACCATGAACACTGAAGTTACAGCAATTTCGTGTTTCACGGCGAGTTGATGAACTTTGATGCCATGCCATTAATAAGGCGTTTGACGAAAAGTCACAGTAATGTTATACAAACATTATCAATGTCTTGAGACCCATTTGATACAGTTTGACGTGGGTGAGGTCAATGGATAAGGAGGAATACATCCAAGTGTAAGACATGCAAAAACAAATACTTTTCCCGGTGCCACCAGGGGGCGCTGTGATTTCAAGTCATATTTTCTGTGTAGATGTCATCAGACCGGGACTCTTGTCTTACATGTCTAGTTTGGACTCGATTAGACCATGTATGTCTGAGATACAGATGCTCGTGTTTTGATGGCCTGTAACCAAACTTTGACGCAACGCCACGGTCAGACGGTGTGACGAAAAGTAAATCCCTTAATCCTGTTTTATCTCCATCTTGTTGTGATGACACTCAACTAAATTTGAAGTTGATCTGATGAAAGCTCTACGACAAGTACATCAAAGTAAAAATGTGGAATATGGCTAAAATGGCCACTAAATCCAAAATGGCGGGCTTCCTGTTTGGTCTAGCATATCTATCCAAGAGACTTATTTGTTTGTTACGAAAAGACACATGCCTCAATTGATTTTTGTACATGTCGGCCAATCGTAGTGCCGGGGCTGCCCAAAGTCAAAATGTGGAATATGGCCAAAATGGCCACTAAATTCAAAATGGCTGGCTTCCTGTTGCGTTTTTCATTATGCCCCTTGAGAGTTTTTTGTGCGTCTGGTCATGATACACGTAGGCCACGATTTTTGTGAAGATCGGACAAAGGGAAACCTAGGGGCAGTGTTCCAGGGGGCGCTGTTGAGCCATTTTGCCACACCCAATTCAAATTATTCCAGAATACAAAAATATTCGCAGACCTTGAATTTCCTGCAAAGTTTCATATCTTTTTGAGCATGTCTAGACCCTCAAAAAGCCCCCTAAAAGGAAATAATAAAAATCCTTACAGATTCAATAGGGCCTCTCACCATTCGGTGCTCGGGCCCTAATAACAGTGAATTTCGGTTTAACAGTAAACCTGGTCTTACTCAAATCACTCAATAGTTTTTCAAAGTTGTTGCTGTAAAGACCAAAAACTATGTGTAAACATATTGTGCAACTTATTGTAATGTGAGGCATCAACAGCTAATGTAGCTTCTCTTTTTATGAATATAAAAAAGAAAAATGTTATTAACTAGATAATTACATTATTAGTTGTTTATTATAAAACCAATAAAATAATTTGTTTAAATTATGAATATAGCAACTAATATTAAAATTGCATTCATATATTTTTGTGATTTTTTTAATTAAAATAGTATTGGGTTATTTTTACTTATATCATATAAGGGAATTATTAAAGGCAATTATGATCCTTTGTTTTACCCTATATGGTCTAAAATGTCCTTTGATACATAGGTCTAATCCATTGATGCACTTATCCTATGATCTGATTAAGACTCAGTACTAGACAACTTTTCTATGAACAAACCTCACTTGCTTCTTTGATAGTGAGATGAGCAGCTGCACTTCTCAAGACTCTGGAGCAAACTCTGCGATGGACAGGAAACACAGCAAGGTGAGACCATTAGAATTTTACTGTCAGTTGCACTGTAATACATTATAATATATTCATGTTTTGGGATAGTGCTCAAATACTTTTCATAGTTTGTTGCGTAAATTAATCACAATTGGTAATTCTGATATCCAGTGAGCCATATTAATAATACTGTACTTCTACAAATCAAATATACTTAATGTGAATTTAAAATTTAAAGTTTAAACAAACACAAATACAGGAAGTAGTGATTTTGTCGTACCAGTTGTTTATTTTTAGGCACAAATGTTTAAAACAAAGCAGATATTTTTGAATTATAATGTTTTTACCAAAGCTAACAGGTAAAGCAAAAAACAACAAGAGAAAGTGGGACGGCCCCAGTTGGAACAGTCCACATCTGACACTCTGAAAGTGCAGGGACGAACCGTCTGGTTCCACCTGAACCACTATGTGGCCACCAACGCCCCGCCTCCAGGAGACGTCCCAGACACTGATCACATCACTCCAACAGAGGGCGCTCCAGTTCCCCAAGCAAGCACACAGACCTTGGGACACACTATAACTGATACAGCTTGAAGTGCTAGTAACCTCTCAGAGCTACACCACACCCCCTCTCACACACTGATAAAGCGCTCCAGTTCCCCAAGCAAGCACACAGACCTTGGGACACACTGTAACTCATACAGCCTGAAGTGCTAGTAACCTCTCAGAGCTACACCACACCCTCTCTCACACACTGATAAAGCGCTCCAGTTCCCCAAGCAAGCACACAGACCTTGGGACACACTGTAACTGATACAGCCTGAAGTGCTAGTAACCTCTCAGAGCTACACCACACCCCCTCTCACACACTGATAAAGCGCTCCAGTTCCCCAAGCAAGCACACAGACCTTGGGACACACTATAACTGATACAGCCTGAAGTGCTAGTAACCTCTCAGAGCTACACCACACCCCCTCTCACACACTGATAAAGATCCTCTCGGCGGGACGTGTGAACCGACGCCGGAGTTTTTTCCTTTTATTTCCTATTTTATTATTCATTATACATTTCAATCATTAAACAGAGTCTACAGTGTAAGAGTTTGATTTTGTTTCTTGTGTTTCATTTTCTCTCTGAAATAAATCCACAATATCATACATGTGTTTTAATTAAATAATAAGGAAAAATGGAACCAAGGCAAACACCTTGGCATCCTTTCAGACACCCTGGGTTATGTGGGTTTAGGGGGACAGTACTGTTGTTGACCTTTATCGCTTTAGTGATTGTATTTCCTCTACTATGGTTAAAAAAGAAACCAACCCCAAGTTCCACCACATCCCCCTCGACTCCAACTGCCGTCTCTCATGTCACCACCACCCCCCTCCTGACCAATCCTACTCGGCGATATCACTAACCAGAACATCACTCTCGGAGCAAGCGCTCTGGCTCCACCGCAAGCAATATCTGCGATAGACGACCTTGATGTCATTTCAAAATCGTATAGCGGTTGATTTCCTGTTAGCAGAGAAAGGGGGTGTTTGCGCTATGATAGGTGCACAATGTTGTACGTTCATCCCCAACAACACAGCCCCAGACGGCGCCTTATCTAAAGCACTTCATGGACTGCGCTCACTCTCTGTAGAAATGAAGGAACACTCTGGCGGGAAACCATGGGATGATTTTATGACTAAATTCTTTGGCAAATGGTCGAAAATGGTCTGGATACGTTGTTTACCCAATTTGGCCCCTTTTGAGTGTATACAGCCCCTATTTGCTAGAAAAAGGCTTTCCTGACACAATATCTCTCAAAGGAGCCTTAACAGTGGTTAGAACCCCCCTCTTGCTGCAACTTAACTTAATGTACAGGGTCCCAGGGGGACTACTTCATGAAATAGCCTGATGCCACACTGAACTGATCCAAATAATGGTGGGAGAATTCTGCATATGGTCCAGCAGAAATATGAAACTGTCACTGAAACCTGTGTAACTAAAAAACATGTTTATGACAGTTGGTTCCTCAAACCAACTGCGAGCCAGACAGGTGGAAACAGGAACTTGATACCCAGACAATACTTCTAAATAAGCTTATGCTACTAACTGTTTATTTTCTTGGAATGATGTCTATCTTTTTGACTCAGACGCAGGGTCAGGCCCAGGGCACGACCACAGAAAGAGACAAAACAGGAAACCAGCCGTTATCAACTGACTGGTAACCAGGCACATGAGCAGGTGTCAATCTGAGTGTCAATCTGACTGCAAAATAAATTCGGAGAAAATTGTGTGATGGAAATTCATCTTGAGATTTGAAATAATTAAATTGTCAGACTGGAGTCTTTGTAATGGTAGGCTCTGCAGATTTTACAAAGCAAGCACGGGTGCTCAGGAAAGAGAGAAGACATGCCAGAACTAATACAAAGAGGTGCTTCATAAAACGTGGTGAGAAAAAGATATGAAATCCTCCTCTATGTCTAATCTGCTGTTTCCATCCGTTGTAGCAAACTCCCTGTTTGCCAAGGACACAGTAGTGAGACACCTGTTCGGTTGAATTTCCCCTACAAGTGATGTGCTTGCAAATACTGCACTTTGAGGAAACAGTATACATCTGGCCAATAACTGAATTTCCTCAAAGAAAAAGAACCGCCTCTGTGCTGCACCCTGTGTCTTTATAAATACTGTGGACTTAGGATGAAAGTGTGTGCTTCTTCTTGACATAATCCAGTGAACCTGGTGACATGTCCGGCAGAACCCCAGAGACTCTCTGTAAGTATTGTTCTTATATAATAAACTTGTTACTGTGAAACTTTTGAACGATGAATCTGTCTAAATAATGGCTTTTCCCACTTGAACCTCGAATCAACGAACATGACGCTGTCCGGTCCGGACGGGACCGGGCTCGACAAAGTCCATTAAAGAAACCCTGTATTACACCTTCACTCAGGGAGAGTTTATTATCATCCAGAAGAACCGATTCCGAGCAGCACCTCTGAATGTTGCCAAGAGGGAACTCCAATTAGTCGATAAACAGAGTGCTGCAAGACGTCACGGAGATGCCGACATCGTGGAAAGGAAGATCTTTGTTGCCAGTGCTGCTTCTGCAGCGTCGGGGAGATCTGCTGGCACCAAACAGAAAAGGCAGGTCGAGCAAAGCAAAGGGCCTGAGGAGAAGAAAGCTTGTGGAGAGGTGAATCAGCCTGCTCTCGGTCCTGAAGAGCTCAGTAGGATCTGCCTGTCCTTTTACAGGCTGGAGAAATGGTGCCAGATGCCCTTATTTGCCACCACTGTGACCGGCTGCTTCGTAAGCGCAGTTTTTAAATCCAGCATCATCGACTCTATTCACTTTATTTCTGAAATTGTGTCTGTGATGGATACGGAGAATGTCTACCAGTTGGGATCACAACAGACAAACCTTTTTCTCAAACTCAGGCACGCTGGTGAAGACAAGATTGTGTCTCTCAGGTCTGTATCCAGGCAGCAATTCACAAAAAGTGAGTTCATGGAGTGGAAATTGGCGATGATGGCGGCTGGGATTTCAGTTCCATCACCTGAAATGGTTGTGAGTAAGGAGAAGTCCATTAAAGGAGCCCTGGATCCCACCTTCACTCAGGCAGAGATCGGCTATATTGCCACCCAGAAGAACCGATTGCGCTCAGCACCTCTGAATTTATCCAAGAGGAAAATCCAATTATTCCATAAACAGAGCGTTGCAGAAAGTCAAGGAGATGCCAACATGGTGAACAAGATCCAGGTTGAACTGGAAACGTTAAACGAGGAGACAAAACAACTTGACCAACTGAGGACGATGGAGGGTGGCCTGAAGATCACATTGCCTCCCATTGTCGAGTCCTGGAGACCTCCCGCTCCTAAAGCACCGACTGAGTAGGACCCTTTCACCCGGAGAAAGAACAGGCCCATCAAGATCTCAAGTCTGAAAAAGGAGTCTGTCCGGAAAGCTGTTTACGCTGAGCTGGACTTGAGGTACGGCCCTGGGTTCCCACCAGAGTCCACCAGCCCTGTATGAGGACTGCGCTCCCCCACCATCCTGCCACCACCTCCCAAAAACAAATCTCTCATTACCGGCAGGCACTTGTGCATAAGTCATATAATGTGAATGTAATTTAAGTATATAAATATTTAAGTACATTTTTATAGTCAAATTAATTGCATTTGCCTGTGTGTGTGTCTGTGTGTGTTTCTATTAGTCTTTACAGTATTACAGCATTGGTTTTGTTTTCTTAATATGTTTGAATGTGTCACTTGATTTACATTTTAAATAAATTATGTTAGTTAACATATCGTTGTGATTCATTCTGTTTGACTCCTGCTGGTGATGGTTCACTCAGACAACTGAAAGTTTCCAAAAAGTCTGTCACTTTTTACCAGACGGGATGTACTTCGTATAAAGTGCAAAGTTATCTTAGTTTATTCAACACTCAAGAGTCTTTATAGTCATATATAGTAAAACAGACAATCCTCCAAATACAAATAAATAATAATCATAATGAAAATATAAATACAATTTCTAAAAATGTTAGGACTGCAAAGCAGCACTGAGCAGGCCCGGGCACATGCATTTTGAAGCGTTTTGCCTGAAAAAATCAAAAATGACTGAGGAAATATTGACACATGGAGCTGTTCAGACTTGGACTCTGATCATGAGACAGAAGTTTGGTGGTGATAGGACAATGCACAGTGGACTTATGACAACATCGTCTCCCTTGGAGAAGGATGAACCATCGCCGTACCTCAATGTTTACAAGGTTTGAAATGTCCCAATTCTGAGAGAGAGAAAGACGTCACCTTTGCAAGACATAAAGATTCCTTTGATCTTTGAACACTGACACTGCAGGAGTGGAGTTGTTTGTTTATGGCAAGTATATCAAAGTAAAAATGTGGAATATGGCCAAAATGGCCACTACACCGCGTTCCACATTATTATGCAAATTACACTTTGCTCAGATTTTCCTAAATAATAATGCACAGCCAGTCAGTATAATTTTCAAGTCATCAACTGTTAGAGTATAATTCAAATTTTATTGAACAAACCTCCCAGTGATAACAGTATTTTTTTCAAAAATAAAAAACTCAAAATGCAGTGTTCCAAATTATTATGCAGAGTTTCTGAGTTTCAGAGTTTCAAGATATTTTATAGGTTTTAAAGAACAAAAAATTGTCATTTGTTGAATTTGCAGCATTAAGAGGTCATATTTACTGAAATCAAAAAAAGTTTTAATCAAAAACATCTTAACAGGTCAAGTTACATGATAACATAGGATCCCTTCTTTGATATCACCTTCACAATTCTTGCATCCATTGAACTTGTGAGTTCTTTGATAGTTTCTGCTTTAATATCTTTGCAGGATGCCATAATAGCCTCCCAGAGCACCCGCTTGGATGTGAACTGCCTTCCACCCACATAGATATTTTGCTTGATGATGCTCCAAAAGTTCTCAATTGGGTTAAGGTCAGGGGAAGATGGGGGCCACACCATGAGTTTCTCTCCTTTTATGCCCATAGCAGCCAATGCCCGAGAGGTATTCTTTGCAGCATGAGATGGTGCATTCTCATGCATGAATATGATTTTGCTTCAGAAGGCACGGTTCTTCTGTTTGTACCACGGAAGAAAGTGGTCAGTCAGAAACTCTGCATACTTTGCCGTGGTCATTTTCACACCGTCAGGGACCCTGAAGGGGCCTACCAGCTCTCCCCCCATGATTCCGGCCCAAAATATGTCTCCGCCACCTCCTTGTTGATGTCTCAGCCTTGTTGGGACATGGTGGCCATTCACCAACCATCCTCTACTCCATCCATCAGGACCATCAAGGGTTGCACGGCACTCATCCGTAAACAAAACAGTTTGGAAGTTAATCTTCATGTAGTCCTGAGCCCACTGCAAACTTTTTTGCTTGTGAGCTTGGTTTAGGGGTGGCCGAATAACAGGTTTAAGGAAACTTGCAAACCTCTTGAGCATCCTACATCTTGAAGTTCGCGAGACTCCAGAGGCCCCAGAGGCTTCAAACACCTGTTTGCTTCTATTCAATGGCATTTTAGTGGCTGCTCTCTTAACCCTACGCATTTGTTTGGCAGAAATCTTCCTTATTTTACCTTTGTCTGAACGAACCCGCTTGTGCTGTGAATCAGTGACAAATTTCTTCACCGTCCGATGATCACGCGCAATTCTTTTGGAAATATCCAATATTGTGATACCTTGACCAAGGTATTGCACTATTAGCTGCTTTTCAGCAGCAGAGAGATCCTTTTTCTTCCCCATTTTGCCTGAAACATGTAGCTTGCTTAATAATGTGGAACATCCTTCTTAAGAAGTTTTCCTTTGATTGGGCTCACCTGGCAAACTAATTATCACAGGTGTCTGAGATTGATTTCAATCATCCAAATAGCCCTGAGACACAATACCATCCATGAGTTTAATTCAAAAACTAAAAAATGAATGTTTATGACCCTTAAATCCAATTTGCATAATAATGTGGAACGCGGTGTAAATGCAAAATAGAAGGCTTCCTGGTGCGTTTTTCCAATTGCACCTAAAGACTTGTTTGTTTGTCATGATACACCTATATATTGATTTTTGTGAAGATCGGTCCACATGAACACGTTCCGGGGGTCTCGGGGGGCACCATCGGGACATTTTTTGCTACGCCCATTGAAAATTTCTCCAGAATACGTACATTTTCACAACTTTCTATCTTTCTGTAAATTTTTGTACGAATTGGAGCATGTTAAAGCCCTCAAAAAGCCAATTCATTTGCCTGAATAATAATAATAACAATCATTACAATTTCAATAGGGCCTCCCACTGTCAGTGCTCGGGTCCTAAAAAACCTATTTGTACTTCATTCCACTCAGCAGGGGGTGTTAAAACAAGGATTAATCCAGACTTCTACTCAAATTTGTCTTTGTTTCTGGAATCACCATACAACTACTGTCCTACCGTTTCAGCGTGTGTTTACAGACTAGTCCTTCATAGTCAGATGGGATGTGTTACTTGCCCAGCTATAGCTTTTTTTTGTAAATTATGTTAAGTAATGTATTGTTTCCGACTACAATAAAATTGTCATTTGACTGTGTTAGTGTAACCTGTAATCTGTGTCCTTGCATAAATGTATTAAGGGTAAACTAGGGTCACACAGAAAGTTCCACGTCACCTCATAAAGATAACATACTGAACAATAAAATCTGTTGCCATTTGACATAGACAAAATCATAAATAGGAATCCATTGATCCGTTTTATACACTGAGGAGGGGTGGAGTCAACGAGATGAAGCTCAGCTGTGCAGGTAGTCAACAGGAGATCCTGCCCAGCTCCAGATCTCTAGAGCTGTCTTTCCCCTTTTCTCCTACACTACATGAGTGTCACATGAAACCTGACATTAATGTAGACAAGGTCAATTTAAAAACGGAATTACAAAAGATAATTATTCAAAGTTGACATGTGATTTTAGGTGACATTTACCAAATATAGTTCAAAATCCAATTTAATAGATGGCAACAACCAAAACAATTGAGTGGATGTCACCATCAACACTTCCAAGGCAAAGTGTAATTTGAAACTTGAAAGGCAAAATTGTGGCAAAAACATCAATGGGAATTTTTACCCTATAACATTAAGCTAAATTCTAACCTCATAAAGAACTATGAAGTATGAACAAAGAAGAAGAAAAATCGCTTAAACCGAATGATTACAAAATGAGGAAGAAGAAGTAGGATAGTGAGCCATATATTTCTACCTATCAACAAACTGCTGAACTACTTTTGTTTAACTTTTCATAGCAGCAAAAATGTCAGCCAAGACATTCTTTGCAACACATATAAGGCTCTGAAGCAAATAGGGGCAGGGAGTGCATTACATTAGACACCAAGGAGATAGTTGATGTGAAGGTTATTCCCAAAAAATTTGGCTGGTATGCTGAAAATGAGTTGAAGGCTCCTACGCAACTCAGGAGGCATGGCCAACATGAGAACCTGGTCAGCCTTAACAGTCATTTCGTAATCAAAGGGAAGTTATATACTGGAATTTGAAATGCTTGACATGACTCTTGATGATTTAATCATTGAGACTGGTAGGCCACTGTATCTGAATGAGATTCAAGAAGTCACACAACAGTTAGTAATGGCTCTCAGCAGAATACGTATGGCACATCTGGACATCAAGCCAGACAACATGATGTTCGTTGACCATAAACGCTGGCCTTTCAAGGTGAAGCTGATCGATTTTGGAATGGCCTTTTCTGTCGACAAACTGACCACTGGCTACAAAATGCAGATCCTTGATTATAGGGCCCCTGAAGACATTCTGGGCCTTCCTCTAACTGAGGCTGTAGACATGTGGTCTCTTGGCTGTAATGTAGCCTTCATGTTCTTCTGCGAAGACTTTTATTCAGCAAGGTGCGAATTTGATCAAATAAGAGTGATTTATCATAACAGTGTGACTCATGTGAATGGTCATTCAACAACCCACAATGTACACCCTTCTTTTAGGTTTAAACGTCTTAATGAGATAATTAAGGATTGCCCGAGTACTACTGAGAATGAGGACATGCCAGTCTTTGTAAACCTTTTCAAGCAGATGATGGAAGTAGATCTGGAAAAAAGAATCAACCCAGAGAAGGCACTTTGGCATAGTTTTATTAAAAAAAAACATTTTCCTCGAAACTGTGACTTGACTCAACAAGGAAGATTCGATAGAGAAACCTGTATTACCACCAATGAGGAACACAGACTGGAGCAGCCAGCACTGAAGACTAAGTTAAAGTCCACAATTCACATGAAAGAAGTATCAAATACTAACTTGGATGACTCACATTCAGTTCAGGAAGAAACTGCTGATTGCACCAGTGACGAGTGCACATTGACAAAACCACAAATGAAACCCAAGAGAAAGGCAAAGTATACCATGCACATTGAAGTAGCATCCTCTACCAAATTTGAAGATTCACTTTCTGATCATAAAGAAACTGCTGCTTACATCAATCTGCAGAAAGCAACAGAAAAACGCAAAAAGTGCAATGGAAAGTCCAGAATTCACATGAAAGCCACATCCAATACTAAATTCAATAAGTCACTTGCAGATCATAAAGACACTCCTGCGTTCATCAAAGCTGTATCCATTCTGAAGAAAGCACCGATGCAACCTAAGCACAACGAAAAGTCCAGAATACAGATGAAAGAAGCATCCGAAATTAGATTTAATGAGTGCAGACAGAAAAAGCCACCAATGAAACCAAAGCACAGGGCAAACTTCTCATCCTCTACTCCTTCCCGTATTGCAGGTGTTTTCGTGAAGATTCACCGATTTTCCAATCCCGCCTCACGTGTTTTAAGCATAGACTGTATATATAAATGAACGGAGGGTCCGTGACATCACCCATTGGTTTCTGCAGAGTGAGAATGAGGCTACTAGGAGGCGTTCCCCCTGCACCATCTTGCCGGTGCTGACTTCTCCTGTCCCAACACTGCTAAGACATTCCAAAAGGCAGCCCCCGGAGAGCATATCTTATGGCTTCAGCACGAGCAGCCACGGCACAGTGTTCTTCACATAGGCTTGAGACGAGAATACATAATTTACCCTCGTCTACCGACATTGAACGGAGCAAACAGCGTCCAGTGTGGACCCGGCGTCGGGTTGTTTTCCAGCTTTTTATTTGCTCCTGTAGAAAACAACACACATTTTTTGCTATGATTAATGTCTCTACTTGCTGCACCTCCATTACTCAGCAATGCAAAACAACACTGGGCTTCATACTTTTCTATTCACCACAGTATGAATTAAACACAGTCTACCTAACAGCCTTTTAGAGGGAGCAAACACAATTCTCCGAAAAATATTTACCTTAAATTACAAAAAATATCCTCAAAACTACAAAATAATTATATACAGCAGAACAACAGTGACACATTGTTTGGTGATATAAAAAAGGTGCCTTGGGTTTGGTTATTAAACAGCTACATCGAAAATTAAGTTTCAAAAAGGAAAAAGACATACATTGTCTTGCTGTGATTAATGTCTCCTCTTGCTGCACCTCCGTTCTTAAACATACAAAATAAAATAATTTGATTTCAAAGGGCTGCCGAAATCCCTGTGATGCAACTAAACAAAATGACGCTCAACCATATGCAACATTGAGGGGGGAGGGGTAGACCGGAAGTATGAAATACGGAGGATAACAGAAGGTGATGCACAGCAAAGTCATATCCGCAGGAAACGTTAATAAAGAAATTACAATAAATTATTAGAAAGTTACTTTGCGATAACTTGCTCTCCAGTAAATGTGTTTTTGGGAAAGGTCCACACTGCAAAGTAAGCAGTACGTTAATTAGTTCCCCCCCAACAATTCGTATGGAAATAAATCAGTGGTGGTGACACAACGATGTACAGCTAAATACATCAAGAGACCTCATCTCTAAAGTATAACGGTCCGTTCGTTCTGGGGTCCCAGTTTAAGGGACATGAGACAGCGCTGGACTTGCTGGAACCTTTCAATGTAAGTAATCAATTATTGATAATACAGGTTTATATTAAGAAAGTGTATAGTTAGCCTACTCTATACATTTCGTGATAAGTTTCCATTGCTTATCAACACAATAGTAGATATAATAGCATAAATAACAGACACACACTTACTTGAACTTGATAGAAAAAGGTGTAAAGGTTCATTAAAAAATTTATTTTTATTTGTCAGGAGAAAGTTTAATAGTTTCCATGCAGCTCTCTGGTCGCCACTACAATATTGATTTTCAATTTTATTTCTGTTCTTCATTTTGGCTGGTTCAGTAAAGAGGAGAAGGAAAAACAGAAAAAAACCTTTTTCAGCTCTGGCTACGAAAAACAAACTGTGAAAATCTCAAGTATATTAGTCAAACTTCTGCCTTCAAAAACCGAAAGTAAAAGTATAAAAGTAGTATAAGCATAATGTACTTATATATTAATGGTAAAAGGGTAGTTTTTGTTTTTGTTTGTGCGGGCCAGCGGAGCGACCCGACGTTCAGGAAACTGCGGTCCTGAAGACCTATATGGGATTTTCACCACAAAAACGGGATTATTGCCAGAGCGACACTATAATGGATTACAACAAGGACTGAACTTTTTTCTGGGCGCTCGGAAGGTGGTGAGGATAGCACGGACCATATATTGTTTGCGGCAGCTCACCATGCCACACCTGCATACACTCCTGATCAAAATCTTAAGACCAGTTAAAAAATTGCATGAATTTGCATTTTGCACTGTTGGATCTTAGGAAGTAGAGCTTCAAAATGCAAAAAAGAAGAAATGGGAACAAGAGACCAAAAGTTGTGAGCAGGCAATTTATTGAAAACAACAATTTAACTCAAATAGGCTGTTCATCAGCTGATCAAAAGTTTAAGACCACAGCCTTTAAAAGCCAAAATCTGTGCAAAAATGTGGATTCCATGTCATTTCCTGTCAAGTAATCACACTGTGAAGATCTCTTGATGGCAAAGGCAAAAAAGCTCACCGTCTTTGAACGTGGTAGGATTGTTCAACTGCATAAACAAGGCCTCTCACAACGTGCCATCGCTGCTGAGGTTGGACGCAGTAAGACAGTCATTTTGCATTTCTTAAAAGATCCTCAGGGTTATGGAACCAAAAAATCAAGTGTTAGACCCAAAAAAATCTCACCGGCGCTGAGCCGGAGGATCCGAATGGCTGTCCGCCAAGACACGGGACGATCCTCGTCCCAAATTAAGGCCATTACTGATGCTGACTGCAGCCCAATAACCACCATACGGCATCTGCGAAGGAAGGGCTTCAAAAACAAGAAACGTCTTCAAAGGCCACGTCTCCTTCAACGCCACAAAATTGCCCGTTTAGACTTTGCAAGGGAGCACCAAACATGGGACATTCAAAGGTGGAAGAAAGTTTTATTCTCTGACGAGAAAAAATTGAACCTTGATGGTCCTGATGGCTTCCAACGTTAATGGCATGACAAGGAGATGCCACCTGAGATGTTTTCTACGCGGCACAGTGGAGGGGGCGCCATCATGATCTGGGGTGCTTTTTCCTTCAATGGAACAATGGAGCTCCAGGTTGTGCAGGGGCGTCAAACAGCAGCTGGCTATGTGGAGATGTTGCAGCAGGCATCCCTCATGACTGAGGGCCCTCGTCTGTGTGGTAACGACTGGGTTTTTCAGCAGGACAACGCTCCAATTCACAATGCCCGTCTGACCAAGACTTTTTTCCAGGAGAATAACATCACTCTTTTGGACCATCCTGCGTGTTCCCCTGATCTTAATCCAATTGAGAACATTTGGGGATGGATGGCAAGGGAAGTTTACAAAAATGGACTTCAGTTCCAGACAGTGGATGCCCTTCGTGAAGCCATCTTCACCACTTGGCGCAACATTCGCACTAGCCTTTTGGAAACACTTGCATCAAGCATGCCAAAACAAATTTTTGAAGTGATCAACAATAATGGTGGAGCTACTCATTACTGAGTCAGTTTTTGACACTTTAATTTCTGTTTTAGGAGGGTTTTTTTTTGAGCTGTGGTCTTAAACTTTTGATCAGCTGATGAAGAGCCTACTTCAGTTAAATTGTTGTTTTCAATAAATTGCCTGCTCACAACTTTTGGTCTCTTGTTCCCATTTCTTCTTTTTGCATTTTGAAACTCTACTTAGAACCTTCCTAAGATTCAACAGTGCAAAATGCAAATTCATGCAATTTTTTAACTGGTCTTAAGATTTTGATCAGGAGTGTACATTTTGCAATGGGACGTTGCTTGGGATTGTACGAACCTGAGGTTGGGGAATATTGATGTATGGGACTTGTTTAAAAATAATGTGTTTGGTACTTGGGGATGATGGTGTTTTGTGTCAATACAGAAGATTGTGCGCAACATATCTGGGTTTATTTTGTTTATAAAGATATTATTTCGTATTTGCTGAGGCCGATGACAAGATTATCGGTCTAAGCAAATATTGTTTGTTTATTGTAAAACTGGTCGGGCGCCCGTACACAACGTTACGGGTCCACCCATGCTTCTTAAATAATAGCATAGTAATTTCCCTGTGTGTTCCTAAACAAGGCAAATTGTTACAAAGTGCTTTATATAATCAAATTGTTCCCGTCAGTGTAATTTGTTTTTATTAATTACTGATGTGGTCATATTTAAAATTGAATTATTCATCAAATCATCAAGATTAATCTTCATCAAAATCATTACATCTATTAAGATGTGGTTTTCAGTAGACATACACAATTGTGATATGAAAAGTAACTAGTCACTTCAGGTGCACAGTAAGTACATCTGCATCTGAGATATATGGAATAGAAGTATAAAGCTTCATAAAAAGGAAAATACTAATGTACAAGTACCTTAAATGTTTGGGTAAGTGCATAACATGAGAGATTGTTTTCAATTACATTTTGTCACTCTTAAATAAGAAATTGTATTGCAGAATTAAAATTACATTAATCATACATGAAAAAAAACGTTAGTTAATTCAACATTATTGGTGGCTAATTGTATAGGCTATACAGATGAAATGGTTTATTTTACAGGCCAATAGTTTCCTCTCAGCCTGAAATGTACAACAGGTCGACGCTGGCTGCCTCCTTTAGCTCCTCCAAAAACAAAATAAAGAAAACTGCAACTTCTGGCTCCATTTTTTTCAGCTTTTTTTAACTCTGTTGCTTGGTGACGGCTGTAAGGGCAGAACAAGCTGCTGACGCATTAAGACCTGACTGTCTGATTTCGGCTCAGCTGACGGTGTCCACGCAGTTGACGGAGGATATGGGCCCTGAATTGACACGGCTGTAGCATACATTTACCTTTGTCAGATTGTCTGTTTACATATGCTTTAATTCATGTTTCAATTAAAGTATCATTTATAAATTTACTTGATGTCTATACACTGATTGCCTGCCACCAGAGATCATAACACCATTTTGTTTGTTTTACATTAAATTCAGGTTCACCACCAAAGCTTATGCATTTTAGTCCTCTCAGAAACACAAGGTTGCCTGGGCATATCACCATGTTTTCAGCCATAATATGACACAATCAACAGTTATATTAGAAAACTAAGCCAAAATACTTCAACACATCTCAGACCATCACAGGGGTCTGCAAAATCCTGCACAAAAAATTAGCCTGGGAAGAAAATCTACACAGAAGCATCAATAAATGCGATCTCAGCTTCTTATTATTGGTAAGAATTAAAATATAATAAATCTGAATGTGCAGATGTTATTCACATCTATTTTAACTTCATTGGTTTATTATGATTTAATTTTAGCAGATCACTTCTTGCTTATATATGTGGTGGTTGATTTTTTTTGTATAGGAAGGTTTAGTGGAAACTTGTTTAGAATTGGAAACCGGCTGAGGGAAGGTGGAGCCCTCAAGATCAGGACTCCACACAAACTTGTACAAATTAAATGAAAGGTCTGTAAGTTCAGTAATTAGTCATACATTCAGGCACAGGAGGGATCAGAGACTTGAGACAGGCTCAAAAAACAAACTGAATCATAGACGCACTGAGACCAAACTAGGAAACTGAAGAGATGAACTGATGAAGAGGTGAAAACACGTGGTTTAAATACAGGAAGTAACAGACAGGTGAAACAAATAAGGGCTTGTAATCAGCTAGATAGAGCTGGAAGTAAAGTCAATTGAAATGAGACAAAGGATTAAGTAACAAAATAAAACAGGAAGTGGCAGAAAATGAGTCAAAGCTAACACAAATAAAAGATTTCCAGAATAAGGTGATCATGATATGAGAACATGATCATATTACGATTACAGTAATGATTTCAGGAGAAAAAATTTATAATATGAGCCTTATTTAGTTATAAAAATGAGTTAAAAATATATTATGTGTGTAAAGAAAAAAATATTTTCTCAAAACCCCTTTAAGTCAGTTTTATCACAATCTACTCAAATCCAGATGCTTAGGATAATGTGGTGATGAAAAAAAGATTAAAAATGTCATTATTTGTGAAACCTATAGTAAGTTATAACTTAAGTACAGGGTTCATACCTCTGCTAAAGACATTCCTCAGTCCCCTTATAAATCCACATTTTAATTTGCTAGATCCTGATTTTAATTTGGAGCTGCACCAAAATGCACACTCTCATTTATATAAGTCCTTTGGATCTGCCCCTGATCTGGATCCTTACTAAAATTCCATGGGCTCTTCATTGGCACATACTGCATCCCTCCACAAAATATCGTTGATCAGTCTGGTAGTTTTTGCATAAACAAACAAATGCCAGTAACAACATATCCTCCTTGGTAGAGGTAACATGCTCCACATTTCTCATTTGAATGCAGGTGACAGGCTGAGCTGAGCAGAAGGATAGGGAAAAGAAGAGAACAGGCAAAAATGCAGAGATTTGTAAGGTATTAATATTTAAACTGGTAACATTATGAGTAAAAACTCTATCACGGAAATAAAATTTCATTACGAGAATGAGATCATAATCTTTGTGCCTATATTTATGTATGTAACTATATGCTCTTTATTGCACATTTCAATAGAGGTGACAGGCTGATCTTTTGATGTGCCCCCTCGTAAAATAAACATAGCCTAAAATTAAAACTTCTGGCTAACATCATGACTTTATTTTTCTAAATTAAAAAATATTTTTGTTATATTAGAAGTTTCTATTCTCCAAATCTTTTTCTCTTTTTTCTCCTCTGGCATATGATGTTAAGGTTTACGATCAATTGCAAAATAAATTATTTAGGCAGAAGTAAAAGCAAAGGCTTTATTTGGTATTGTTGAACAGTTTCTCCACTCCAGTAACACCCACAAAGCTATAAATGTACTAATGTTAAACAAACAAAAAAACTCACATCTGTTAGTGTCAAAATAAAGGCACATTTTCAAGAGTAAGGTTCTTAAAAAGCGACATCAATCGTTTATACTTCCACATTTCAAAACAAATCAACTAAAATTGCTTTGACCTCTGAATTGAGAAGGAATTGTAATTTTCTCAGCAGCACAATAATATTCAGTGGGTCTTGTGTAGTGCAAAACAATGACAATTCAGGGCACCTTCACACCAACCTCGTTTGTCTGGACCTTTAGGCTTTTCAGTTTAGTCTGAACCCTAATAGCAGACGTTAAAAATGATTCACACCACGGTCCGAATCAACGGACCAAAATTGAGTCGGACCAAAACAGGTGGTCTCAGTCCAGATCAACGAACCATGGTTCAGAGTGTTTGCAGTGTAAACACATTATTTGGGATAGTTCATGCTTTCTGACCTGTTTTAGGAAGTTAAGACAGCTATAATAATAGATGGAGAATAAGAAGCAGAAGCGACTTACAGGATTTCTTGTAGACTTTGCCTCTGGCAATGTAATGTTTCAACTACAATATTTATCTAGCAATAATACCATAATTACATTACAGAGGCAACCAGATTAATGTAGTGAAACAGTTCACAAATTTTTCTCCATGCAAATGGAAAGGCTACTTTTTTCTATACACTTAAAAAAAAACATTAGTAGAAACAATTAGCCTAATTGACATTACAGCAACATCAGAAACATGCTCGTCTACAAATTGATCAAAGTCAAGTATGGATAGACACAGCCTACAGTGGTAATGACAACAGTATAATGTTTATCATACAGTATTTAGTCTGCTTCCTAAATTTCAATGTGAAATCAAAACTAAGCGGATCAAATATAAACAATGTAACGAAGTTTTAAGGCTTTATTCTGACCATGGTCCAAACTATCAGGTGTAAAAATGCCCCTAGATGTCATTTCATCCATATATACATTTCATCAGTCAATAAATACAGACATCTGTGTAAAATATGAATTTATCACAAGAGTGATAAAACACATCTTAGTTTTAGTTGCAGATAAATTACCTGTAACATCTCAGTTCTGATGAAGCAAGTCGGGAACATGTTAAGCTCTTACAACGAGTTCAGCGCTGTCAGAGTGCAACTTGGATTTAAGTTTTGTACAGCAGTGTTTTTCATAAACATATAGTCTACAGTGGACATTTGGTGTTGCAAGGATCCCCTGACTTGAAAAGTCCATAAATGCTGACCAATGGGAACATGGATACTGCCCCAACCATGGAGCCCAACTGCACTACTGCTCCACACCACACTAGGGCACTGTGGCCCTCATCCCGCAGAATCACCCCGATGATGACCTTCACGTAGGACAAGAACAGGACGAACAGGATCCATGTCAGCACCTGTTGCACAAAAAAGATGAATATCAGTTATCTGAACAACATCCAGTCCCTGTTACAAAGACAGCATTAAGGTTGTAACATGTCCTGGATTGATTACAACATATTAGCTTTCTCAAGAACTGTCAGTGCCTTGCATAATAAACAGGTTAGATCAGGAGGCATTCACTACCATGTTTGATTTAACAGTTTTTAAACATTGGGTGGTACTTATATCTGTTTACTCGGCATTACTCTTAACTTAAGCACATTGTAATTCAATTTAAAGATGTTTTTTAAATTTTTTTTCAATACATTTTAGGTCACCAGCCTAACTGAAGAGAAATGGACTCACCAACCTCTCAGGATAAGAATCTTTCAGAGTTTGAGACATGCTCATTGAAATGCCTTCTTGCTATTTTTTGCAATAAAACGATCATTCCAAAAGTAACAGTCAGACAGGTTTGAGTTGATAAGTATCAATCTTGCAACTTGTTGATCGTGATCCTCCCAAATCAAAAGAAATCTCATATACAAGAAAGAACAGAAAGAGTTTTACCATGACTACAGTTCCAGAAGCACTGTGGACCAGCAGGGGGCAGGGACTAAGAGCAGCCATGGCCATGATGTAGGCTCCAAATCCAGTCCCAAACATGGTCAGGAACCCCATGAAGATGAGAGACCTGGAAGCAATGCAAACTGTATGTTACACTGCACTACTTGGAAATTACATGTTAGTGTTTTAAACGTCTTAAAATAAGGAGCCTTTGTGTAAAGAGGTAGTTGCATTCATTCTTACCTAATTGGCATAAACATGGCAATGAAGCATGCCACTGGGTTGGCTACTGCTGCCATGGTGGCAGCTAGGTGATAGGCCTTGTTCCCGTAAGGCAGACATGAGTAGGACTGCACTGAGGGCAGCACTGCATTGGTCAGAGCATTGACCCAGGCCAGTACCACAAAGATGAACACCAACTCGAGATTGCTGTACGTCCCCCTCCCAAACGCGCTCCTGGGTACCCATCCGACTGCCTCCTGGGGATTGATCATGGGCTTCTGCTCTGGTGTTTGAGCATGCAGAGACAGGCCTTGTTCTCTCTTCTCCACACCCAGATCCCCACTGAAGTAGAGGTCATTCATTCTCTCCCGAGCCACAGCTGGGTGATGGTTGAGTAAAATGAATGCTGCCAGGGACACAGCCATCATAACACTGAGGAAGATGAAAAAGATTTGGGCAGAAAACCTAGCCGGCAGGTAAATGGCTTGTAGCTCTGAATTATCAGCTGTTTGGTTGGCCCCAACAGCCAAAGAGGCATTCTCACATTGGACCACACCCACACCTTGAATCAGAGCAACCAGTGCAGGCACCAGACCACTGAGGCCTTCACCTGCAAAGTATGTGGTGAGGTACTGTGGACGTAGCCGCATCATAAAAGGCAGAAAAGTAACAGAGGAGGTGCAGTCTACTACAGAGAGCAGGAAGCTTAGCACCAGCAGGGGAACACTGTGCAGAGAGCCCCCTATTGTCACTGCGTGTCTCCAAAAGAAAGCCAGCAGGAATGTAGCAATGATCCCCAACCCCACAATGCAATAGATGACCGGTCGCTCATCCAGAACCCCTGGACGGAAGCGGTGCATCAGGGTGATGAAGAGAGGACCGATGTTGGCCATCTGAATTAGGACTGTCAGGTATGATGGCAAGTACCACCCCTCTGGGATCCCTGGTACGATGAGGGGGAGCTCCACCCACATCCCATTGATGGCCACCCAGGAGCCCATACCAAACAGACATGCCAGCACGTGGGTGAGCAGTGACATGATGGAGGTAGGTTGAGGAAGATCAGGAAAAGTTGATGTCCACTCTCTGAAATGCAGACAGAATATGAGCCAGTGTTAATAGTTGAATGTAGAATTTGAGGGATCCTTATAATCTGAAAAATGTACAGTTTTATATGAAGCACAGTTTGGTTTTGGGTTAGATTTCTAATTTCTAACGCGCACCCCACACCTGTACTTCGGTGAGGGCTTGTTAGCAGTGTGTGTTTTCTGTGAAGATCACAGAGGACATTTGAGCTAAGAAATTGGTGTAAATTTCAACATTTCAAGTGGAATTTTAATGTTGGGCATTCCGGACACTTTGATGACACCACACACCACACACTATGTAGGCATATTGTGTTTTTTTCCTGTTGTTGTGTGACGTTTGAAGAATTGATCACCAGTAACTTCAATTGTATTGGATTTGGTTTACCCCTGAGACTCCTCAAGTGTTTGATGGACTCAGACACTTCACCCAACCCTCCATTGTTATAGTGGCGACTGGCGAGTAGATAATGAGTGAATTAAAAAATGTCTCTGAACTATCTCTTTAATGGAACACTTTTTTCAACTATTTATTATCTAACCAGAAAAGGTTGAATAATGTTCCATAATAGTGTGGTAACTTTTGATACATTGAAGAATGGGAATTTGTTTGCAAAAACACGCTGTTTTATTTTAGCTTAAAGCCAATATCAGCATGCTAACTGATGTTCGAAATATATAAAATGTTTAATTCATCTCAATTTATTATGTTAGCATAGAAACATTTGTTAATTCGCAGTGATCACAAAAGCTGTCTCAATTCAGGGACCCCATCCTTTGGAGGCTGCATGTAAATGCCGATTGCGTAGTTGCAACTCATTAAGCAATAAGCTTCTAACACGGCTTAAAAAAGACCAAGATGATGAAGTTTGTTAACTACATATCACATAACACAAACAGTTTCAGTAAAGTAAAAAAAATAAACATACATTATTTAATTTTCAATATAAAACATTGAGCTTCCCAGTCTCGCCCTGTTCTCTGCCTCTAATTCTATCCTTTCTCATGTGCTCACTGGTAAGAGTAGGCTTCCTGACCTTTAACACACTGCCAAAGTGCTGCTCACATACAGCACCATGTGGTCGGCACATAAACAAATACATTACAGGGAAATGATGGTGAAGGTGCCATTTAAAGCTACTTATCCACTGTTATGATTTTTGTATTATTTCAACATCTTAAAGATTGCATCATGGGAGAGGGCAGGAACTTTTACAGGAAGCAGATCATTAAAAATATAATATGCATGAACATTTTTATATCGAACACATCATTCACATTCAAAACAAGAAACTTCTGAATCTCAAATGTAAGACTCTACAATGACATCTTGTTACACACTATGTGAGCAGATGGACTAAACAACGCCTTGTAGTTCAAGGATAACCCAGCAGTCCAATAACCCTGACCTCCCCTGACGCACCAGTTCGGTGCTGTCACAACGTTCCGTAGCGTCTTACCTCGTTCAGAACACAGCCAGGAGCTGAATAGACTCCTCTCTCCATTCAAAAGCCCCCCACTGCATTGTGGTCACAGTTTGGTCTGTTATATCAGCCGTAGTTTGGTGTGTGTGTGCTTTACCTTCCCCCTTTCTTTACACACAGAGAGCGGCCGGTTTACACTGCTTCCGTGTCTATGTTGCACTTGACAGGGGTGGGAGGGACTGCACATGCGCACATGTCCTCAACCTCTATGATACAATTGGAGGGTGGTTTCAAAATCCAACTGTATCCAACCACATGGTCTGTGTGTGTGTGTGTGGGTGTGTGTGCGTGTGTGTGTGTGAGTTTGTGTGTTTTAGGGCTCACCAATAGGAGGGAGGTGAACTAAGAGGATGGTCTCAGTGAGAATAGCTCCTCCTTTTCTTCCCTCCCCCAACCAGCATGCGACCTTGTGTTCTGCCCTCATTTAAAGCCACAGTAGCTTCACCATCAGAGTCATAGTATGTGATATATAGTTAGAAATACCACACTGACTCTGTCTCTGGTTCTGAATGGCGGGGAGAGTCTGTCATGGAATTTTAACTGTAAAAACAGGTCTTTAGCATGAGTCAGCTTTTCTCATGCCTATCACTTATGGTATGATCACATGTCCTCACCTGTAAAGACCAGTTTGTCAACTTTACCATTGCAGATATGACATATAAATCAGTTAAATTGCACAGTCACAACATTTAGTTGTTCTGTTGTTTTAACTATTGTGAACATAACAAATACTAGGGCAAACACTCTCATGCAGAGTCAAGTTTAAAAAAAATAGTTTTTAATGTGTAAATAATAAAGTGTTTGTATTTTAGCAGTGCAGCTGAAGGGATGGTGATGATGATCTACAGTCACTCTGAAAATTTGAGACTGAAAATCTCTGAAACATTGATTGGCAACAAACATCCAAGTTATTTTTCTAGGCTGCCAGCGACATATAGGATCATTGGCTGCAGGCCAGACTGCTACAGAGCAACACAAATGAAAAGGATTGTTTAGAGCACAACTCAAGATTATTATTTTCATATGCTGTGCACAGCTAAGAATTTATGTTTTTTGTGAATTCAAAACATTGTGCGGTTACACAAATCTTAAAACATCTAAGTCAATTATTGTATTAAAATTTGTGTTTTAAAACGGCAAACCAATATCAAATTATACATGTATGTATCATATAGTAGAAATGATTGAAGAACAATAGCAACAAAAACACGTTTTTTGCACAGTTGCATAAGCTGCATTAGGTGCTGTCAAGCTTAATTCAGAAAAACTGTATTGTGGGAAATCTGCCAAACTCTTTTGCTAAAATAGTTCCGCTTGAGATTAGGCCTCTGGAGTGTCTCAACTGCTTTCTTTGGTTTGAATTACAACTATTCATCATCCCACTTTACACAAAATGCCACCTACCTGCTTGTGGAAGTGCAGAGTCAGTTCTGGTGAACAATGGGTCAGGTGCAGTCGAGACCAGTGTCAAAAGTTTCTCCTTTCAGATGTGTAAAATCACTGTGGCCTTCTGATGTACCTGACTGTGAAGTATGAACGCATACCATACGTTGTACTTAACCAGTCCACATCTCTGGATTTCTGTCATGTGACTGTTCAGGGCTGAGCCTGGGATCCAGTGCAGGAGCCAAAGTTCTCAGCAGTGGGGGTGGGCGGAGGAAGGGAATAAGGGCATAAGGAAGGAGGAGAGGAGAGAGGAGGGATATATGGAAGAAGAGGAGATTAGAAAACTGTTGAAGTAAATGAAGATTCAGCTGGAAAAGACTATAAAATTATGTTTGTACCCACAGCCCCACCCCAGGGTATCCAAGCAGAAGACGACTGTGGACAGCTGTCTGTGATTCTGTGAGTGGGTGTTTGGTTGGGGTCGGCCTGGCTTTTGTTCACCATGAATTCCAGCTCAAATGAATGACCCCTGTTGGGCAGTTACTCCACTGGATGGTATTTCATTTGACTGCCCTTGTACCCACCTCTGCGCTGACTGGTACTACTTGTTCCCTCCTCCAGACATAACAACAATGTTCCTTTGAGGCATGTGTTGAAGCAAATTACTCTTGATACAGTAAATAATTCTGATTTGTTCCTTCCAGGACAAGGGATTAAGGGAAATTTAACTTCTGCCAAATATTAATTAAATCTTTGCTCTTTCCTGTCGCAGAAACATTCTGTTGTGTTGTTAATTAGAGTTTGTGGCGTTTGCTCAGGTTTAATAAAAGTAACTGAATACACACAACAAGGTTTATTTTTTGAGAAATGCAACATACTCTGATCAAATTAAATGGATAGGCAAACTAAACAAAAGCCCTGAATGAATGAGTGGAGGAACAACAAGGTTCACCTCTGTCTGACATATGATTGCTCAATCTCCTGCTCACTTCAGCAGAATTTCATCTGAAATCTGTATGACTAATAAATCAAGCACCAGTTTCCTGAACCAGTTTCACTCTCTAGAACATGAATTTGAATACAAACTGCTGTGTCATGTTCAAACATACTTTATAGTTTAGCCACATTAGAACTCTGAAATGACAGTTTACCAGGCTGTGTGTAAGACAAGCTCTTGATTGTTACTGTATATTTTGAAATGAGAACCTTCATCCTATGAAAAAGTATGGGAATGTGATTCTTCGAAAGAATGATTATTTAGCATTTATATGTTAAGCCAATGCTCCCATGTTCCTAACATTTGGTAAACAGTGTATGTGTAATGTGTGGTTGTGAGGTGCATCACTCTAATAAGAAAATAAAGGATAAAAGTGTAAATGTTCCAGGGTGAGCATATCCAAATCTGTCCACCTCTAATGACATCTGCTGACTGTGTGACCTCACTGCTCTGATACACTGGAAAATATCTATGAGAAACACGCGCTGAGGACCAGTCACAGGACAGTGTTTTGATAAAACATCAGAACCTTATGGGGCACTACTTTGACCTGATTGCTGTTTGTGTAGTACAATACTCTGCTTTCTTTCTCAAAACTTCTGGGGCTCTGTGGTTAAACAAACATGTCTGTGTTATTGGTACTGCATGTACGCTGCTGGTGGGTGTGAAAGATTCACTTGTGAGACATCAACAGGAGGGCGGCCTGAGCCGGGGATTCGCAGATCAAATTTCTTCTTTTCATAAAATGAGAGACCAACACAATGTGCACCTGACATTTGACCTCATTCCATGGCTATTGTGAGTGGTGAAATAACTTTATATTTTGATCCAAATGTAACCTAGATTCACATTTATACTACAACAAAGCGATTTGTGCATTAAACAGCAGTAGTTTAGCAATTGCAAATGTTTCTTTAAAACCTAATGTAGTGCACTTGTGTAGTGCAAAGTGCAATGTATGAATTTGAAAGTATTCTATTTTGTTTCTTTACATAGCAGTTCAAGGTGCCTTAATTAATATATGTATAATAACTGCAACAAATACAGAGAATTTGATAGCTTCTTTAAACAAATTGTTTTGGTTTTGGCTCCATTTAGTCATTCTAAAAGCTTCAACTTATCTCATGTTATACTAAGTCAATATTTTTATCCCTGTGCCATTATGGTATCATGAGCTAAATTCAGTCCTTCTTACCAGTGATGAGGTGGTGTATCTGAAAAACTAAGTAACTAGATATCAAGGCTCAAGCTTTGTAGTTATCTATTTAAGTTTTCACTGCACGCAAGTGGCCAAAAAACTGTAATGATCAAAGCAGGAACTGGACCAAATAGCCAGATTCAGACAATGAATGGAAGTATATGACAGTCCAGTATGACATACTAAAGGCTTAATGAAAGGCTTTCAGACTGGGTTGCAGGAAATGTTGTTGATTCAGGAAGTCTGTGGTCGCAGTGTCGGCTTAGAACGCTGTGCACGGAGGGGAGCTCTAGGCAGTTGATTGGCAGAGCACGTAAAGGGGGTCTTCTGGCGGGGCAGATACGCCAATGAACAAACCGGCAGGGTAGAAGATGATCAGGCAGACAGGATACAGGTCGGTCGGGCAGGCAGGCCAATGAGCTGGCAGGTGGGTAGCTCCGTGGAGCCGGCGAAAACACTGAGGGTCAGCCGACAGGACCTCGCTGTCCCACTGAGACAACGAGATTGAACTGGAGCCAATACTGAGACCTTATTAGAGCTTAGACCAAACTGTATAATCTGGTTATGAGTGGAGGGTTGACCAGGGCTCTTATTCTACAACAGGTGATTAGTGGTAACCAACTGCGAGTGTGCCATGGACCTGTAGAAGGAAACCAATCACACACATTCACACACAAGCAATCAGTGTTCATTCTTTCATTCATTAATTTAGTCATTCATTCACAAACCGACTCACACACACACAGGAAGGAAGGGCAGCCAATTATAAAACATAGAAAAAAAACAAAAAAAAATACAGAGACGTTAAGCTAAACCAGCATATTAGGTTTTAATGTGTGTTAAATTTGTCACTTTTCTTCTTTGTTTGACTTCTGGGGTAGTATCACATGAATGCAGAACTGTATAATATATATATGAAAATGGCAAGTGTTTTTTTTTATTACAAAAAAGATTTTTTTTTATACAAGAGGACTTCAGTTTATCAGTGACATTCTTCTACAGTTTCCCTAAATAAGACATCAGAAAGAGTGCTGGGTATAGAAACATTTACAGTACAGAAAGATTAGGATGCATAGCAATAGAAGTGAAATCTGGCTATTGTGTTTTTACAGTACACTATCAACCTCCTCCAGACATCAACACACTGCGGCTAAGAGGAAAAAGCACATTATCATGTAAAAACATTTTTGACCTTAAAAAATCCTTTTCATAACTGCATAGACCAAATGTAAATAAGCTACTGTCTTCAGCCTTAAGAAGATCTAGTACAAAGGGACACTTACATAGAAAACAGCTTTACACAGGAGATCAAATATGTAAAGTACGGCTCCAGGCACAGTGCAACACAGAGCAGGAGCAGGACAACTTTGCAGGACGACTGTGTTTCAGTAGTTTTTGCTCAAACAATGCATATTTGTATCTTCAGGATCATGAGTGAACATCGGAGGAAACAAATGAGAAGTCCCAAACATGTAGAGAATTTCTGACTAGACAGGACAACTGAAAAATCAAATACAGTAGGCAAAATTTTAAAAAAAATAGTCGATATATATACTGCTTTTGGTAAAAGATGTTTGAAAGGACAGATATTTCAACTTAAAGGCAGATTTCACTTGAAAAATTCTCTGCTTAATCATACAGCATCACCTCCAGTTCATTGTGCTCAAACACAATTGTAAAAATTCTACATTTATTTGAAACACAAAGTGAAATAACAGTTTGTATTTCAAAATTAATTCTCTTACTCATGACAACTGCCATATTTCTCGCTAAGCAAAACAACCTTATCAGTAGTCGGACACAGAAAAGTGCATTTTAATGGAACTAATGTGCTGAAAATAAAACTTTCCTAGGAATTTGTGTCATAGAGAATACAACACGTCTAAGTTTTCACAGTAACGTTCCAGAGGAAATACATACAGCGAAAGGTAAAACCAATCCTGAGAAAATAATCTCTACAAATCAACAATGACCTGGTGCACTTCACTGCATTGTTCATTACACAATCTCCAATGTTTCAAACATCCTTACAATATACAACAATTAAAAAATACATAATTATTTGAAAATATGGTGTCAAAAAATGGAAAAAACTGATACAGTTTGGCCCTGCCATCAATGCCATCTTCACGAAATGAAAAAAAATAACATGAAGGAAGTAAGGAAGGACAGCGTCCTGTGCCCTTTCATGGTTTTGGTATCTGTGATTTTTGATTATACAAAAGTGTTTTAGCTGTATGTCACTGTCAAATCGGTGACGGCACATAACCGCCCTCTGCTGAGCATTACCCTCAGCTTCTGGTACTGTTTGACTTTAACTTTACAACCACAAAAGAAGGACGAGCTGAAAATAAAAACAAAATCGAACTTTAACAAGGCTCTGGCCATCATGCAATAAATAAACAGCCATGCAGAGCTTCTTAATCTCTACTCTCTTTGCAATCAGAGACTGGTGTATGAAATGCAACATCCGCACATCATCTTCAAAAAGACGCATCACATCCAAAGACGCTTCAGCATTCCCTCTGGTGACCTTTGAACCGGTCTGTCAGTGGCTGCTCCTCAGATGTGACCTGATACAGCTGCTTCTCCCTCTGCCTCAGGCTGCCTCAGCACTGCAGCATACACGTGGTGCTCAGAGGAAGAGGTGATCATGTGGGTAACCTCTCAGCTTCTTCTGGAGGGCACAAAACAGAGTAAACACACAGGAGGTGATTAATTTAACATTAAATATTTTTAACGTGTTTGTCCTGTGAAAAGTGTTTTTCTACTGAGGTGACTGGCTGACCTGATGGTGAGGACGGGTTGTCCTCCCCTGTTGAGACAAACTGGAGATCAGAGCCCAAAGCAGCTATGGAGCTCCTGGGACGGATGCAGCGGTCGCCTGAGAAACTCCTGCGGAGTAATGCCTAGAGAGAGAAATGTTTGACTTAGTACAAAAAGTAACATATGGTTTCTCAAATCACACTGCAAGAAAACTCAGTTTAAAGGACCTTCCCACAGTCCTTTTATAATCCAATATTCATATCCCATTCAGGAAGTAAATTAATATGAAGTTTAAACTTTGAACTTAGAAGAGTAGAACTGTATGACTTGATTTAAGACAATATATATACATATATATATATATATATATATGCAACACTGTGGGAAATCATGCAGTTCATGCCAGTAAAGGCTGCAAGTAATAACTTTAATAAAGATGATATAATAAAGTTCCAGGGTCCCTCTGTCCCAGCCTGGATTCAGAAAGTACTAGCAGCCCCTAGCCCAAAGATCACAAGCTGCACAAAAGTTAATGTGAATTAAAAGATTAAAGATATGGCCTGATGCCATGATTAACCTTAAAAAGTAACTAATAGATCCTAAAACAATCAGGAAACAAATTTATTATTGATAAAACAGATGTAATATAATCATATATCTTAGTTCTAGTTAAAAGCAGACTAATGCATTTTATACAGACCTCTATCGTTTTAGGGTGATATTTTAATATTCAAATAAAGGATAAGTTGGTGTCCAAGAAAAAAAAACAAGGTGTTGCTGCAGCCATTTGTAGGAGGACAGAGAGGAGGTCTTGCCTTGCGTGTCATGGGGCTGGTGGGGGCAGAGGCACTGCTGTAGAGGCTGAGGCTGGAGTTGGACCTGCTGACAGTCAAACCCTTGGCTCTGCTTCCTGCAGGAGACAAGTACTTCTCCTTGATCTTCAGGTTAGTCCGACCTTTCACTGTTGGGGACACAGCAGCAGAGTTTCACTGGTTTTGTTATTGACACACATTAAATACCAATCAGCAGGTATTTAAAGTTGGAAAATACAGATTCTAAATAAATAGAAAGTTAAAACTTCACCATAATGTCTTTATATATATATATATATATATATATATGTATTATATAATTTATATATTCATATAGCTTTGAATATTGTCCTGTGAAAACTTTCAATCTCCACAATGTCACTTTTCATGAGCTGAAATAACCGGCCTGTTTGCGACTTTGCAAAAATGAACTTTTAAAAAGAATCAAATTTTTCAAAACTTGAAATAAAATTCAAGATGGAGGTATTATGTATAAATAGATGTTTATCTGGCATCAGAAAAAGATCCACGTCATATTTTTTACCTAAATCAATCATTACAATTGCATGATTCACTAATTGACTTTCACACAAATTCTGTGTAAAGCCTTTGACTCATACCATGTTCGAGGGCCTCTGGTATTACAGCTGTAGTTTGTCTTTGACAGGCATGTATACTTTGTTATTAATATGTTCCAACCCAGTTTGCAGTAATTGGAATTAGTGCACTGACCTCTGCAGGGGTCGTTCTTCACCAGGAACTCATCTAGAGCGGTCCAGCCTCCTCCCACTCTCACCATCAACGTGCTGCGCAGGATACGAACCATCCGCAGCTGCTGGGAATCTCCAAACTGCAGAAAACACACAAAAAATACACATGTAAAGTGTGTTGACGTTTTGAATTTGCATAAATAAGAACATTTAGACTCACCCTGTATCTATTGGCACTTATTTGCTCCACTTCGAACCTCCTGGGACAGTTGCACTGTGACACCTGTCGACTCACCTACAGAGGGCACATTTTCAGATGTTGTGACCATGTCGCTGATGAATTAAAATACATTTGTGTGTTTTCTTGTGTGCACAAGGCTCATACCTCTTCATTGATTTGATCTGCATCCAGTGTTTTCCTGTAGGGATCTCTGCTGGGATGTAGTGCACTCACAAACTCGTAGTAATCAATGAAGCCATCACTGTTCACGTCAAAGATGGTTGCCACTGCATTCATCTCCAGAGAGTTGGTGGGGAACTCTACAGTTGAGGTGTAAAGTCAATAAGTCTCATTATGATGATCAGGCTTTTCAGACGCCAACCTTTGAATTTCACGGTAACTGAAGTGAAACATAGATCACAACACTGAAGGGATTCATATCAAGTGGGTCTTACTTGAGGCGAGGATGTAATCGATTAACTCCTTCTGGCTGATGCGTCCATCCTGGTCGCGGTCGATGCAGCGGAACACGTCTAAGATGCGCGACTTCAAATGACTTATCCACATCATGTAACGCTTTCGCCACATGTTGAAGTCAAAGTTAGCAAATTCTTCCATCTGTCAAGAGAAAAATAAAAGTTTATTTTAATTTTACAGTTGTTTCATAAAATTGCAACCAAAAAACCCATTTCTCATTTCTACAGTGATCGCTTAGAAAGTCAACAGTAACCTCTTTGAGTGTTTGCTGGTGTTGTTGCAGACGGGTTTGTCTCGCCACAGCCTGGAGCCAAAGCTTCTGCCACTGACCGACCAGCTGACTAAGCTCTGGGGTCTGGGGGTCGAGGTGCTCCAGGGGAACCGGTATAACAGGCTGCAGCTTCAAAGTGCTCCTCCTCTCTGGATGAAAACCCAGCAGCAATATTTTATTATCGTGCCAATATTATGTGCTTTTCACATCATCAGCAGGAGGATATGGTCTCAAGCTGTTTGTGCTTGTATTAAAATGATCACTTTTATCATTTGTTTATGAAATATGAACTATATGGTAAACAACTGTCCATGTCGGCGTACTTGTGAGGGGCCTTTTGCTGGGAGACACCATCTGTTTAGGAACACTCTTGAGTTTGCAGGATTTTGTGGCGTGTTCAACCTCTGGAAACTTTTTATTCAACTCATCCATGAATACCTACAGAAAGGGGAATGAGCAGTGAAAGGAAAAGGCAAAGGTTATGCTGGGATTTAAATCATTTTAAGAAATTATACAGACATCCTAGAGAGAAAAACAAATTACCATGTGCTGCTCAATGAGTTCTTGGTTCTGTTCTGTGGCCTCAGGCAGAGGCTCTTGGTCTCTGAGGTTGAGGGCTTCCTGTGCGGAGGAGATCCAGTCGAGAAGTCTCTGGACTTCCTCTCTCTCCGCCTCCAGCACCGCCAAGCTGCCGTGGATCTTCTGGCCCTGCTGCTGAGCCCACGTTTGAACCTGAAGCAGGAAACCGGAAAGGGAGAGAAGTTAGGCCAGTCACATCTGGATTTTCTCAAATATTGATTCTCTTGCAGTTTAAATGTGCTTTTTATCGAATAAACCTTACCTAACTGAAGGAATTTATTCATGATATATTTAATCTCATGGAAGGTTAAACTTTGCTGTTGTTTATTATGTGGCCCTTGCAGCACTCACCTCCTCATAGCGTGTTTTGGTGACACTGATCCAGGATTTGATTGTGATGACAGAGTCTGGGTGACAGGATGCCAGGATCTCCTCACCCAGACACTGGATGTTCTGCAGCTCCACAGCCTGAGACTGCAGAGAACTGACTGACTCCTGAGGACGGTTAGATCAATGGATTGTTCAGTGTTTTATCAAGTATAAACAGATAATGATCTAATATTAAACTGGTATGGCATGAAAACATCATATTCTTAGCAATATGGGTTTTGGGGGGCCAATATTAGGGAAAACAGAATGTTGATACTGATATAAATAATTGGCAATGATTCATAAAATGTCATCCTCTAAACCATATGACAAATAAACACTAAATCCTTATCAGCAACAACTTGTTGTTTTGTAGCAGACCCTGACCTATGACCTCCCTGTAACCAGACAAGATGGGAATAAAGTGAACTTGCCCACAGGAATTGATAAACTATCATGGTACACTCACCTCGTGCTGTTTGCGGAAGGCAAGTAAGATCTCCTCCTCCTCAGGTATAACCCCGTATTTCAATACCCTCTCTACCTCAGTCAGGCGCTCCATGAAAGAGTGGACAAGGCCATCAAACTTCTCAGCCTAATGAGAACAGAAAGATGAGATTCGATTATCAGCTTTTATTTATCGTCAGATATAAGCTAGTCAACAATCATTCATTCCTTACTGGTTATATTTAATGAGATCTTCCCAGACATATACCACATCCGTCTACCAAGTTTCTTGGTAATCCATTCAATAGTTTTTGCGTAATCCCGTTTACAAACAAACCAACCAACCAACAAATGGGGAGGGGTGAAACATAACCTCCTTGGTTAGAATAGTAAAGTTCCTTTACACTTAAACTAAAAGCAGCAGCTTCTACAAAGTTTTGGTTTGACATCTGTTTTTAGCTGGAGAACTACCTGCTGAAGTGAAGCTTCCAGTCTGTCCTGTTTGCTGACTGACAGCTTACACACGGCCTCCCAGCGGCCCCCCAGTTCATCCATCTGCTCCTGGAGCCAGTGAGCATCAGCTGTGCTGCTCCTGGTCAGATCCCTCACAGAGCGCTTCAGGGTCTTAATGCATCCGGCTCGCTTCCCTAACTCCTTTTGGAACGCCTGAGACAAAGAATATATGCAGAGAAATGGGATGTGAAGATATATATATTGGTTCTGTCTATAGACCAATACATTGTTTCATGTACAATCTATTTATTAAACATATTCTCACCCTGTACATGTTATCTTTTTTTACACTGTACATATTAGTTTTCATTCCATTCCTAATTTTTTACTTACACTTCTCCTTACACTTAAGTATTGCTTGTTACTTATTTTACAAACTGATGCCTATTTATGACTCTGTAATATTCCAAATGTCCCCAAGGTGGGACAAATAAAGGCTAAGCTTATCTTGCCTTATCAACCAACCAATAAAATCTCAATCATTTACCTTGTGTTTGTCAATCAGATTATTGACCATGTCTTTGTCTCCACCAACAGGAACATCCTCAGCCAGTTGGGGCTCAGCTCTATACAACCAGTCATTGAGGGCCTGGAGAGCATCAGTGAATCTGCCTGAGAACAGCAGAGCCTCCTCCAGCTTGTGTTGCCTGATAAAAAACCACACACAACATTTTACATTTTAAACTTAAACTTTTTAAACTCTCGTGATAAATCTAAATTTATTTTCCGATCATTTAAAAAGGAATCGTGTTGTGCATGTTCCCACTTCAACTTCCATACCTCTCCATAGACTTGCCGCTGATGGTGTCCCACGTGTCTTTTAGTTCAGCCAGCAGGTTCTCCAGATGCTGTCTGTCATGACTCGTCTTAGCTCGTTCGTGGAGGCTGCGGCCGCTCTTCAGCGTGGCCTCGTACATGGGCCTCTTTGACCTCAGCAGTTTCTGGAACTCCTAAATACCAAATAATTGATCAGTCAATGGGCTCATAAACATACTGCAGGTAACCAGGGCTGTATTCATTGTGATTCTGCACCTTCTGCTCAGTCAGCTGTTGTTTAATCTCCTCGTGGGAAACTGCGATCTCTTTATGTGTGTCCAATGTCTGTTCGACTTCAGTCATCCAGTCCAGTAGAAGGCGCCAGGATTCTCTGAACTGAAATATTGGTGATGAAGTGATAGATCGTGAGGATTTGAGCATGACAGTGAAGTTCATCATTCATACTGGAGGTGATAATGACATAGTTTACCCGCTTGGCGCTCTTTTTGACCTCCTCCAGCGTCCTGCCTCTGTCTGAGGTACGCTGCTGGAGCTTTTTGTAGCGATCCTGGACGGTCATTATCAGGTTATGTATGACGTCGCAGTCTTCCTTCCTGCTCAGTTCATTTAGTCTGCAGCCTGTGTTTTCTACTGTGGTCTTCTTCTCACCGTAGCAGCTCACCTCATTCAACAGGGTCTTTAGGACAAGAAAAATGTTATTTGATAACAAAATACTTAAATTAATGTCTGAATCTGAGGCAGCCAACAAGAGAGATTCAAGCAGGTATAACAAGCCATACTCTGTGATCCTGCAGCTGAGAACAAACGGTGTCCAGGACAAAGCTGGGAGAAGGAAGAAGCCCGATGGACTCCTCACATTTGCTCATCTTAGTGAGAAGTTCCTGGACGTTGTTGTGGAACTCTTTGGCCAGACCCAATCCCTCTGTAAGCTTTGCCTGCAGGACGAGCATGACACATTTTTATGAACATGTTCCTGATTTCATAGTGAAAACGAATTGAATCCAAGCATGTAAAGTGAAATAACCTTTCTCTCCTGGACTTTGCTGTAAACAGATGCCCATTTCTGTTCAAGAATAGAGAGGCTGTGTTCGGTGCTCGACCCCCGCACAACATCACTGCTCTCCAGCATCCTGTGGACGGCATTCTTCACATCTGTGAAGGCGTGGAGCTTCGACTCCGTCTCGTTGCACAACTCCTGTTAAGAGAAGAATCATGGGGAGGACTGAATTAATTTTGAAGGGGGAAAACATTTGTTGTTTATTTGATTTTATTTTAATATTTTTTCAGCTAAACGTCTCGTAGGTCTCACCAAGTGTGCACTGAGCCTTTCACTGGCAGAGTCCGGCATTCCCCACATGGTCTTGGAGGAGGACAGTCTGATATCTGTGTTCTCCAGCCACTGCAGGAGATCCTGAATCTCCATTGTAACATCTTGGACCTAAATAGAATTAATAAATAAATAAATAAAATGCCAGTTTTTCGTATATGTGAAAAAGCAGACATTCGAATTCAGGCTTGTTATCACAAACATGTGTGTTCATCTGTCTCAGCAAAGACGAAAAAAGTAAGGAAAGAAAAAGAAAACAATAACATTCACTCCTGTTCAGACAGCTACCACAAGATGGCACCATCAGACAGATATGAAAATAAAATTGTATATCAGGATGTTTCCTCCTTTTATACTGTAGAATAATAATAATGTTTAATCACATAGGTCTCTATTAAGTCAATCTACCTCGTAGCTATGACTACTGTTTTATCAAAACTGAATATTTTCTCTCTTCACCTGACTCTGTCTGTTCTCCAGTTCCAGCTGCCTGCGTTCAGTCTCGCAGCGAACAAACTCCCAGCTCTCATTCAGCTGCTCAAGTCGAGACTGCAGACCGTGTGGACTGTCCCCATACCCGACCTCCAGCAGCCCCCTGCCAGCCTGGTTCAGTGACTCCACCGTGCGAACATGGGACATGACGTCATTACGCAAGACCTTCGAAGAGGAAGAAGGAGGTTATAGATGACGTATCATGGTTATCAGTGGGTGGTTAATTAAAATGTATGACACGGATGTATTTTAGTTGTGGTTTGCAGTTTAGATAAACGTTGCTGTGATTTCTGATGGTGAAGCTGAAATGAACAGAAATAACAGGTACAGTAGAGACTCTGGTGGACACAGTGGTGAACACTCACTCACTCAGAAGAGAGTTATCAATTCAAGGTGAAGTGCTCAGTGTTATCTCACAGATAAACCCACTGGTCCCTGAGAAAATCTGGAGTTACAAGTTTCAATGTTCCATGAGAAAGTCTGGCAGAGCTTTATCACCTAAGAGCCTTCCCTCGCCTACACAGCCCCTACAATGAAGCGCTTCATCAAAATATGTTTATCACTGTACATTGATGCAATCAGCCAACCTTGTGTTTGGCCAGCTCTATTTCACAGGTCTGCAGATCAATGCTGATTGGCTGGCTGCCCTGCAGTTGGTCCGCTGTGCGAGAAAGCCACGTGTGCAGCTCGTCCAGAGTGTTTTGGAACTGACCCAGACCCAACAGAGCACACTCCAGCTGATGCTGAAAATAAAACACGCAGACAGAAAGATTTCAGGTGACAGAGCATTATGAGACTTTAAAATGAAAACAGATGATTCTATTTCTAAACTTGAATCCATTTATTATCTTATCATCGGGTTATCATATGGTCACAAGGGGTTATTATAGAGCCAATTCCATCTGGTATTAGGTCAGAGTCAGGGTACACATTGAACATGTTGCCACTGATTCCAAGGACAATATCCAAGGAAAACTATACACCCTAACACCTTTGGTCAATTTAGACTCATATTAACCCACTCTGCATGTCTGTGGGTGGTGGGAGGAAGCCGGAGAAAACCTATGCTGTGATGGGAACAATATGCAAACTCCACACAGACTGGGAGTTGGACCAGGAATCTTCTTATTTTAGTTTGATACAACTTACATGCTCATTGAACTACTGCGCCCATATTCTCACCTGTCTGTTGACCGTCTCGGACTCCAGGCTGTCCCAGCGCATTCTGAAGTCACACAGAGGCGATACTGAGCCAGGGCGCTCAGAGCCTGGAGACAGGCGGCACACAAAGCGATGGTTCAGGCTTTCTATCTCGATCTTCTTCTGGTAAAGTTCTCGCTTGAATTCCTGAAGCAAAAATAGAGAATGAATATTGACTGTAAATTGTAAACGGACTTTATTTACATATCACTCTTCTTGACTCAACTACTCAAAGCACTTTACAGTACAAGTCACAAACACACACACACAGTGATACAGCCTGCTATATGCTGAGCGTTTTCTATCATATGCTGTTTGCTAAGCTGTATCTTGCCCCAGGACACTTTGGCATGTAGACTAGAGGAACAGGGGATAGGACCATCTACCTTCTGAGCCACAACCACCCTTCTGTGTGGACTGGACTAACATTCAGCTCACTATTGTCACAATCTCTGCAGAAAAGATCCTTACACATTAATGATGATACATTATGACACAGTGTCAATGCTAGAGAGATAGGTGCACTGCTGTAAAAACTCACCTTGAGAACACACAGCTGCTCTTTAACTGATTCCAGGTCAGTTCCTACCATGAACTCCTCAGTAGACCTCAGCTCCGCAGACTTCAACCACTCAAACAGACCCTAGGAGCAAAGCAATAACAAACAGAATATGCATATGAGCCCAGTAAATTAGATAATGTCCACACACTAGTTCCACTCAGCCTGTGATTGTTACCATGTTGAAATGTTTGTATTCTAACAGCTGGATACACTTCATCTAGTTTTCCCTTGGTACTTTCTCACATAATTCACACCATTAAACTAATTTGCCCTTGGCAGAAAACAACACTATCTGAGTCTGAACTTTCTCATTGCGATAAAAGAGCTTTGTCTTTGGCAGGATGCCATGACGCTGCTGTGGTGGCATAAGTGTCAAGTCTGACATGGTTATAATGCAGATCACGGCATAATCCTCTCTTCATTGATTGCCAGTTAAATATAAGATGGATTTTAAATTATTTTATTAACTTTTAAAGCTCAGCGAGGTATTGGCCCCAGTTATATTACAGATCTATGAGATCTTCCAACCAACAGTTGCTAGTAGTTCATAAGTTAAGACTGGTAGCTAAGGGTGACCAGGCTATTGACGTCAGGGCCCCAAGGCTCTCGAACTCCTTTCTGAGGAGATTAGGCTTAACAGCACCCTTTTTATATCTTTGATTCAAACATATATTTATGGTAAAGCCTTTAAACCTGATTTTTTAAACTGGTTTAACAGATGGTGCTTGTTTTTTCGTGTATTTTCTATTAGGTACTTTTAGTGTAGTTTTGTGTTGTTTTATCCCCATGTATTCTGTAAAGCAGTATGTAACTTTATTTACTTGAGATAAGTGCCATAGATATAAACTTTTCTTCTTCTTCTCATCACCATTGTTGGCTTATGGATGTATACACGTAACGCAAGCATGCACTGTAGGTAGTCACACACCTGCATTGTGTCTTGATAGTGTAGCGCCAGTTCCAAAGACTCTTCCAGCTTTTTGTGACATTCGTTCCACAGTCTGCTCAAGTTGTTCCACATGCAGTAGAGCTGTGACACAGAAAAAGACAGGGTGATAAGTTAGTCGACCCATCTTCACGATACAAAAATATTATTTATTTGACTTATTGCTCACTTCATCCAGGCTCTTGGTGACATCTGGTTTGTCCGTATCTCCACATGCTGACATTAGGTCCATTCCAACAACACCAAGTATGTCCAGATCTCCCTGTAAACTGTCAATATCCTCCCTGACAGTCTGAAGTGGAAAAAAAGGTTCTACAATGTAAGAGTGAATAATTATAGATAATATGGGATTATTACGTTACAGAGAGGTTTCAGACAAACCTGCATGGTTTCAAGGCTCTGGCGGATTGTTTGAGAGTCTGTCCGACTAGCATTGAGGTCCATCACTGCCTGCTGAGCATCATTGAGAGCAGCCGTGACATCCCCAACATCACTCCAGAACTTAATAGCGAGATCCAAGAGTTTGAGCAGCCAGCTGTCCCTCTCCTGGGCCTGAGTGTTTGTCTCATCCCAAAGCTGGGACAGGCTTGACACGCGCTCCTGGATTGCTAGAATTAGAATACACCTTAGAATCTGTGAACAGAATTGCACCTGCAGCAGTTTTAAAGTGTATAATTTGTGTCTTATGAAAATTTAGATGTATTACCCGTGCCAATGGATCCATCACCAGCTGCTTGTGTGTTAGCCAGCAGCTCGTCTGCCTGGGTCTTAACACTGCTGAGGCCCAGCTCCAGTTTGGACAGCTCTGCCACGGTGTGCTTGTTGTCCTGCAGCTGCTCCTGGATCCTTGGGGTGAGTCCTTGAAGTGATGTGGGCGTCTGTAAGCGACTGCGCAGGCGATCAAGACTCTCTCTGATGAGGGTCATCCTCTCGTTCAGCTATGGGAAGGGGAGGATATGAAGTATTTGTGATTTTCGGATGTACTACCGGATATGGTAGTACATCTTTTTAATATTTTCAGAATCCAATCATTTCCTACCTGTGTTAATCGTGGGAGTGACTCCTCAAGCACGCTTGCAGTCTCTCTGACCCGGTCTCTAATGGCTCTGTGCTGCTCCTCTGCATCTGCAGCCTTGCGACAGAACTCGTCACCCTGGTTGGGATTTAGTTCTGACAACCGTTTTGCCAGAGAGCACAGGCGTGCAATCACAGGTCTGTGTTCTGCTATAGATTCTCTCAGACCCTGAGCAGAGGAGAAAGATAAAGAAAGGATGTGGAGAGTAATCACTTTTCCTGACATACCTGAGAAAACATAAATGGCTGTATAGTACATCAGTGGAAAAGTAACCCTTTCAAGAAGTAAATTACACAAATTACCTTTGCTTGATAAGTACAACTCATTTACCCAAAGGCAAATGGTGGCATACTGGGAAGTATCAAAGAACTTCTTTGTTGGTCAGGACAGAAAAGGGGAAGAGAAAATATGACACTCCAGTGTGGAGAGGCTGGTTTCTTTTACCTGTAAGAGGTCCTGTTGTTCCCGAAATGCTTCATAGCTAATTGTGCTCAGGGAGAGGTGGCCAATGAGGGCTTGAGTTTCTTCTAACCAGGGTGAAACCTCAGCAAGCCCCTCGCAGAATTGGAGAAGAAGCGATTGAGCATGTTCAAGTTGCAGAACAACGTGGGAATTTGTGGCTGAGGCGGTGTTGCAGTGTTCCTGTAGCACGTCTATTGGGGTCTGCTCAGAGAGATGACAGTCAAATAAAGAGATCACGATTATTCAGAGATACATTTATATGATAAGTTAAAGTGGTAGGATTAAAATATAGTGACGGTTTTACCCGAAGATCGACTGTTTCTCCTTCATCACTGTACGTTAGCAGGATTTCAGCGATTTTCACCATCTTCTCAATGTTGAACCTGTGCTGGAGAATCTCCACAGCCAAAATCTGCCAAGACATCAGAGTGAATCCAAACATGAACAGTTTCTCAAACTTCAGATTTAGAAATTACAGGTGACACAAACATCCAGGATTTTTTTTATATTAAGAGTGGGAAAATATTTATTAAGCTCATTACTTATTATATTTAATTAAATAGTATGTATCCTGACCTTCTGCTCATAGAGTTGTCCTGCTATAAGATCTGGATCCAGCTTAATTGTCTTCAGCTTTTCCAGACCCAGCGCTGTGTTTTTGAACCAAGCCATCTCCTTCACCACCGCTTGCTCCAGCTTAAGAGAATATACTGCATGTTAGCATATCATCAATAACATTATCAGTTCAATTTGATACCGACATATCTGAAGCCTAACAACAGCACAGGAACATGCTCTGGCTGCAGCATGATTTTGTCAAAAATGTGATACATACTGGGCATGACAACATATAATACAGCCTGGATAATATAACAGTACAAATTATATATCAATATTCCTATTTTAACTAAGCAAGAAATATTTAGTACAGAGGAAAAATATGTTGTAAATGTATTCATGACTCCATAGTTAAATTGTGGTTTACTGCTAGTTTGTGAATTAGCTATCTAAAAAAAATGACAGGGTACAAACCGGAAGTGTGTGATTGTAATGCGATGCAGTTGTCATGAAGGTGCAATATTTCCTATATGGTTGCCCTCCATAGCCTTCCTTCACTAACTAGCAAACTAAGGTTAGACACCAGCTTGGCTCACACAAAACTGTGCTGTAATTCCACCCAATAGAAAAAAGGTAAATTAGAATAAGTTTGGCTCTCACATGTTATTTGATCTAATCACACACATTCTGTGAAGATACACTATGGCTTTCCTCTGTGGTTCTTGTAAACAACTTGAAAACCTCTGTCTGCTTCATTGTAACATTGTGAGGGGATCTTACCCTCTGCCTCTCAGCTGCACACAGAACTGCGTCTCCAGCATGTGTTTGTGCTCCTGCTGCTCCAAGGAGCTCCCTCTCAATGCGGCCCAGCCACAGGTGGAGGTCCTCCTGGCTGGAGGTGCACCGACTAGCGGCCTCCAGGGCCTGCTCCAGCCTCTGCAGCACATCCAGACTGCTAAGACTCAACACAGAGCAGCGGATACGCAGAGTGTCCATCTTCTCTTGCACCTGCTCGGCTTCCTCCTCTGAAAGGAAGGACAAATCAGTGCACACATGTTAGGTCCACACCATCTTATATCAAGGTGAGTCAGTGTTTGTAGGATTAATATTTTTTCATGGAATCAGAACTGAACCATTACTATACAACAAATGGAAAGAATTTATTTGTTGGTCCTACTGTTTTGACTATAGTCTATATAGACACAAAAACATGACACAAAAAATGTCTGCAGTACACAAAAATGAGGGCAGTCATTACATTTTCAGCCAGTGGTGTAAATCTTAATTTGAACCATACTGCTGTACTGTTTAGTGATTAGTGCCACAACCTCATCAAGTTGATACCTTATGTAGCAAATGTTACCTGAAATTGCTTCCATCAGATCACGTCCCGCCTTTTGTATTTTTCCTAACTCTGACGTTTTTACCTGTATCTCTGTAACAATTGCCTGTGGAAACAAAAGAATATCTATAAAAGAAAATACTGTGCACATCTACCACAATCTGCATGTTTTCTATACATGGTAGATTTCCAACCTTGCCGCGATCAGTGGCCTCTGAGATATGCAGCATCACTCGCTCTGCATTTCGTAGTTCAGCTAGGGTCTGTTCTACAGATATGAACCATTGCTGCAGACCGTCTGCTCCTTTCTGGAAAAGCTGGGCCCTGGGCAGAATGAGCTCTAGACTCCCCCTCCTACAAACAGCACAATTTCCACTTATTGTTAACATGGTTGAGTATGATTTGTGTCACGCAGTAAGCCTTGTCAAGTCAACGTGTGGCATTGCCAGTAAAAGGGGCTGACCTTTGCTCTGCCTCCAGCTGTAAGGCCTCCCACTTCTGTTTGAGAGTGGAGAGCTTGACCTTTGCCTGCTCCCCCTCTTCTCCTGGGTGGGCCTCCACCAACCGAGGGCCCTCTAACATCATGGAGTCCATGCTTTGCCGGCGGTCTGTCAGGAGGCGTTGCAAGAGCTGAAAGACAACATAGCATACCTTATTAAATCAAAGTGGTTATCATACTGTAGATGGGGGAGTCTTTAATAGTTAACCCCTGTTTGTAGGAAGATAGAAGCTTCGAGAAGTAATAAATATTTCAAAGCCCTCACAAAGAATAGTATTAATATTAAATCAGACCCTGTCAAGTTCCCACTAGTATTACAGAAAGATGTTAAGTTCTTGAGAAGCACCATCGCTAGTGTAGTAAGAATTTATATTTATCAAAGCCTTATTCTTGTTTTTGCCTGCCTTTGTGTCAGTGTGGAGGACGCCCTGTTTTCTGTGTCAAGCTTACATTGTCGAGTGTCGGGAAGGTTTCACCTGATCCAACGAGCTGACAATGGGTGTGAATGCAGCTGAAAGGTGAGAGACTACCCCGCTTTCTTCACACCCCCGGGAAATGCTCACAAAGACTCATTGTGGCTATGAAGGACACCTACTCTCACTGAAAAGAACTGAATTATATTATAAAGGAAGCAGTTGAGCATTTTACATGACCTTAGTATACCTTCACATGGGTACACATTCAGGTTGTGTTCCCCTAGCTTTAGTTTTTAAAAATAGGAAGGAATGAGGTGTTGCGATACAGCTGGTTACCAGTGGCTGCCCGCATTCGTTTCAAAACATTAGTACTTGCGTACCGTGCTCCGAACGGATCGGGTCCCGTCTACATCCAGGACATGGTCAAACGTTACACCCCAGCCCGTTCACTCGACTCTGCTTCGGCCAATCGGCTTGCTGCACCCTAACTGCGAGCTAAACACTCATCAAAATCACGACTGCTTGCTGTCCTGGATCCTATATGGTGGAATGAGTTCCCAAATAATACCAGGACAGCAGAAAGTTTACAAATCTTCCGCCGCAAACTAAAAATACACCTCTTCCGACTATACCTTGAATAAAATGACAAACTAACAATTTAGTAGCACTTTAATGGCACTTAACTTATAGCATTTTTTAGTTTTGCTTTTTTGAAGATACTTTCTTGATTCTTGTTATTCTAGGTTTGTAACCTCTTGGTTGAATGCACTTATTATAAGTTGCTTTGGATAAAAGCGTCAGCTAAATGAAATGTTATGTAATGAAAACACACCTTTTGTTCTTGGAGCTGAGCTTTCACCACTTTGACTTCTGAGGACGGGGCTTTCTGATTGGCTGTGAGCTCCTCTATCTCACTGACCCATGTGAGCAAAGCGTTCAAGTTTTGGAGAAAAGTCTCAGAGTCTGTTGCCACATCCTGCAGTGCCAAGGCAGATCTTGTTCCCTTGAGAAAGACCATCACAAAATATGAGAACGCTTTCAGGAGACACATGGTTAGATCTGCTGTCGGGACATAGGGGATAAAAGAGGTATGGCTGAAACATACCCTCCATCTATCCAGGCTGGAATCCTGGTCTGAACTCGACTGTCCATCACTTTGGAGCTGCAAAGTAAAGACAGTAAACAAGTTGAATCATTTCATTTAAAAATCTGGTTCCATGTCATAAGCTGTTTTCAGACATGAACCCATTATGTGGAATTGTTCCACAGAACGAGATCCCAAATGTTCCAAACAATTGGGTCTCAGACAATATCCAGACTTTGTACTTGGGGGCTGGTAGAAATCGGACATTAGCATTTTTACATACAGCCCCTTCGGATAACGTCAGGAGATTAGCTGGAGTTCAGTGCATGTCTGAAAGCAACTATTGAGAGAACCAAAGTGGTTTTTACTTAATTCTAATATTCAAGAAAGAGACTAAGGTTAAATTAGATGAGATGAGAGAATGAGAGATGAGAGAGATGAGATCAAATAGAAGACAGTTGAGATGTAGTTGAAAGTTTATGTTTTTATAAACCTCAGCAAGCTCCTCGGCCACACCATTCAGGACTCTAACAGTTCTGGTGATTATTGGGTCTCCTCCTTTATCTCCCGACGGATACTCTGTCACTTCTACAATTTCCGTCACGATCGTCTCCGTCACCTCCGTCACCTCTGTAACCTCACGTGATGCTACAGTCTTCCAAGACCATGGACTTCCTTCTCGAGAGTCTCTCCTCTGGAAGCTGGCCCTCCTCTCTGCACTGTTGTTGTCGAGATAAGCCAGAGGGGATCTGGTAAACTCCGGTGCCACTGTTCTCCTTGTTAGTGTCCCATTTCTGGATGTTTTTATTGGTGATGGACTGTTGTGCCAGGCATT